>OY744481.1:367033252-367633252 GCA_963556165.1 Tipula helvola
ACTAAATGTGCATACCTATGTGTGTTTTCTGTCAGCACGTTTCTGATAGTCAAACTTCCTACCTGTGGCCCTATTCTGGGTCGATCCCGAGAGAGCTTTGTATTGTCCTAGAGAAATGGATTATACTAAGTCATTATCTACGCCGACCAGCCACCATCACTGACAACGCCCCTTGCGCCTACTAAAAGGTTAAATTTAATTAAACTCAACCGTTAGGGTCGAACTTTCACATTAATGCAGGACAACAGGCCTACCGCTTGATCATAGCTCTCTATACAACCCGAATGACACGAATAGTATCGGGGATATCATCGATATGTTACAACTTACAAATACAAATATTTTTGGTTTATTGAATTGTATCAAAGCGGCATACTTCGTTTTGTATCCCAATATGAAAGTATCTATAATGCTGCCGAACGGGTTAGACGAATTGTTTAAATGCTGAAGATGTCTCGACCGCTTATTTACATTCTTGTTACCCCAACAACTGTACAAGTGCATGATTAATTATATTAAAGCGGTTGGTGAAAAATGTTGAATTTAAAAGTAAATAAAACATGTTTACAATATTTGTTTGGTTTTGTAACAACAGCTGTGGCATTGATTTTTTTTTTTTTTTTTTTTCGCTGGCGCTACATCCCATAAAGGGATTTGGCCGCTTCATTTTTGAAGTTTCGTAATCATTTATTTAACGGATAATGAGTGATTAATTCATTGATCCAACATTAACCAGCCGTGATTTTTTCATCACCCGCCGGGAATCGAACCCGGGACCTCCGGGGCTTAAAGCAAGCGTGCTAACAACTGTGCCACCGGGGCGGCCAACTATGTAATAAACGTATGTTTGTTCTTAATTGACCAATTTATTTAAACTAACGTGTAGACACCACCTCTTAAAATGATCGTCATCGTTACTATAAAGGTGGATATGCGGCTTAACCAACATTAACACTAAATTCAAAAAGCAAATACTTATGTGTTTCGCTACCTATATGCTGTAATATCAGAAGAGGATTTCAGCTAAGAATTAAAACAGCATCACGATTTAATAACACAATACAATTTTTATTGTTTTGCCAAGTCATTCTGACACTATCTTATATAGAATTAAGTAAATCGCATCAGTATATAAGACCAACACAAAATAAAATTTCAGTTAGTACAGTCGTGGTTCTAAACTAGAAAAGTTCACTTTAATAAAAATCAATATGGAACGTTGGGCGGGTAAAGTTGCTGTTGTAACCGGTGCAAGTGCTGGAATTGGTGCTGCAATCGCAATTGATTTAACTAAACATGGTTTAATTGTTGTTGGATTAGCGCGTCGTAAAGAAAAAGTTGAGGTATAGTTAATAACAAATTTATTCTGTTATACTCATTAATTACAAATTGAGTTTTTTTTTTCTACTATGTACATAGGCTCTAAAAAAATGTGTGGCAGGCGCAAAAGGTAAACTTCATGCATATACGTGTGATGTATCAAGCGAAAAGTCGGTGAACAATGCATTCGATTGGATCGAAAAAACTTTTGGTCGCATTAATATTTTGGTAAATAATGCTGGTGTTTCGGTGAGCACAACAATTTTAGGTGATGACAGTAAAATGGAAGATCTGTTGCGTGTCATTGATACAAATGTTGTTGGACTCTTGTATTGTACGCGGGCCGCTTATAAAGTATTAAAAAAAACGGGCGAACCTGGACATATTGTGAATATTGGCAGTATAGCAAGTCATAGTGTACCAGCTATTCCACCACCAAATAACAAGTTTAATGTGTATCCGGGCACAAAACATTGTGTTAAAGCTATAAATGAAGTGTTGCGCCAAGAGTTAACGCATTTAACTAAGCAGGTACGTGTTTCAATGATTTCACCCGGCCTTGTGAAAACAGAAATTTTTGATGCCGGTGGTTACGATACGGATACTTTTATGCAAATGGGACATCTACAACCAGAGGATGTGTCTGCGGCTTGTTTGTATATTCTTGGTGCTCCGGCACATGTTCAAATTCATGATTTGATAATAAAACCGGTGGGTGAAATATTTTAGCTTTCAAGAATGTTTATAATAAATTATTTTTAAAACTGTTGCATAATCGCATATTTATTTTTGTATCACATAAAATCCAATTTTATCAAATTAAGAAATTTCGCGCTCCTTCCTAAATTTATTTTGCTTTCTCATTTCCCTCGATTATTTAGTTTTTTTGGCCTAAACCAAGTGAATTTTACCTGATTGCTGAATTGATGATCATTTTAAAGTTTGTGCATGAAAATCCAGTAAGTATTAACCAATAGTTTCAACTGAAGGTACCGGAACTGGAACATCTTCTTCATCATCTTTACTGTTATACACATTTCCTAGGGCGGAGAAGCGGCGTAGTATCAATATTATTATCCAAACTCAAGTTATCCTCGACCATGGTATTTTGAGGTAAAGTTGTAGCCGAAAAATACGATCAAAAATATTATTCACGTCATCATTTACATTAGTTTCACATGTCATGTTACCTCTGGCTGATCATCGTTGAAAGATAAAATTAAATAATGGCACATACGGCAAAGCAGCATTCCTAAGAAAACCATATTAACTACTTTCCAAACGTTTAGCATCAACTTCAGTGGTATGGCTTGTATCCTTTGAACAAATACACCCTCTGTTTGTGGTAAATATACCCATAAGCCACCCATTAGATATATGAGAAATCTTGCACAAATATTCCTACCCCTATACTTCGATTCCGGGTCAATCACTCCAAGCGCATACAAGAAGGATGAACTGAAGAGGCTACCAGCAGCGGGGTGGGAGAGACTTAGGGTAGCGTGACCAGTGAATCCAGTGATCTTAGGCCTAGAACTGATTCATTTTGAAGAGGAGTAGTGGGAAATGTATGGGGGTAGCGAGACGGGCGAAGCTGGCGCATCCCAAAATACCGGTAATTAATGTTGGGCTGCGGTAGCAGGAAATATTTGTGGAGTTAAGTAAAGGTAGAATGGTTATGCTTAAGATAACTCAAATTAAACTTCTTCACCTTAATGCTGCTGCAGCAGCTCTACTCCTCAGACTGACAAGTTCGGGTGATGTCGTGGTACTAATCCAAGAACCTTGGATTAACAATAATAGGATCTGTGGCCTCAGAATCAAGGTTTACAGTATTATATCCCCTAGTAAGTCTTGAAAGATCAGATCTTGTATTCTTGGGAAAAATAATTTTTAAATCGTTTCCTTCTTTCTCAATACAGTATACAGCAATGGTGATACAACTGCAGTCAGCCTGGAGGTAGGCACCTGCAAATTCAGACTGGTTTCAGCTTACATGAATCGAGAAAAGGAGGTTCCTCCGGATAACCTGGAGGACCTGATTCTCGAAGCTGCAGTCAAAACTGCAGGCGGGAGATCGTGAAATGCTTGATGTAGAGAAGCAATCCAAGCAGTTGGATCAGGAACGATTGCATGCTCTAAGAGAGCAACATATTGAGTCACTGGAACGTTTCTTTTCTGAAATATCGAATAAGGAAAGTTTTCAACTATTGACGGTTACCGATTTGAATATATGTACATCAAAAAAGGCTTAGACGGCATTTCGAATTGTTCGAGAAAGCGTGTTCCCATGTTGAGTGTTCTCACGCAATGAATTGCGTTTCCATTTTTGAAACGTATCATTACGACTAAGGGTGACGAAAAATGGTTCAAGTACGACAAAAATGTGCGAAAAAGACCTTGGCCAAAGCGTGGTGAGACCATACAAACTCAAACCCAAATTTAACGCCAAATAAAGTGATACTTTGGGGTTGGAAGGGGATCGTGTAGCATGAAGTGCTAGAACTATAGGTCAACCGATTGATTCTGTTCTCTGCTATTACCAATTAACCAGATTACAGAAGGTAATTAAAAATTGCATTGGGCTTGTTATCCTGCAATAATTGTTGTTTGATATACTGCAACGACAATTGCCAGCTGTTTTAAAGCCTAAGCAGAGAAGCGTTAACGATACGGGTGGTCAATTTGTTTCAATGCCTGAGTAAGTTGGACCTTGTTAGCGAGGAATCCGAGGCCTTTATGTCGCATCCTCCTCAGGTGCAGTGGCTAGTGTTGAGTTCCTGAGAACTCTGGGACGGCACGGTTTCGGCAACACAAACCACAAATGTGACACTAAAAATCTGCCAATAGCGCGGTAATGGCCCACCCTTTACCTAAACCGCTTAGGTCATGGGTTTTGTAACTACCTCCCGAAGGTCATGCTGGAGAGGCAGTAGAAACGTTTAATACGGACTAAACAATTCATTAATTTGGGTACGGAGCAATTTGTGAGATGTTGCCAGGACTACAAATGGCAAATATTTATTTTGGCAGTAAATATGTAGTAAAAGCAATTACAGAGTGACAGTAAATATAATATTCGGCCTAAATAATCCTGACATCGTTGGAAATGGAATAATGAGGAAAAACAATTATCCGGGTGACATGTTGAAACCAGAAGATATTTCATCAGGCGTGCTATACATATGTACTGTGTCTGTGAGCACTCTACCACAAGTGCAGCAAGTTCACAAATTGATAATTAACGATTAGCGAAAAATTTTAGTAGTGCTTTCGGCTATTTTCTATAATAAAAATCATTTTTTTATGGTAAAATAAAATTTATTACAAATTCATCGACTCTTTATAAACTACAAATCTCGTAAACTTTATTCGAACCAAAACACCGAACGCTTGGACGGACCTAAAACTAAAAAAATAAAGAACTCTAAAAGTGTCACATCAATTACCACATTCCTGCTTCAAAATCCCTGAGAGTGTAGTCGCCGGTGGATTATCAATAATGATTTTTAAATTTTTGTCCGCCCACTCGAATATGGTCGGCAACTGTAAATCATCGACACTCGACTCCAATGGTTGTAGTGTCTCAAGCATTTGTGTGATTAAATCATCACTGATTAGTACCTGCATCCAATAGCCGAGCACACCATAAGGTGAGTCACGCGTCACTACTGATCCAGTAACCGATTCGGCCACAAATGTAACCGCTAGATTTTGACTTTTAAACGTAAAATGGCGACCATGTCGAATTCGATCACGTATGGCGAGGATTAAAAATTTACCCGCATATGGTGCTAGCGTCAATTCAAGTCCCTCGAGATGAACGACACGAGTGGCTGGCTGTGAATCGAAAGGACACGACATACCGAGTGAATTATTCAGGTAACTTGGAAATGGAGAATTTTCATTTGAAGCTGACGTTTGATTACCATTCTCTTCCGCATTTTCTTTTTTGATCACATTGCTAAAATTCGTTTGCATAAGACAGGCACTTCGTTCGTGGAACGGATCTGAATTATCGGCGCTTTCTTGTTTTATTTTTATTCGGGGATATTCTTTGAACGAAAACTCAGCGTTGACACCGGCCAAATCGGATCCCTCACGTTCCAAATCGAATTCAAGTTGTTTTAGTGTTTGTGGAAACATTTCGAATACGCTCTGGGAGCGTTTCATGTCCGTAATGAGCCATTGACCACCGGTACTGGAATAAAAAATAAAAAAACAAAGTAACATTACACATTGTAAGATATATTAAATGTGAACTGGAGACTCACGCCGGGTCCTTTCGCAGCAAATTTAAAATTCCTTTGCCATTCCACCGCGACGCCTGTTCCAATTCTTCCGACGTTACACCAACAATTTGGCAAAAATCAACCCATCCGAATGGTGTTTCAACTCGTGGCATTTGTGGATCTTCACCGATAAGCATATGCTGAATTTTCGAATTTGAATTATCGAGTGGCTTTCGCCATGGCACATTATCACCGACACACAATCGATTGCCCGTCTGAAATACATACCGGGCGAGCGCTTGCAATAAATTTGCCGGCCATGTCGGTGGCCGATCTGGATTTTGTCCGGCCACTTCCTTTTTAATTAAACGAAACGTTAACTCAAATCCCATTCCGGAACGCGTTTCCGGTGAATCAGTGCTCTCCGGCAAATGTACTCGCCCATCGCCATGCAAATCAGACAAACCAAAACTAATGTAATGCCAATGCGGTGGTATATTAAGCTCTGTGTTGCCATGATTTAAATACATGCTGATGTAATCGAGCGGATCTTGACCACCCAACCAGTATTTTAGCACGGTGGTCACCTGAAGCGGATTTGGTTGATCAGGATAAATTTGTTGGCACTGTTCAATTAATTTACTTAGTCCGGGCGGTGCATTATGGGTCATTCTAGCGGTGCTCTATGTTTTTAATTTATAAATTAACAGAAATTAAATTAAAAATATAAAATAAATTTTCTTACACATAAAACACAAACAAAATCAAAAATAAATGAAAACAATATTTGACGTTTTGGTAGTTGTCGTTTTGGCCGCATAATGAAAATTGTGGCGCTGAGACTGTTGTGGTACTATTAATGGTAATGCAGATTGTTGTTTTTTTATGTCGGTATTTAACCCCTCGATGGTGATGTTTATATTTTGGATATAGAAAATTTTTAATTGCTAAGTAGTTTTTTAGGAATATTCAAAATTGTTAAAGAAATTCTATGAGTCAACTGGCTATGCTCTTATAGGATGATGGTGGTGAATCTCATCAAAGTTTTATTGACGTGATTATGCTGCGATTGCGGTGGTTGTTATTTCTAACAACATCGTTTCAAGGCATGTTGTTGCTGTGTCAGGCTTTACATTTAGACCGTTTAAAAATTCAATTTTATTGAAAATCAGGTGTATTTAATTAAATTGGCAAACACTGTGACGTATTGTCCACCTCTACGCATGCAACAAACTGGGACCGCAATTCGACCCCATATTCAGACTTAAAGACGGCTAGGCTATCCTAAAAAGAACGGATAAATTAAAACAACCCAAATTCATAGTCTCCTTTGAGTGTTGGATACAATGTCGGAAATGCAAATTATGACCAACAAAACCACACTACAAACAAAATCACACACGCCCACGCAAGTTACGTTAGGCGAGCCCAGCACTTTTGCACAAACCAGCGAAATTGTATAGAGCTGGACAATTAGGCTCGCGCTATGCTTCACTGATCAAAATGAAAAAAACCGGGACCGAACTTAAACACAACTAAACGTTTCAAATAACGACAGTCCATTAGCTTTTACCAGCTTTTATTATTTCACGTTTTAGAAAACTGCATATAACTGCAGGCCACTCTGTGCGAGATGGTCAGAGATTAAGGTAAACAAACTAAATCATCCGACAAACGGTTCTTCACCCAAAACATTCCGCAAACGCCTGACTACATAGTCTCGCTTTGAGTCTGAGACGGAAATGGACATGGATTGTGATCCCGGGTGTGGCCATGCCAATAATAGCTGCCGATTCCTTGATTGAGTCAGAATTTCTATTCGACATTAAGCATAGCTAGAGAAATACAAAGCCATCAAGCACAAACTATACAGTCATCCAAATCGGTCAGAAATAATGTAACTCACCCAAATGTAAGTCGCGGCCCTCGCGGTTGAGTACCAAGGAACTGGATATCGCCAAGAAAGAGTTTGAATTTACTATTTTAGAACAGAATATTTGCAGGCATTCGATTAGTGGTCTAAACAACATTCTGATGTTTGACAGATCTCCCGTTCCTTTCATATATGACTTTACCCAGCAGTTATAGGGAACGGAGACATTGCAAAAGAGCCATCTCAGCACTGTACGGAGTCCATAAATTATGCGGCAATCATCGATTTTCAAAGATGATCGACAAATTGGAGGATTTGTGAGAAATTGCCTCAGATTTGAGGTTTGAGGAAGTTCCCGTCTCTTTCGGTACAGCTAAAATGCTTCTTTGCAATGTATTTACAGAAAAGACTCTCAAGCCTTAACAGAACAATACGTGTGGAATTGAGTTAGGAAAGATATGAACAGGATGGCTCAGTGGGAAACTATGCATTACAGTGCAGTTACTTTAGACGTCTTGCAGATTTACATCTGGACACTGTAAGGTAGTGCTATTGTGTAACGCTGATTAATGGCTTTTTTAGATAGACAAAGGTAGTCCCAATGCCGGATACAAGAGCTGAGACTATCGCTGTGGCAGTTTACAAAGTCAGTCCGAATTCGTGGAGGAACCATAAAACCATATCGCCCAAATTCGCCCATCCATCCTTACCGTATTGCTCCGGAAAAATTGTTGTGTCCCATGAGCTAAATTGTTAAACGCCTCTTCAAGCTCTGTAAGATGGCTCATATTATATTGTTAGACGCAATGAAAAATTATTCACAGTAGATTTCAAGGATAAGCACTAGTATAAGGGGTCGGTCTATAGGTTAGAAACGTAATTTATGAGAACTAATATAATCACACTGGCATAAGCAGTCAGTGGCCAGACACAAAAGATTCAGGTTTGTTTTAATTTACATGAACAGCTAAAGCAAGTTATTTTTTGAGAGTGGTGAGGTCGAACTTACAGTATTTGGTAAACCTGTAGAGCAAGGTGGTCATCTGTGGTGACTACAATGCCCAGGCATTAGCCTCGGGGACTGTCCACATGATCAAGTTAAGGGACATTTTATATGCATGCACCAAAAGCTCCCTAAAATCTTCAGCTCTTCGCTGCACCACAGAGCAACAAAAAATATTCAAGAAGCTTTGAAACTTGAATAAAGTTAAGCATATCAGTATGTTGAAACCATCAAAGAGAGGGGAAATTGTGTTACTGATAATAACACCATACATATATGATGTCCCACCAAAGCTGTTGTCAACCATTTTGCCGCGAAAGCATAAACCTTCTGACTCTTCGGGTTTAGAGACTAGTATTGAGGATGTTAAGGTAATGGCCCAAGGGCTGTTAAAAATTTGCCTCACTCTGTATTCTACCAACTGGCATTATTAGTCAATGTAATGTTTACTCTGGCTTACTTCACAGATGTAAGGAAAGTTTCGATGCTAAATGCTATTCCTAATAGAGGAATGATGGCTTTATTTTCAAATTAACCAACAAACCGAGAGAAAAAGAAACAGGCAGGTACCTCTTAAATGGTAAAACTATTGGGGTAGTGAAGTCAGCAAAATATCTGGGGATTAATCTCGAATCGGGCACCACCATTTTAAGGCGGAATATATTTGGGAACAATTTAGACAAAATTCTTAATAATTTATTTTGCACCCAATACGAATCTAATGTGCGAATTCAACTTAAAAACTAACAAATATATTTTATATTCGTGTTAAATAATTTGCCTATTTTGTATAGATGTACTTTTGTTCATGGAGAAAACAAAAACATTAATCATTACTCACGGGTTGATTTTATTACTCACAGATTGAATTCATTACTCACGGGTTGAATTCATTACTCACGGGTCGTTTCAATAGCTGGACTATCGGTGCAGACTACAACGGAGCGGTTACGTCCTTTTAAAGAAAGTGTTTAATTTAAAAGTTAATCAAAGTTAAAAACGCTTGTTTCGGGACCTGTCATTACTGTGCCAACATGCGTTTGGATTACTCGATTATTTCCAAATATTTAATAGCAATTCAATTTTATTGAGAAAGGTAAAGGTGTTAAGGGATATCGGGGCTTAGCAAAAGTGAATAAAACTCGAATCTGTGATGCCAACAAAACGATTAAGATTAAATAAATCTAAACACACACCTGCCACCCCTATATGAGTATGTATTACAAACAATATCCCCACAAAAAGCGCAATCAATTTCTCGCTAAACAAATACAATTATAAATTATTAAATGATTTATTAATATTTTAACAATAAAACCATATTTTTGTTGTTTTTGTTGTTGTTATATATAATTTCATCCAAATAAAATGATAAAAAGTCAAATTAAATAAGAAAATCCACTTAACAACAAAAAACAAGTGTTCTCATCTGTTTGTCGGAGAAAATAAAAGTTGAAAATCATCCCTCTATTAATTCTCTGATACAAAAATAGGGAGATTTATCTAATAATATAATAAAAATAATTTCCCTACTTAAAAATAAAAAATATTACAATAATTTTTTTTTATTAACACATTTTTTTTTTAATTTCCTACCCTTACTCGATAATACCCTATCAAAATCTCATTATGAACATTTTTGCGTTCTATAAAATGCTATATAAAATTTTCCAATATTGTCAGTATCATCATCATCATCATTGTGACGTTATTATACACGCACAAAATTGTTATTATCATAAGATTCATCTAATAAGCATTTTACAAAAACATCAAACACAATAAGTCAGGGGGACGGGGATGGAAACACTAATATTCATCGTATAAAATAGGAAGGACGAGGCGCACGTGATAACACTTGTTCTCCGCCTTATATAGTAAACGTATTACAACGTAGCTATAATTTATTGTTTGTTGACAAATTTGTAATATATAAAATATTTATTACATTTAAAATTATCCATTTAGAATTAATTGACGAGAATATTGTTTTCGATCTAATCGAGCTTTATACGGTTGCATGAAAATCCCCTTTTAAGAGTTCATGAGAAAGTTATAGTGAATGTAACATACAAAAAAACGTTCTGATCTCATACAAACATCATTAGAGGAAAATTGATTTAATGGTTTAGCAACAAAACAGAAAAAAGAAAAAGAAAATTAATTTAGACCGTTAGTACCGTTTAGTACTAATATCGTATGGATTTAGATTGCACTATTAATCTTCACTGTAAATCATTCCAAATACATACTAATCATCCAAATCGACCTGTTCCAAAAGCATCATGATTTTTCAGTAGGTTATTTGAGTATAATAAATTAACTTTTTAAACCCGGATTCGATTCTTTGTTCTAAAAAATAACAAAATAGTTGATTTATTTTTTATTCCTACTTTCAACACGAGCTGCTTGAATACGAATTTGTATGCAATTTGCTTTTTATTGCATCCTTATACCGTAGGCAGACACAGAGTTAATCGCGATGTTCAGCTGTCATTTTTGGCAAAAATCGAATTGTGGAAACAAAATAATCCGGTTTAGGTGAAAATCGTGTAAAGACAGACGACTGTCATTACATAATCTTCACAAAAAACTGGATTATTTCGTTTTCACAACGCGATTTTTGATAATCGGGGTACATGAAAATCGCGATTAACTTTGTGTCTGTCTACCGTATTACGTTTGAACTCGCGCCAATAAAGAAAAACTCATGCATTCATTATGAGTTATTGACGATTGTAAAAGTAAGAAAAGCGCCTCTTACGGAAGTAGAAAAAGTGGATCGGATACATACAAATTGCGACGCAAACGCAACTATAGTAAATATGTTATCAGCACTTCCGCGGAAAATAGAAAAAATGAAGCGGATACATAAAAATCGAGACCCTCCAATCGTCAATAAGTAAAACATATTGTTACGGTGACACCTAGAAATGAGTAGACTTAAGGCTGATTTACATTCAATCTTTTCGTTCTTTTTCAAAAGATAAAAGATGTACGATAAAAATTGCGTTTTAGTATGATTTGATTGTATTAAAATGAGAAGGAATACTCAAAAAGTATTAGTGAATACTATTTACTGCAACACTCAACTTTTTTTGGTGGAAAAGAACGGAAAAATCTGAAAAAAATGAACTGGTTTATCTTTTTTTGTAAAAGTTGCTCAAAATTTATAAAATCAATGTAACATTTTGAAACGAAAAATTTAAATTTTGAATATGCCCGTCTCATTTTTATATATGGGTAAAATGTATTTGCACTTTACATCGTGATTCTATTCTTTTGAAAAAGAACGAAAAGATTGAATGTAAAACAGCCTTTAAACATTTCGAACAGTTTTTATCATGGGCAATTCCATTTTAGTACAGTAGAACTTTCCGTTTCTGCTATCAATTAATTTATTCTACTCTATCATAGGTGTCACCATAACAGTAATCAGTTTGTAGGTACCATTTTTGTATTTTTTTTAGATTTCAAGTTTATTTTTAAAACTTTAATATTGTTTGTTATTTATACATCAACATTTCTGTAATTCGACTTAATTGTTGTCAAGCCGGTTGAATCCATTCTCTGTTTGGAGGGGTTGGCTACAAAATCTCGGTTTTCAAAATCTCGATATTAAAATCTCGGTTTTAAAATCCCGGATTTCAAAATCTCGGTTTTCAAAATCTCGGTTTCCAAAATCTCGGTTTTCAAAATCTCGGTTTTCAAAATCTCGGTTTTCAAAATCTCGGTTTTCAAAATCTCGGTTCCCAAAAGCTCGGTTTTGAAAAATAAATTTTTATTAATTCGGGCGGCCCGAATTAATAAAAATTTATTTTTCAAAACCGAGCTTTTGAGATCCGGTTTGCGATTATGTATCTCTTCTCGTGTTGCGAGTAAATGTATGTATGTGTAAGTGTATGTGTGTGTGTGTGTATATGTGTGTGAATGTGAGTGTGTATGTGTGTGTGTGTGTGTGTGTGTGTGTGTGTGTGTGTGTGTGTGTGTGTGTGTGTGTGTGTGTGTGTGTGTGTGTGTGAGTGTGTATGTGTGTGTGTGTGTGTGTGTGTGTGTGTGTGTGTGTGTGTGTGTGTGTGTGTGTGTGTGTGTGTGTGTGCGTGTGTGTGTGTGTGTGTGTGTGTGTGTGTGTGTGTGTGTGTGTGTGTGTGTGTGTGTGTGTGTGTGTGTGTGTGTGTGTGTGCGTGTGTGTGTGTGTGTGTGTGTGTGTGTGTGTGTCCCCTTCTCGGAACACCTTCGAATTTACAGCTCCATACTGAGGCTGAGTGTTGGCTGATGGACAGCACGTTTGGAGGTGTTCCTATCGTTTATGCGCCATCTTTTCACTATTCATGGAAAAATTGAGCATGAGATCGTCCCGCTACTTGTTTGTATTATAAGTTCAAAAAGTCAAGTGTGGAATATAAATTTAAATACTTTAACCCTCTAATGCACATATAATTTAACAAAAATAAAAAACAAAAAATAACAAATAAAAAACATTTTTATTTATTACCACCAAACTTAATTGACTAAAAATATTAAAAACCATTCAAAAACCGTTATTAGTAAAATATTTAGACAAACAATAGGAAAAATAAAACCAAGATTTAAAAGAAAACAGGATTTTTTTTCAGCAAAACCAAGATTTTTAAAATCGGAATTTTTAAAACGAGATTTAAAATACCGAGATTTTGAAAACCGAGATTTTGAAAACCGAGATTTTGTAAACCGAGATTTGTAAATTTATGATTTTTGAAAAACCGAGATTTTGTAGAACCGAGATTTTGAAAACCGATATTTCGAGACGCTCCCGTTTGGAGTAATTATGGAGGCTCAAATTAAAATAAACAAAAATAAATTTTCCCCGCAGTGGCGGATTAAGGAAAATCCGGGCCCTAGGCAAGCTTTCGTTTCCAGGCCCCATGAAATAATAGGAGAATCCGAGCGCTACCCACCTTATCAAACAATATTCAAACAACCCAACACTATTTCTTTTAATGATAGGATTGGATTCGGACCGCTGTTTGCGCAAAAAAAAAATATTAAATTTAGCTAGAAGTTCCTAAAGCGAAACTGTCTATTCATACACGGACTCTTACAATCAATCAAAAGCATCAAAGCATATCACCTGCTGATTTACATTCAGCTAAATTATGGTGATGTGGTCCTGACATTTTGTATCATATATGAATAAATACGGCTGTTCGCAAGCGAACATTAAAATCGTAGGCCCACTGACAGTCACGAAAACGGATGGTTCACTAGTAACAACTATGCAAAATCGTTCAATCAGTTCAATAAACTCGTGTGTAATTTCACCTTCTTTCAATTGAAATATTTCGAAGATCTTCCCTGCCTCTAAATCCATACCTGTTATTTAGTGTGGCTGCTTGAGTTTCTTC
Organism: Tipula helvola; assembly: GCA_963556165.1. Lineage (NCBI taxonomy): Eukaryota > Metazoa > Arthropoda > Insecta > Diptera > Tipulidae > Tipula > Tipula helvola. The sequence goes on from OY744481.1 coordinate 367,047,065, forward strand.
ATCCTGTGTGTTCAGTTTCGTCACCCTGCTATGAAATTGGAATTGCCTGATCCATATTTTCCAATATTCCGCAACATTATCAGTGATCACTAACTGTCTGGGTCGTCTCAAATGTTCTGCTATCTTATTTCAATGTACTAATTTCTCTTTTCTTGTCGGTGAACTTATTTTCTTCCGAATTGCATAATGGCGGCTGTTACTGATGGAGCCTAGTTCATTTTCTGTGGTTTTATGGCACTATAACAGCTCCATTGCGTAACTCACACTCACTTAATCCTTCCCGGTACTAATTGAGCGCCCTTTCATTTAATAATACGCAATAGTTTGCTGCTAACTGTTCTTTGATTAATCTAATCTTCGATGCAATGCAAGCTCCTAATTCACGTGCTGGCGTCTTGTATTAATAAATTCGGATGCAAATTAAAAGAAGATGCTAAATTATATTTTAAATTATGCCGCAATTTAATAAGATGATAATCAGATGATCATCAATATCTTTCTAAATTATCGCTTCTAAATCTGGTATAGTTCCAGACAAAATATAAATTGCCATATAATCATCTGAAAATCAATTATCTTTCATCTCCTCATGCCATTATGTCATATACGAGTAAATACCATAATACACACTGTCATTTATACACAATATTTTATTAGCTATTTTCCTCAATTACACAAGACCATTTAATTCGTGTATGTATATACATATATATATGTATATAGTATATACACATTTAATGGAAAAACAAATGAAATTTTCTTCTTGTGTATATAAAAATCCTAATTTTCCATTCACATATAGCATAGCAGCAGCAACACAACAACAGTATAATAACGACGCAAAGGAATGTTTGGTATTTCAATTAATCCCCCGACTTTTTCCCGTTCATAATTTGCTATTTTATTTTAACAAAAAAAAAAGAAAAAAATGTATATGTTTCGTGAATTTTCCTTTTTTTTCTAATCTGCCCTCCTTCCTCCATCCTCCCACACTCGCAGCACTCATTCATTCGTTTGTTATTCTTTCCATCCATTTTTGTTTTTTAGCTGCCGTATGTATCTATGAAAATCGCTGTTAGATTTTCTCTTACTTTTCATATCTAATTTAAAAAAAAAAAATCTCGGAAAAATGCTTTTCAGGTTTGTTGTATCTGAACGTTACATTATACGAAAATAACAAAACGCTTTTTTTGGTTTTTGTTGTTTTAAGTTTCGCGAGAAATCCACAGTTTTTTTTCTGTTTTACTATTTTTGATCCTCTTTACTAGTATGTATAGTCGAAAGTTAATCGTTTGTTGTTGAATTTAAATAATACAAAAAGTGGTTTCAAAAGGTTTTCGTATTTATTTATTACAGATTTCACTCATTGTACGAGTATGTATATGCATACAACTTGTGTGCGGTTTTTAACGAAGTTATTTGGAAAACTTTTCTCGCATTCGTAGAAATATTTTTATTGTTTGGTGGTTCCGTTCCTGTGAATAAAGCCGGTTACAACAATTGTATATATTTGATGTAATAATCCACCATGTTAGGGTTTACTGTTAAATTTTGAACCATACGCTGAACCTTTGATTGAATTGAATCTGACACTTTAGTGGCTAAGTTTAGTAAAAGGAAGAGTTCCAAACGTCTTATTTGTAAAAATTTTTTGAAATTATGTGACCTCTTTCAATTTTACAAAGGTGGTGTACAGACTGATATATTTTCATTCGGATAATTTTAAGCACTATCTGAGCAGCTATGTGCTTCTTCCGATAGCATCTGTATACATGCAATGATTCGTATTGTTTTCGAGAGTTTAACAAAAGAAATTCTGTAGTAATAATGTTTTTCAATAAAACCCCTGAACGTTGACGATGGTTTTTGAGTTTAATTACACCGAGATTTGACTTATCGCACAGTGGGGCCGATTGCCGAACAGCTGACCAAAATTCTGAAATTCTCTACACACACCGAATACGAATCTTGAGTTACACTTTCAAAGTTTCACCCCTTCATCTCTTATTAACAATCCTTGTTCGTCAAATAATCTAAATTTTATGAAATTCTGATTTCTTTCTCCTTTTGTTCATGTAGTAATGCCAAAATTTTTTTATTTTGAAATGTGCACAAAAAATCGACGAGCACAGGCACTTAGGAGCAGCTGATTTTGATTTTATTTTATAGGTAGTACTATTAACTGCAACCTCTAATTCACTTGATGAGAGAACTCTACAGAACTCCAAAATAAAATAATCCCAAAAAAACGAAAAATTCCAAAAAATCAGTTGGCTTACATGCCAAAAATCTACAATAATAATGTTACGTTTTTGCCTTGTCAATCATTGTTCGAATCACTGGATTGTGAATAAAACAAAACGATTCAATTTATCACCAACGAATTTATTTATTGAACACCAAAAATTATTAAAACACAATTTATTAACGATAATTCACAAAATCTCTTTTTATTATTCTCGCACAATTTTACTGATTACTTATAATATTTATATCGCACTAAAACTTATTCCTTTTTATTCTTCATTAACCGTTCGCTCTTTATATACTCAAACCAAAACTTATCAAAATTTCATGATTGTTCCGGTAACAATTTAGAAACATTTAGAACAGTTTTATCATGGAACATTCCATTTTAGTACAGTAAACTTTGCGCTATCAAATAACTTATTCTATCCTTCCCTAGGTGTCATAGTAACAATAATTTAAAAACTCTGTCATGTGCCAACATGGGGAACCAATTATTATATTATGAACAGCATTTATTCAAATATATCACCTTTTAAGTTAAATTCAAAGAGAACCCGCTTTTATTTGATAAATTCAGCATCACTGAAAACAATGCTTTTCGAATGGCATAAATTCCAGTAAATGTTGTTACGTTTTTGGCTTGTTAATCAAGATTCGTATCACTAGATTGTGAATAAACTCAACACTTCAATTAATCACCAACGAGTTTATTTAACACTAAAAATTAACACAACACAATTTATTAACAAAAATTCACAAAATCACTTATTATACTTTTTACAAAATTCCACTGTTCACTTATAACATTTATTTTACACTTAACCACTTTTTAATTTCCTATTTAATCTTCACTTATCGCTTCTCAAAAACTAATGTTCTAATTCGAATTCGTTCGCTTCTTTTGTACTCAAACCATAGAAGAATTACTAAAGAAGCATATTTTGTATGAGTCAAAGATACCTAAGAAAATAATTTCAAATATTTTAAATTCAGTTTTTGAAATTTTATGAGACGGAGATAATAATTTCTATTTGCCTCTATTTATCATTCATGTTTTAACCCTCTCAAACGCCTTGTACAATATATTGTACATCAACTTTTATCGCTTTGACCAGCTGTAATTTTTAATTTTTGTCTCATTTCTCTTGTGCGATCGTTCTCTTATGTATTTATGTTCACACTACAGTTTTATGAGCAATCCCATATCATAGCAGTGCATAATTGTGCTACGTATTTTATTTTTGGAAGAAAGTCAATTTTAAATGGCGTTTGAAAGGGTTAAATATACAAAACGAAATGTTTTGAAAATAATTGAAATATCTACAATTCTACGAATACAAATACTAGAAGCCACACCCCTTACAATTTTTGTTAATTTTCTATTATTTAGATTTTGCCTTTGTATAAGCAAAACCAAAAAAAAACACAAAATATGAATCGATTCAGAGTGTGTGACGAAACGACTACTAGACGAATATCGTGAATTTGATTATTTTTTTTTTTGAAATAGAATGAAGTGTTTTTAATTGTTGGCATTTTGCTTTATAATACGCTTTATGGCGTTAAGCAAAAGTAGATGTCACTACCGCTGTGAATGTGGATTAAGCTCTCAAATTATTAAAAATTATACGCCGAAAAAGCTTGTGAATTAAACTTTTGATAAATAAAATTATAATAAAACCATTAATTAATTTGGCCATAAAATGTTACACGCCTATTTCTTAGAAAAAAGTTTTGTTTTGACATTTAACCCACATTCACATTGCTAGTGTCACCATTTTAGTTACATAAATTAATAAAGCGTATTCCTTAAGAATAATTTATAATATTCTGCGAAATGGAGACTTTCATTCTAACTTTAATATTAAATCTCCATTTTCCAGATAATTTTAAATGTTCATTTTCAAGCGAAAATATTTGTATTAATTCCAGCGCGCAGCTCTTAATTGGCCATATTCATTTTTTTAAGAATCACATTTCCATCGTTTGTCGAATTTCATCATAATCGGTTAAAATATAGCCAAGTTACAGGCTAATCTTCCATATTCAAAAACTTCTTCTAAAAATCATTTTACAGTCGCATTTCCATCGTACCTGTCGATTTTCATCAAAGCTGTTTTTAAAATAACCAAGTTCCATCAATTTCATCTGAAAATCATTCAATAATCCAATTTCCGTCTTAGTTCTCAAAAATCATAATAAATTAAGAAATAGCCAAGTTATAGGCCAATTGGCCCTATTTCAAAAGTATATCCAAAAATCATTTAAGAATTCCATTTGCATCATATATACCTGTCGAATTTTATCATAATTGGTAAAGAAATAGCCAAGTTACAAGCTTTTTAGGCATATTCTAAAACTTCACATAACAATAATTTAACAAGCCTATTGCCACCGTACCTGTCAAAATGTATCATAATCCCAAAATAAATGGCCAAATTACTAGGTAATTCGCCATATTCCAAAAATGTATTCAAAAATCATTTAACAATTCCATTTACATCGTACCTGTCAAATTGATATAATATCTTTTTGGATTAAACGTGCATTTGCCTTTCAATTTGTTTTGCCATACGATATTTGCCAAATATGCAAATTTGCCAAAGATATTTTGATGAAACGTAATTTTGTCAAATGTCGTTTGTTACTTAAACGGGTCCCTTAATGAGAACATTCTTATTTTAGCAAAAACCAAACGTTCGAATATACGAGTATATTCGAATAAATAAGCGGAACACAAAATAGTACATCGCTAGAAGGAAATGATTAGATTATTATGAATCGATTTATGATCGCAAAACAAAAATATTTTTAGGTTGGAGCATAATGTTGCTTCAACCTACGTTTAAAGCTGTCTTTACTTAAGTAAAAGTCGAACAAATGGTCGATTTTATTAAAACTCTTCGAGATCATGTTTACCGGTTCATTGTCACCATAGTTTGAGTTATGATCTCTTAAATTCCTACTCGGTGCCTTTAATTTAATTGATTCCAGTATGGATGGTGCATCGATTTGATCAAGTAAAATATTTGCAATAAACGAACACTTTAAAAGCTCTCGTCTATTTTTCAGTGTCGTCATTTGATAGGTTTTCCATCCAGTAGCATATAATGGTAGTCGCTTCAGGTTAACGTGGTGCGGTAAGTCATGGTCGTAATCCCATCCGTCTTTACACGTTATATACCGTATAAACTTTTTTTGGACACTCTCGTATTTTCTGATAGGTTCGTCGTAAAAAGGAAACCAGATGTTGACAGCGTAATCAAGTTGAGATCTGACGTAGGCATAATACAGGATCTTGATTGTCTCGAGGACATGAAGACCCCCAGTCCAATGCTTAATAAAACCAAGCATGGAATTGGCTCTAGCAACGCATTGCTCAATATGCTTAATACACACATTTTTAAAAAATTTTTAAAAACACTTGTTAAATATTTCGCAAAATTACAAAAGGTTTAAAAAATCACTCGATCGATTTCGGCTTATTAGGCCATCATCAGGAGTATCTACTCTTAACTTAATTTAACAAGTGTTTTAAAAAAATTTTAAAAATGTGTGTATTAAGTGTGTTTCGCCAAGTGCCTACGGCAGAAAGTGTAAAAAGTATCAATATGCTTAGTAAAGCACATGTTTTCAACGAAAGTAACCCCTACACTCAGAGAAAAAATATGATAAATGAATGATTGCAATTATTGAATTATGATCCAGGAAATCATATTCAACTAAATTTGATATATCCTAATATAATATAATAGTAAATATCATTTATCTAATTACAAGAATTATGTATGATAGATTTTATTAAATTATGATAATTGCAATAATCTTCAACTTTAATGATTGCAACAATCATGCGATATGATTTAATATGATCGAGGCAATCATAGTATGGTTTTATAATATGATCGGTAAAATCTAAATATGATAAAAGCAATCATAATTTAATAGGGTTTATCATATTAGAATTAGGTCTATCATAACAAAATAACGGTTTATTAGAATTTATTCATACCTCGTCGTGTTTGCTACGGTCATATCGTATTGAGTTTTTGATCTAACAAGGTGCAATTATTCTCGTGAGTCATTTTAAATAAAAATATTTTAATAATTTAAAAGTAAATAATTTTATCTAATTACTCTTAATTAAGAGTTAGTAAAGTGTTTGTGGTATCAGTATCTTAAATCTTAAAACCTAGTTCTAGTGTGAATTTTTAGTGGATAAATACATACTATATAACCTTATAAGAGGGTAATTTTTTCTCGCAGTGGAAAACTGAACGCGTAAGTACATTTTATTTTATACTACACAACATTAAACACCGTGTTCATTATTTAACAGTTTCGCTAAATATTTGCTCGTTCAGTGATTTTATTATTAAAATAAAGGGTGTTTCTAATTATTTAATACGTGTAGTGTAGATAATAAAATTTCAAGAAATTAATTGTACACAAATAATTTTCGAAAGTTACTGTACCTACTACGCTATAATGGTAATGAATTGAATTTTTTTTTTTAACATTTTTGTCTCAGTTGTTATTCTTTACACGCTTGTTAAATATAATATCAATAATTGGAAACCCCCTGTATATTATTGGTTACATATTTTAATTTATTCATTTTTGTTGTATTTCTAACAAAATCTGTCACCGTTTGTATGGGGGTAGAACAACAAGTCGTACATAAAGACCAGGAGTAATTCCATCGATAATTTGAATTCAATTTATTTCCTATTTTTTTATTTGTATTATTTTATATTTTTGGTTTAATTTTATCCATTTAGTAATTTGAAAACATGATGAACTCCACGTTATTGGTTTTACAATATGAAAACGAAAAAAAAATGTTGTTAATAGAACACAGTGGCCCACATTTAGAATATGTGGACTTAATTGATAAAGGTGCGTTACTACGATGGACCTTTACACTTTTATTATGAAAGCGTCGCCAATAATTGTTATCAGATCGAACATAAGTAATAATATACATACAGATGAGTCAATACAAACACATTTGGGCAGATATTAATCTAATGCATCTATCTTTTATATTTCTTTTGAGAAACTATTACAAAATTGATCCTTAATATGTACATTATTGCTTTGCTATGGTACTTTATTATATCGTGTAATGAAATATGTGTAATATTATTTCAGACTTAGCTGATACTATTTTAACGATTTTTTTAAAAATAATGAAACTAAAAATTTAATACCTAAAGAAACACGATTTGTCACAATAAAATAAAATAGTTATTATGAATCAATCTTAATATTACTTTTCAATTTTCGAACGGAAATGAAATTCTAATAATATGTTTCTGAATTTTTAATAGTACAGTAATAGTATTATTTCAAATATTTTAATAATTTTGATCGTTTCTAAAACATTACAAAGGATTTGCCAATAAATCAAGGTTTCGCTTATATTGACTCACTTATCTGTACCTGAATTTTAGTAGAAGAATAGGAATTGAGAAAGTTTCATATATGTAAGTGCAATGTGTATAATATACTATGTATATTCAATTTTATTATTGTGTGGTTATTTATAGTTATTTTGTTTGGATAGTGCGAAGAAAAAGATGCTAAAAATAGAGCAAAAACTACGCCACGCAATAGCTGCAATTATTGCCTTTTGATCTGATCTGGATCAAATCATATTTCAAGAAATTATAAAGGAATGCAAAGAACTGCTGGAATCTGAATGTTGATCAAGAAACGAAAATTGGTTCAATTTTTATTGCTACTTTTAATGTAAACTTTGTGTCAAGAAATGTGGCATAATTAAAATTGAATATTATTTACATTATATTTACTTATATGATTTTCTCATTTCTCAAAACCTATTTTTCGTCCTACATTTGGGTACTGGTATAATTAATGTATCATTTGTTCTGTAAATATCTAAACAAGTAGAAAGGTCTATTGATTTATTTAAAAGGATTTATATTGTACGTGTATAATGTACATACATTATTTTTATTTAGCACGGCTGGAATTTGGATTATTCGAAGGCAATATTGAAATAAACGACGGAAAAACCAATTGTCCAATACCCTTAAATTTATTTGAAGTTTACTGCCGCAAACTCCAAGAAACCGGTATCTTACATTTTAGTGTTACCAGAGTAAATGAAGCTCAAAAGACGTTTCCATCAAACACCGAATTATTTTTAGATAACGACACAAACCTGTCGGAAAGCGTTATCATATTCAACGAAGACACCAATACAACCCAAATTCAATCTTCTACAATAAATTCGAAAGAAGTAATATAAACATAATTAATTACGTTTAAAATTTTATTCGTCTATACAATTTTTTAGGACTTAGAACAAATTTTGTTGTTAAACTATCCAGCTATTTCAAGTAAAATCGGCAAACCAATTACGCTTACGACAAAGGAACGGAACAACGTATCTGCGGTGATAATTAAACATATCATCAATCGCGACCCAAATAAATTGTAAGTAGTTTTATTAGAATTAAATTATACATATCATTAAAAAAAATTAAAATCAAATTTATATGTAATTGAAATGAATTGAATTAAATTATACATTGAGGTTTCTTTAGGCTTTGTAAGGACGACTTTGCAACATTTGCGAAACTTGTGCAAACCTTATTTCCAAAAGAACTGCAGGAGACGTACTTTATTCCATCTTCCGGAGGTTGCATTGCCAAAGGTAATACAACGTAATTTGCATTAAAGTAAATTATTACAATATTGTTATTTTTATTTTCAGGAAAATTATTTAATGTTTATAATAATTACCGAGCCGACCTTTGTCGTTCTGGAATAATAAAAAGACGGTCCAGGTCATCAACTACTAGCTCAACCATCTCAAATAATAGTGAACTATCGAATTTAGGTAAATTGATAAAAAGCCCTTTAGTTAATAATTACTTACTTTAATTTATTTTCAATAATCTGCTATAGACCTGATAGATGCCAGTTTAAATGATGATATTGATTATTTAAAATCCCATGTGGATGACTGCGATGAGCTTTACGAGCGATGGAAAAGAAGCAATAGTTATAGAATTAATTTATTAAATACACAAATGCCAACATTTGAATATCTGGAATTGTTTCCCTCATTAAAAACGGAATTAATTTCGAAACTGGTTGGTTGCATAAATTACTTGCGCCTTACAACAATATTAATAAATATTTTTCTACTAATTTCAGATGAGCATTGATGCTACTCTAAAATATCCAAATATTGGCACATCCGAGCAGTGGAAACAAGTTTCCGAAAAAATCATTGATAAGTCCAGATCATCGAGAGACATTTATGTTAAATATTTGTTAAGCCGAATTGACAAATCCCAATACGGTACGAATAGTTGGCTGGCCTCACAATAAATTAATCTGTTTTATAAGTGGTTTATTATAGATCAAGAATAATTTATTAAATTTGTGTTTAATAATTCGTTCTTTTAAAATATTAAGGCAAAAAATTAACGTACATTTCTCGTAATTTTTTGCCATGAAGTGGTTTAAAATAAAAATAAAAAAATTGGGACAATTTTCATATAATCATTAAATAAAAATTTAATAAATTATTTTTGGTCTATAAGTAGTCACTTATAAAAAAATATAAAAATTAAACACCATTTTTGAATTGATTAACCAAATTAATCAGAACGTTTTATTACTGACTCTTTGGTGGTTATCAAATAAAGCTCATTCAAACTAATTTTTAAAAAAATTTAATTTTTTAAGGCAGCCATACTTTTAAAGTCCTTTTGTATAGCCAGTTTTGACTAATTTATCATAATTAAATAATATTTCTATTTACAGACGAGCGACTAGCGCTTAGTTTAATCCTTTTGCCGTATATTCTTCCACACCATGGAAAGAGGAATTACAAAGGAAATTTACGTCTTTCTAAAAAAGAAATTCAAAATTCGTTCATAACTTTATATAAGGTAATTAGGCTATGTTTCGATTTCAACAAAAACTAAAACTTATTTTTTTTAAAGACACTAGTTGAAGCGGCCGAAACGGAAGGAGATCCGAAATTTCCCAAAATTATTTTTATTGGTGAGCCATTACAAATAATCCATGTATGTGTTGCGGGGGAAACGTATATGTTTACGAATGCTTTAGAAGCATTAAATACATGCTTTAATATTTTTATGGGTATAAATATTAAATATCCAGCGTGTTGCGAACATGTATGGCTCTTCATACAGAAAGCTATATACAACGTCACCACAGACAATGATCCAGTGATTCCAGCTGTAATTACATTAATTAACGATATAGCGTCCAAAGTTTAAATATATACATATAGTAAATGATTTTTTTTAATTATCTTGAAGGGTATCTTCCTATTTTTCTACCGAATTAATAAATTTCTTAACTTTAAGTTTAATTCTTAATTATTTCTACCTTATATAAAATGTTTATTTGCAAATTTTGTAAAATATGCAGCCAAAATTATAAAAAAATTTTAGCTCATATTAGTTTAAATCACAGAGATCCTGAATTCTATGAATGTATTTACGAGCAATGTAATCGAAAATACAGCCTCTATAATTCTTTTTTGAAACACGTAAACTCTCATTTCATAACAGACACCCAGCCAACACCGACTTATCAAACATCCCAAGCAGATGTAACATCGGATGCCACATGCAATAAATTAGTACAAATTAACGATGGTTTAAGTAAGTGTGATGATAACAATGCTGATAGTTACTACAATGAGTTTTTGAAAATCATTGTTAAAACGTACTGCGACAAAAATATTTCGCGGAAAAAAGCATTCGAAATTGTGAAAAGTTTGTCTAATTTTTATAAAGCTCTCTTTTCGAAGTGTTTAGAAAATGCTGATATTGATCTCACGTTGTATGATAAATATTTTAACAGTAAACTACTTCGATCAGAATACCTCTTGGTAAAGGAATTAGAGACATCGAACTATTTTATACCTAATCAACGTTTTACTATTCATCTAGAACAGCAAACTTTTACGAATTCCGTCAATCAGGCCTGTTTAAAACGCATCGAATTTACGATGGAAATAATCCCTCTTAAAAGAGTTTTTGAAATGTTATTCGATAACCCAAATTACTTAGATGCTATTTTAAGATATATTAAATGTTTAGAAAACAAGAAAGATGGACGAATAACAAATTATTGGCAAAGCAATGGATGGTTAAATACCCGAAAATCTTTAGTTGAAGACAATACAGTATTATATATACCTTTATATTTATTTTATGATGACTTCGAACCTAACAATCCTCTAGGCTCTCGATCTGGAGACAAGAAAATAGGTGGAATATACGTCAAATTTGCCCCACTTCCTAAATTTTTAGTTTCAAAATTGTCTTCCATTATTCTTGCTGGATTGGTGTATACAGAGGATAGAAAACAATTTGGAAATGAACGCATTTTCAAACCTATACTAGAACAATTACAAGAACTAAGAGAAAATGGCATCTTTATTAGCAAAAAGAATCTTACGGTTAAATTTATATTAAGCGGTGTCATCGGGGACAATCTAGGACTCAACTCTGTGTTAGGCTTTACAGAGAGCTTTATGGCAACGTTTTATTGTCGTTTGTGTAAACAATCCAAAGAACATAATAAATATGCATGTGTCGATGATGAATGTCAAATACGAACTATACAAAATTACCACCCCGACGCACACTTAAATAATCCACAGCTAACGGGTATTAAAGAGACCTGTGTTTTTAATTCATTAGGAAATTTTCATGTGGCCGAGAATTGGAGTGTAGATATCATGCATGACTTACTTGAAGGCGTCTGCCATTACGATTTTATGGTAATATTAAAGTATTATATCGTTGATAAAAGGGTTTTCACAATTGAAGAATTGAACTTTCGACTTCAAAATTTTAATTATGGTAATTTCAATGTAAATAAGCCACCACTGTTGGCTTCTGATATTTTAAATAAAGAAAAATTTAAAATGACTGCAAGTGAAATGAAAACATTCACTAAAATTTTTGGAATTCTTTTAGGTGACCTGATTCCAAAAAACTGTCCAGCCTGGCAATTATATATTTCATTACGAGAACTAATTTCAATAACATTTTCAAATTCGGTTCATCCTCGTGAATACCTTTATTTAAAAACTGTAGTCCAAGAGCATAATTTGCAATTTATTAAAATATCTAAATCACACTTACGTCCAAAACATCACTTTCTAACACACTACCCAAGTGTTATGGAAAAAATAGGTCCTTTAAAACAGTTTTCAACTAGTCGATTCGAATCATTCCATCAGAGTTTAAAAAATATTGCGTATACATCGAAAAATAAAATTAATACTATTTACACAATAGCATCAAGAAATCAAATTGTGTTAGCTAACGAACTAATGAATTTGGCTCACGATACTGGTTTTGTATGTGGCAGTCTAACGGAACTAAAAACTTCAGAAATTTCACAGAAATATAAGTTTACGTGCCAAGAAAAGTTGTTTAGCACTAATTTCATAGAGTTCGGAAATATTATTCTAAAGAAAGGATCAGTAATACACTTAGGCTGGTATCCAGATGGTATTCCTAAATTTGTTCTTGTTAAACAGCTACTGAAATATAAAACAGGATATTTTTGTTGTGTTCAACATTTGGAAAATTTAGGTTTCAATTATCACTATTACGGCTTTGAAATTGATTTTGTAGAGAAATTTAAAACAATAACATTGACTAAAGGTCTTATGAACAATTTAAAGAACTTACATATAAATAATGTTTCAAATAAAAATATAAAAATAATAAATAATTTCGTATAGACCTCTAATTTGAGTATAATTATAATAGGTATTCGATAAATGAATTCAAAATAAATGTAAATTTCATGAACTATAAAATATGTTTTGTTATTTAATTAAAATATATAATATATATGTATATATATATATATATATATATATATATATATATATATATATATATATATATATATATATATATATATATATATATATGGTATGATAGCTACTATCAAAGCATGTAGTGTACTCCATTAATTGATATGGTATCAACTATCACAACATCTGATTGTCTTTATCAGTTCCATATAATAAATTCAATTAATTTATTGATTCTTTCCATTATAATAACGATACCTGTAATCATAGTTATGGTTAATTCAATAATATTTTGCATGATAACGTGTATTATTTATTTGTAGATACAATCATTCTATATATAATTGTATACATCAAGGTATGATACTCTTAATCATTGCATCTCATCATAAATATGATGGTCACTTTTATGATTAGCTCAATCATATTTTTTCTCTGAGTGTAGGTCTTTAATCTCGAATACTTTTTGTAAAAGTATGCCATTTATTTGATATTGTTGTATAACAGGGTTAACTTTTCGATGGAACGATAAACTCTTACACTTGTTGATGTTGAGACTGAGGAGGTTAGACTCACACCATTTCACTACATTGTCGATGTCCTCTTGTAGCTTATGGGTATCGCCGATGTTTTCCACTGTTTTAAAGATTTTGAGATCATCGGCAAACATTAATACCTTAGAATGTTGTATTACTTTAGTAACGTCATTGATGAAAATTATGAAGATCCAAGGACTAACATGAGAGCCTTGTCGTGCTCCTGAATTAGCTTGAATTGATTCTGATCTTCTATTACTAAGCTCAATATACTGAATGCGATTACTCAAATATGATTTAAACCACGCAACAAACTGTTTAGAAAAACCGAATCTGTATAACTGTTCCAACGTTTTACAGTGACTGATGGAGTCAAAGGCTTTGGCAAAGTCAGTATACACCACATCAACTTGCTTATGTGCATTTCAATTTCTTTAATGGTGTTGCTGGTAAATTCAATAAGATTTGTTGATGTTGATCTCTTGGGTATAAAACCATGCGACACTGTGAGATGAATCGATGAACCAAAGATCTGAATGAGTTGCATACTACACGGAAAAAAATAAACTGGTCCTCAGCTAAGAAAACGGACTTTTAATTCAAGAAAATGTACTTTTTCTTGATTTAAAAGCTAATTTTCTTATTTCTTTCGATTTTTTCTTCATTTCAAGACACACAATTCTTACATGAAGAAAAACTCGAAAGACATAAGAAAATTAACTTTTAAATCAAGAAAAAATACATTTTCTTGAATTAAAAGTCCGTTTTCTTAGCTGAGGACCACTTTATTTTTTCCCGTGTACCAGTTCAAATAATTTGGGTATTGAAGATATTGATGTAATTTCTCTGTAACAAGAGCCATAATTTCTTGCTCCTGTAGTAGCTTATTATGCAGGCTATTGTGGTTCAAAAAAATAAATTGTGTTGAATGTCTGATTAATACTGGCTTTACACCGCAGATAGTATAATAGCAAAATAGTACAATACTACTTTGATATCCGGTGTAAAACGGATGTTTTGATAGTATAATGGAAAAAGTAAAATATAATATTTTGATTTGATAGCTATCAAATTTTAATACCTATTATATTTTATTGTAGAAGGAAAATTTTGACAGTGGATTATTGATAAATTAGTCTAGAAACGTATTAGTGTATATTGAAATTATTCTTTTTCATTATTTTGTTATAATTTTCTGTTTTTCATGAATATTTTATGCCGACTACGGTAGATAGTAAAATAGTATTATACTATTTTGCTATGATATGATCTACGGTGTAAAGCCAAAGCCAGTATAGGCTATTAAAAGAAAACAAAGAAATTCCTGCAATAGCTGATTCTTTCATATTTGAAAAAATTTGAAAAAATCAACATTTCGGATCATTAAAAGCACCGACAACAAAGTCTATGCCGAAGTAGCATACACATGTCTTTTAGTTTTTGAGCAAATATTGAAAAATGATTGCCATTTACCAAAAATTTGTTTTAAAACAACTGAAACATGCATAGCGGTAATTGAAAGAGATTTTTCCGTGAGAGGCATAAAGCCTTTAAAAGAAGATGGACCTCGTTATGACCATATAAAAATATTAATTAATTTTTTATTCTGGTATTAATAAGAAAAAAATCCACACGGTCTATAACAAACCGACAACAAGCAAATCCAAAGACTAAAAATAAATTAGCATAGCTTCAAAAAGGTTAAAAACTTTAAGTAATTGAAAAATATAACAATTTCTGAAATAAAAAATAATAAATTTGACACTCATATATGATCTTGATGTTCATTTAAAACCATTAACCAATATTGTTGCATTTCATTTAAATTTTTAACTTATGTTATTTTCCACTTGTACATGATCTGAAATTGACAATTTTTCCCTTCTTGAATTCTTTTGCATTTTACAGCAGCTAAAGCATTTTGTTGTTATTTGACAACTTACAACAATTGCACTATATATTCTACTAGTTATTCAGTCCCAATTTGGAAATCATCGAATTCACTGATAAGTAAGAGGGCCACATGACTACTGGGACACCCGACCAGCAGTCGGGTGATCGGCTCACTTATCAGTGAATTCTATACGGTTTCCAAATTGGGATTGAATAACTGGTATTTCGCTTGTTATATTGTAATTATAATTGACATTTACCAATGCTAGTGTTAAGTATTAGACAAGTTTTTCCACAGAAATTCAAAAATCTGAATTTAAATAATTTGAAAAGTGGGGGAAAATTTATCAAAAAATCTCAATTTATCAAAATTGATTTACATAAAAAAAACAATTTTTTAAAAAATTTTGAATCAAAGAATACGCAAAACTGATGTAGGTAAATCTTTTTCATATTATGTACATTTTTTGGTCGAAGAGAATTACATAAATATATGTATGTATATACAAATAAATATATCACGTAACTAATATTTTTTTTCATAAATACACTGACATACTCGTAAGTTCAAACTTCGCTCATTATTCTTATCTAGCCGGAATTGGTTAGTCTTAATGTCGAGGAATCGGTTTATCTCACAGTGTAACATTGTCATCTGAATCATTTACTACGATGATTGAGAAAATTCCAGAAAATATTGAAAACAATTAATGTTGCTAATATCATGAAGAAGAAATTAGGTCACATTAACGACCGTGAAGGTCACATTAACGACCGTGAAGGGAAATAAAAGAAAAATGCTCGCACTCATTTTCATGATAGTACAAGAACTTGAGTAATCATTTACAGAAAATGTGATGGTTTTATTTAGTCTAGAATACTTGGCCGCTATTACTATTCCCAATTTTTCTACAGAACTTTAAAAGGAAGAAATATAAAGGGCTGAAACCTCAGTAACCTCACGAGGTGATCAGAACTTCGGTTTTGGTATCTTCAATAATGTCATAAATTTGGTGTGACAGTTTTGACATTATTGATTTCTATTTTAACCAACATATATTTACTTATAAAACAACAGCCAAACAGGTCAAAAGCTTCAGTAAAATGGGTACAGGTTTGGGGTATGGGTTTATACCGAAAGTAGTATAACAAATTATACTGATACTTCTAACCGTTTAACTGACCATATTCCAGAAATGTATCCAAAAACTCATTTTAGAACCCAATTTCTAACACACATATTAAATTTCATAATAATCGGTTGAGAAATAGACAAGTTTCATCATATAAAAAATTTGTTAACTATTCACTACATCCAAATCCAACCCCAACTCAACTCCAACTCAACTTCAACTCAACGCGCAAATTGACCCCTAATTTAACCTTCAAATCAATTCCCAATTCAATGCCCAATTCAATAATTAAATAAGCATATCGTCGGTTTGCGAGAACAGTGACACATCTCAGAAATGGCCAATTTTGAGATAATAGGAAAAAAATCCTTTAAATGTAACAACTTTTATCTGGCATAGTGTCACTTCTAAACTACCCATAGTTTTCAATAGATGTGACGTTGAATTTGATGAATTCAAATATTTTACACCAAAAAAAAAATTCAAATCGATTTTCTCAAAAATATGATATTTTGAGATGTGTCACTGTTCTCGCAAGCCGACGATATATAAAAAAATCGTAAATATTTATAAAAGCAGGTATTTTGGGTCAATTCGTATGGCAGGTACCCCACCCCCTTGACGTACAGTCTCCAAAAGCTTTTCAAATTTTCGCCTTGACCATAAAAACAGATTGGCGAAAAAAAATCCAAATCGGACAAGCCGTTCTCGAGATACCATGGGTCCAGACATCCAGACACACAGACAGACGGACGGACATTTTTTTTTTTTTGCATTTTGAGACTCAGGGACTTTCAAAACGTCGAGAAAAGTGGTTTAGGACCAACCAAATTTTTCGTCATTTTTGACAGGATTTCAATACTTTGGTCTTTTTAGACCGAAGTAATATATGTATAGTTAAACGTGTTTAGTGCGTGCAAATCAAATTTAGCTTATACACAAGTACATTTAAATTCATCATTTGTTATTCAATACGAATACAATGAATATTTATTTAATTTTTTTTTGTTTAATAAATTAGTTTATCATTTTGATTTTGCCTCCATTCATCTAAAAACTATAATATTACATTCGGAATCGCAAACGTACCTATAAGCAGTAAAATTATCAAAATACAAAAAGGCGAATGACCTGTTCTATGATAGAAAATAAAATACATTAATAATTTTGCATTTACGTTTATACGTACACGTGTATTATCAATCTGACTTTATTACGATCATTTATTTCTTACATTTCGCCAAACAATCGGATTCGGATCATTTATTTTATTATTTTTTGTTTTGATAAAAAAGCACAGAAAGAGTACGCATATCGAAATTAACTTAAATAGATCAGAAGTGGTGTGTGTGTGAGAATGCATGTTCAAAACCAACAAAAATGTTTATACAAGCCGTCTTGTTCGCTCTTTACACAGATCCCATCAAAAAAATGTACTCTATATTATTGGTTTTGACATGATAATGTCTTACACCGCATGTTCAGAAAATTGAAACGAAATTTGGCCTTTCTGAAGAGCAATTCTGAAGTCAATTTTTGCGTAAAGAAACAGTGGTAGTTAATTTATTTTAAATTAAAATAATTTAAAATAATTAATCTCCATATTAAAATAAATCTACAAAATACCGATTTACAGGGCTTGACCGCACTATAGCGAGAGATAGCCTCATCTGATTGGAGTAATTCTGGTGCTAATTTATGCATAAAAAACTGTGGCAGATAATTTAGTTTAAAGTAAAATAATTAATCTCCACATAAATTTTAATTAAAATTACAAACGGCAAAATAACGATTTACAATGATTGAGAGCACTGTAGCGAGAGAACACCTCTTCTGATCGAAGCAATTTTTTGTGAGTAAAGAAATTGTGGCGTATAATTTATATTATATTAAAATAGTTAATCTCAACATCTTATAAACGTTATCACGCAAAACACTTACGGCCCTGTAGACGACACAGCACACCCCGAATTTTTTTTCATATACTATTTAAACAACAACAAAATCAGGTTTGTATAGATTATGTCGACACTAATTCGATCAAAGGGCTCAAGCGACACTTTTTCTGAAATTACGTTTTTAATTGTTTATTTTTCTCCGCTCTTTTCTCTTTCGATAACTGTAAACAGAAAAAAGATAAACAAATTTATTCCGTTGTTTTTACCATTTTTCTATATAACGAACGGGGCAAGTTTGTGGTTTCGCTACATTCTTTCCAATGCAAGTGACTCAACTCAAAGAATCTAAAAAAATTGAAAATAAATATTTTCTTTTTAAATCTTAATTGGGGTTAGTTTTAGTAAAAATAGTGTTTCAAAATGCTTCTTTATAACGTTCAATAATTTGAAAACATATTTGCTAATCCTGTTTTGTTGTAAATATACCCTTCACAGTATTTCGCTTCTGGTTCACAATTTACGTTTTGTCGCTTAGGCGTTAGGCCCTTTTATTAAATTAGCGTCGATGTAAATATACTATAGCGTACTTTTTTATATCTTAAGTTTTTGTACTGTATGGCTTATATAGACATTTTTGTTAGTTTTGGCATGTTGCATGTTATATTCAAATGTATTTCATTTCGCTTGTGTAACCTTTGTTTGACACGATTACAAAATTACTTCTCGACTTCTCGCCAAAACTTACAAATCGGGATGTGTATCAATTTTATCACGGGCTTTGTATGAAATAACAAACGACATTTGACAAAATTACGTTTCATCAAAATATCTTTGGCAAATTTGCATATTTGGCAAATATCGTATGGCAAAACAAATTGAAAGGCAAATGCACGTTTAATCCAAAAAGATATTATATCAATTTGACAGGTACGATGTAAATGGAATTGTTAAATGATTTTTGAATACATTTTTGGAATATGGCGAATTACCTAGTAATTTGGCCATTTATTTTGGGATTATGATACATTTTGACAGGTACGGTGGCAATAGGCTTGTTAAATTATTGTTATGTGAAGTTTTAGAATATGCCTAAAAAGCTTGTAACTTGGCTATTTCTTTACCAATTATGATAAAATTCGACAGGTATATATGATGCAAATGGAATTCTTAAATGATTTTTGGATATACTTTTGAAATAGGGCCAATTGGCCTATAACTTGGCTATTTCTTAATTTATTATGATTTTTGAGAACTAAGACGGAAATTGGATTATTGAATGATTTTCAGATGAAATTGATGGAACTTGGTTATTTTAAAAACAGCTTTGATGAAAATCGACAGGTACGATGGAAATGCGACTGTAAAATGATTTTTAGAAGAAGTTTTTGAATATGGAAGATTAGCCTGTAACTTGGCTATATTTTAACCGATTATGATGAAATTCGACAAACGATGGAAATGTGATTCTTAAAAAAATGAATATGGCCAATTAAGAGCTGCGCGCTGGAATTAATACAAATATTTTCGCTTGAAAATGAACATTTAAAATTATCTGGAAAATGGAGATTTAATATTAAAGTTAGAATGAAAGTCTCCATTTCGCAGAATATTTCAACACATAATTCTGGAAAAGGGAGATTATTAAATCTTCATTTTTCAGAATTTAAATTTTCGTTTAAATTTTAGAGTAATTACTTTTTGCCAAATTATTCTTAAGGAATTATAAAGCAAAATGCCAACAATTAAAAACACTTCATTCTATTTCAAAAAAAAAAATAATCAAATTCACGATATTCGTCTAGTAGTCGTTTCGTCACACACTCTGAATCGATTCATATTTTGTGCTTTGTTTTGGTTTTGCTTATACAAAGGCAAAATCTAAATAATAGAAAATTAACAAAAATTGTAAGGGGTGTGGCTTCTAGTATTTGTATTCGTAGAATTGTAGATATTTCAATTATTTTCAAAACATTTCGTTTTGTATATTTAAAACATGAATGATAAATAGAGGCAAATAGAAATTATTATCTCCGTCTCATAAAATTTCAAAAACTGTGCTGAGATGTTCTAACATCACTTTCGATTCGTTTTCGATAGTATTTTGTCTCTTGTAACAAGAACAAAATTGTACTCCATTTCCTTTTTTCATTACGATTTTTCTAATGCGATCTCAGCCTATTGTATACTTACTCTTTTCTTCACGTCGATAAAATATCGTAAGCAAAAATTTGAATGATAAAGAGTGATGACTGAAAGTAGAAATAGAATGATGTTTTATCCGAGCATGCTGAGATCGCAATAGAAAAAGCTTAATTCAAAAGTCGAAATAGTATACAATTTTATTCTTGAAAAGAGAGACATGAATACTATCGAACATCGAAAAAAGTGATGTTAGAACATCTCAGCACTGAATTTAAAATATTTGAAATTATTTTCTTAGGTATCTTTGACTCATACAAAATATGCTTCTTTAGTAATTCTTCTATGCTCAAACTAAAACATCTTGAAATTTCATGATTGTTCCGGTAAGAACAATTTAGAAACATTTAGAACAGTTGTTATCATGGAAAAGTCCATTTTAGTACAGTAGACCTTTGCGCTATCAATTAACTTATTCTATTCTATCATAGGTGTCACCGTAAAACAATAGGTTGATGAAAAAACTGATAATAAATCCATAGCCAACTTTTTCAAACAATCAAAGATTTCCGGAATATCCCACTAAATTTTAATTATTTCACGGTCGGAAGTTTCTTCCAATACTTGATTTAAACGATTCCTTACAATGGTTCCTTATACAATTCCCAAATCAATTGACGATTTTACTGATATAGATGTCGCGTAGGTTTAGTGCTATCATAGACAATCATAATAGATCTCTCATTTGACTAAAAACAGAAAATGAAAACAAAAATTTTCCATTCAAATATTATCGGTGTATTGCATATACGTATTATATTTGCAACGCATTCTAAAATCATTGCCTTATAAAATACACAACACAACGATACATTGGAATTATCAGAAGTTTTTGTTTTTTTCCTTTAGTTACTATGAAATGAGAAATCTAGTATGAATGTCTATGGTGCTATACTGCTACGTATAAATCAAATTTGACGTTTAGGGCCGATTGTATGAACACCGCTAAATAAAAAAAATCCGAGAGTAATGATTAATCACTACTCAAGGATTTTATTTTTCGTCGATTGTATGAACGATGCTAAATAAAAATCTATCCTCTCTTTTATTACAGTTTTATACCAGTTTTTTGTATATTGTATGACTGGCAATACTTTTTTTATGACGTGTTGATGTTTATTAAATTTTTTTTTTGTTTATTTAGAGGAAATAAAATTTCAATTTTCCAATTTGACATTTTCTTTCTTGTGGAGTCCATTTTGAATAATTACGTTCATTTATAGAAATGGCTCGTTTGTATGATACACCACATTTGAAATGTCAGAGAAACAAAAACAAATTTTTTTAGTCTCTGATTCAGTCACCAAAAAGAGAGGATAAAACGGATGGTAAAAAAATCATCATCGATTAATTTTCTGATTTAGCATCGTTCATACAATGCAAACTACGCTAAATCAGAGGATTAATCATTTATCCTCGTTCATACAATCGGGCCTTAGTGGATTATAATGTTTTAGTATGAAATGGCTGGTAGGTACAATTTTGTTTATTAAAATTAAATTATTATTCATTTGAATTCATTTGTATATTATTTAAATGTTTATTTCATATACTAAATCAAACATCAAATTAATTGTATAGCACTAATGTTAGTTCATTATAGATGGCAACCCTCTCGCGAAAAATCGTCAGTAAAACTCTGTTTCCATAAAGAACTGCTTTGAAATTCTATTAGTTGCATTTCAAAATCTTCAATATTCAAATTTAGTGTATTTATCGATAAACTGTCTGGATGTGTAATGAATTTTACAGTTTCTTCAAGTTCCCGAAATTGCTTAAACCTTGTAGAAAATTATAGCCACATCTATAACATCCGTAAACCCAGTAGTAATTTTAAGAGTATCAAGGTTTTCGTGAATTTCGAAATCGATGAAATTATTTTTAAGGATAAAGTTGTGCGAATGTAGATCTCGATAAAATATCTTCAATTTTCCTTCAAATTCCTTAATAAAAATTCTATTTAATTCATTTAAATGCATAAAATAATCCTCAAAAAACATTAATTTGGGAATCCCTCAACATCAAATAGCTCCTTGTACTGACTAATATTATTCTCGTTTTGTAACAATAACAAATTTCTTCCAAACACTCAACAAATCGATGCAGAACTTTTCCTCGGCTTGGCCAAAGAACATTGTTATACATAAGTAACCCCGTGAACCTACCGAATCTACTTCATCTAATAAAGTTTTAAATTTTCTTTTGTTTAAAGCTTGTGCAGATATTAAGTTCACTATTTTTGTTCTTAAAACTTCTTCTAACGATTTGAAGGCGAACTTAGCATATTATTACGGTAACACCTAGGGAAGAATAGAATAAGTTAATTCATAGCACAAATTTACTGTACTACAATGGAATTTCCCATGATAAAACTGTTCTAAATGTGTCTAGACTATTTTTACAGGAACAATCATGAAATTTCGAGAAATTTTGATTTGAGTATATAAAGAGCGAACGAATTCGAATTAGAACATTAGTATTTGGTAAGCGAAAGTATAAGGATTAAAAAGTGAATTAGTGAGATATAAAAAATTATAAGTGATCAGTAAAATTTGTGCAAATATTATAAAAAGTGATTTTTTTTTTTTTTTTGTTTCTATCTCTGCAATCTTTTCTGGGGCTCAAGGCACTCCCAACTCTTTCGCAGTTCCCATTTAACGTCCTACCTTACGCCGTTGCCAGCCAACTCGAGGACGTACGGCTATAGACCCGCTTTCGTTTAAACCACCTGCACATTGCATTGCTTCATGCCAGCCTATAGTACTGACATGAAAGGTGGATCGGCCCATGGATTCCGCACTCTCAACAGGGGGTCATAGATGTGTTCATCGTCATCACCGATCGTAATCAGATGATGAAAAATCCCTTTTTCATCCCGCCCCTATAGGGATTCGAACCCGGTACCTCCCGATCCAACCGCCGTAGCTTTAACCACTGCGCCGTTTGCTCGGTAAAAAGTGATTTTGTGAATTATTATTAATAAATTGGGTTGACATAATTTTTGATGTTAAATAAATAATTCGTTTGTATTAAATTGAAGTGTTGTGTTTTATTCACAATCCAGTAATACGAACCTTGATTGACAAGGCAAAAACGTAACAATATGAAGGTTGCTGATATAGTACAGGATGTGAGATTCTATTTTTAAATAATCTGATAAATTCGACTTCTTTGCCTATCATAGTGGGAGCACCATCAGTGGTTATAGATGCCACTTTTAATAAGTCTACGTCTAATTTAGAAAATGCTTTAATTACCGCCTCACAAATATCAACTCCTTTGGTGGTTGTACACATTGATGCCAAGTCGATTAGTTCTTCTTTAATTTCAACTGCTGTAAAATATCGGATGAAAATTGACAGGCCTGTAGATCCGGTGGTGTAGGTACTTTCATCGGGACAAAGCGATATGAAATTGCTGTGTTGTATGTCACAGTTTTGTTTATTTCTTACGTTTTCACTAAGTTTTTCTTTTATTGTGTCGCGAGGCTACAGGTAAACCTTTAACTTTTTGAATAATTTTAACCTTATTTTCGAAATCTTCAAATAAAAATGAGGCACATAGTAACCATGCTTCTTTTATATATTCGCTATCACAAAATGGTTTTTCTTGTCTGGCAATAACATTAGAAACAACAAAACTGGCTGCAATTTGATTGGATGTTTCGATTTTTCATTGCTCTTGTAATACGTGGTTTATTCTCTTCTTTTGTTATTATTTAAGAGTGATTTATGGTTTGTGCTGTAATGTCGGTTTTCAGATTATGTTCTGCAAACTACTGTTGGGGAGTAATCCAGGTTACAAGTAAATTTGATTTGGAAAATCTGGATTAGTAATCTATAGTCTGAACAAGCGAGCGATAAGATAAGCTAAGTGAACAGGAGCTCGTGTTTGCGGAGCGCACTGAACGTTAAGGCTTTATCGGTGCCGTTTAACTAACAGAAGTTCAAACTCAATACAAAATTCTTGAACACCCGTACAACGCCGGGTATAAACCATCCTTACCATTCCTTATTTGGTACTTCTGCGTGCCGTTGCGTAATCACCTAACTGGACATTAAGGGAACTTCGCTATAAAAAAAAACCAAACAACGCTTGATCTGATCCAATTCAGATCATGCTTCACGAAACGACCACAAAGGCAAACAACTACATTCGGCTAAAAATGTTGATACAAAACCAAAATTTAATGTTTGTAGTTGTTTTCAATGTAAATTTTGATTTGATACGGATCACTTGTTGCCAACAATCGGGAGCATTATGCCTATCTGCATTACGTTTGTTATCGGTTTTGTTTAGTTCGTTAATAATTAATGTTCTAATTTCCTCTTGGTGGCTTTTGTCTGTCATGAGTATATTCTACTGAAGATAAAACCAGAAAACAATATGTCACCATCGAATACAACCAAACTACCTGCAATATTATGAAAACCATTTTACAAAGATATGAATACAACATCGCGTTCAAAACCAGCAATAAAATTCAACAAAAAATTAAAATACAGGAACAAACACAACCACAAGATAGTGGTATATACAAATTAATTTGTAATGATTGTTCAAAATTCTATATCGGCCAAACTGGGCGTTCATTCACGGTAAGATTTAAAGAACACACAGATGAGCTTAAACAAACCCGATCAAAAGATATTTTTAAATCTAGTTATGCACAACACTTAACGGACGAGAATCACTCATACACTGATATTCACAGCAATTTAATCATATTACACAGGCTACAAAAGGGAAATATAATGGACCGGTACGAAGAGTTGGAAATTTATAAACAACGCAACAACACACTGATTTTAAATGAAAAACTAAATACAAAAACAAATAGATTGTACGACAGGGTAGCAAAAATGAAATAGAACAACAACCAGGAAAAGCATCGAAAAACAACAAACAACACAAAAAATTTTTAGTAGTTTGCAAAAAATTGACAAAGAGCGAAGCTCGAAACTAGTATTTTTAAAATAAAATAAAATACAAAAAATATCACAATAAAGAAAATTAAAAACTATTTCAAGTTTTGAATAAAATATAAAATTAAATCAAATAATAAATTATAGTTTAGAGCTTGGTACCAACTGTTGAAAGTAAAAAAATAAATTATTCTAAAGAAGAATTGCTCTTACTTTGGACAAAATTTCATTCCTATCCGGATAGGAATAACTTTTACCAAAGTAAGACGGCAATAATTTATTAACCATAATTCACAAAATCACTTTTTATTATTCTCGCACAATTTTACTGATCATTTATAATATTTATATCGCACTAAAACTTATTCCTTTTTATTCTTCACACTATCGCTTACCAAATACTAATCATCCAATTCGAACCGTTCGCTCCTTATATACTCAAACCAAAACTTCTCGAAATTTCATGATTGTTCCGGTGATGAGGTTATGAGGGTGATGTTTTGGGCCAAACTCCATATAAAAAAAATGTAAACAAAAATTTTGACCCCGTAACGTCGCGACGTCTCGTGGAATAAAGGTTGAACTGATGTACTAAAACACAATCTATATGGCATAAATTCCAGTAAATTTTGTTACGTTTTTGCCTTGTCAATCAAGGTTCGTATCACTGGATTGTGAATAAACTCAACACTTCAATTAATCACCAACGAGTTTATTTATTAACAC
Organism: Tipula helvola; assembly: GCA_963556165.1. Lineage (NCBI taxonomy): Eukaryota > Metazoa > Arthropoda > Insecta > Diptera > Tipulidae > Tipula > Tipula helvola. Next base: position 367,073,483 of record OY744481.1, read on the forward strand.
CAAAAATTAACACAACACAATTTATTAACAAAAATCACAAAATCACTTATTATAATTCTTGCACAATTCCACTGTTCACTTATAACTTTTATTTCACACTTAAACACTTTTTAATTTCCTTAATATTCACTTATTGCTTCCCAAAAACTAATGTTATAATTCGAATTCGTTCGCTCCTTTTATACTCAAACCAAAACATCTCGAAATTTCATGATTGTTCCGGTAAGAACAATTTAAAGCTGAATTACATTCAATCTTTTCGTTTTTTTTCAAAAGAACAGAATCACGAAGAAAAGTGCAAATGCATTTTACCCATTATAAAAACGGAACGGGCATATTCAAAATTTCATTTTTTCCTTTCAAAATGTTACTTGGATTTTATAAATTTTTAGCAACTTTTACGAAAAAAGATAAACTAGTTCATCTTTTTCAGGTATTTCCGTTCTTTTTCACCAAAAATAGTTGAGTGTTGCAGTAAATAGTATTCAATAATACTTTTTGAGTATTGCTTCTGATTTTAATACAAGGAAATCATACTAAAACGCAATTTTTATTGTACGTATTTTATGTTTTGGAAAAGAACGAAAAGATTGAATGTAAATCAGCCTTTAGCAATTTTAGTACAGTTGTAGTACATTGCGCTATCAATTAACTTATTCTATTCTATCCTAGGTGTCACCGTAACAATATGTTGATGAAAAAACTGATAATAAAGCCATAGCCAACTTTTTCAAGCAATCAAAGATTTCCGGAATATTACACTAAATTTTAAATATTTCTCGGTCAGAAGTTTCTTCCAATACTTGATTTAAACGATTTTTTCCAATGGTTCCTTATACAATTCTAAAATCAATTGACGATTTTACTGATATACATAGATGTCGCATAGGTTTAGTGCTCTGTGCTATTGACGATTGTAAAAGTAAGAAAAGCGCCTCTTACGGAAGATAGAAAAAGTGAACCGAATACATACAAATTGCGACGCAACCATAGTAAATATGTTATCAGCGCTTCGGCGTAAAATAGCACAAATTTACTGTACTACAATGGAATTTCCCATGATAAAACTGTCCTAAATGTGTCTAGACTATTTTTACAGGAACAATCGTGAAATTTCGAGAAATTTTGGTTTGAGTATATAAAGAGCGAACGAATTCGAATTAGAAAGAACATTAGTATTTGGTAAGCGAAAGTACAAGGATTATAAAGTGAATTTAAAGTGATTTAAAAAGTGAATTAGTGAGATATAAAAAATTATAAGTGATCAGTAAAATTTGGGCAAATATTATAAAAAGTGGTTTTGTGAATTATTATTAATAAATTGGTTTGACATAATTTTTGATGTTAAATAAATAATTCGTTTGCGTTAAATTGAAGTGTTGTGTTTTATTCACAATCCAGTGATACGAACCTTGATTGACACAGCAAAAACGTAACAATATGACGCTTGCTGATATACAATGCAATGAAACTCTAATACAGGATGTGAGATTCATTTTTAAATAAATTGATAATTTTGACTTCTTTGCCTGTCATAGTGGGAGCACCATCAGTAGTTATACCACTTTTGATAAGTCTATCTCTAATTTAGAAAATGCTTTAATTACCGCCTCACAAATATCAACTCCTTTGGTGGTTGTACATATTGATGCCAAGTCGATTAGTTCTTCTTTAATTTCAACTGCTGTAAAATATCGGATGAAAATTGACAGGCGTGTAGATCCGGTAGTCTCGGTACTTTCAGCAAGACAAAGCGATATGAAATTGCTGTGTTGTATGTCACGGTTTTGTTTATTACTTACGTTTTCACTAAGTTTTAGAATTTTTTCTTTTCTTGTGTTCTTTCGAAATTTTCAAATAAAAACGAGGCACATAGTAAACGTGCTTCTTTTATATATTCGCTACCACAAAATGGTTTTCCATGTCTGGCAATAATATTAGAAACAACAAAACTGGCTGCAATTTGATTGGATATTTCGATTTTTCATTGCTCTTGCAATACGTGCTTTATTCTCTTCTTTTGTTACTATTTAAGAGTGATTTATGGTTTGTGCTGTAATGAAGCTCTACAGATGTTGTTCTTCAAACTACTGTTGGAGAGCACAAAACACACAAAGCTCTATCGTAATTCGAAATCCAGGTTACAAGTAAATTTGATTTGGAAAATCTGGATTACTAATCTATAGTCTGAACAAACTCTGACAGACTGCGGTTTAATAAATCCGATTTAATGAATTTTTTGAATTTTGTCGCAGTATGACAACCTCAATTTTATCTAATCGCTTTGTTTTGCATAGGTATACTCTATATAACGAGTTTAGCTAAATCGGATTTATTAAACCATAGTCTGTCAGAGGTATAAGATAAACTAAGCGAACAGGAGTTCGTGTTTGCGGAGCGCACTGAACGTTAAGGCTTTACCGGTGCCGTTAATTAACAGAAGTTCGAACTCAATACAAAATTCTTGAACACTCGTACAACGCCGGGTGTAAACCATCCTTACCATTCCTTATTTGGTACTTCTGCGTGCCGTTGCGTAATCACCTAACTGGACATTAAGGGAACTTCGCTATAAAAAAAACCAAACAACGCTTGATCTGATCCAGTTCAGATCATGCTTCATGAAACGATCACAAAGGCAAACAACTACACTCGGCTCAAAATGTCGATACAAAACCAAAATTCAATGTTTGTAGTTGTTTTCAATGTAAATTTTGATTTGATACGGATCACTTGTTGCCAGCAAACCGTAGACTCTACCGGACAAAAAAAAGCCAGTCCTTAAAACTTGGATCCTTTAATTAAACTTAAATACACACAAAATAATACAAGAATGAATCAAATTAAAAAAGCAAAAAATCCCACCCGTATAAACTCAGCTCAAGCCAGCTCGCCAGCAGGCTTAATAATAACATCTTGAATTTCAACTCGTGGCGGCGTACAAAGAATATACAAAACCGCACTAGACACGTCCTCTGGAATAAGCGTTGGGCTACTATCGAACCGTTCCTTATAATCTGAAAAATTTGCTGCTTTCAATATATCGGTACGAACAAATCCAGGGCTCACACATGAAATTCGCACATTTTTAGTTAAATGAAGTAATTCATTACGAAGCGTTTCAGTAATCGCTTTGACGGCATGTTTAGTCCCCGGATAAACATTGTACGTTGGTAAACGATTTGGTATAAAAGGAACTTTATGTCCCACAATGCTACCGATATTAATAATATGTCCAATATCATTGGTTCTTTGTAAAATATTATAGGCTTGCTTGGTGCAACTAACCAATCCGGTAATATTCGTATTAATCACTTTTTGCATAATTTCCAAACTGTCTTCATCTTTTAGTATTGTTGTATTGTAAGTCATACCGGCATTATTTACCAACACATTAATACCGCCAAAAGTTTTTTCAATCCAATCGAAAGCCGCTTTGACAGACTCGACATTTGTTACGTCACATTCATATGCATGAATTTCGCCTTTAATCTCGCCAAGATCATTTTTCAGTTCCTTTTGGATTAAGATAAAATAAATTACTATAAAGTCTAATGAATATACATTACGGATGTATACTAACCTCAACTTTTTCCTTTCGCCTGGCCAAACCAATTACTTTCATGCCACTTTTTGCCAAATCTATAACAATTGCTGCTCCAATACCAGCACTCGCCCCAGTAACGGCGGCTACTTTTCCATTCCAACGTTCCATGTCTTTACTGTATGTAATTGAGCGGTGCGCAATTTAAAAAAAAACAATAAAGTATAGTAAGTAAATTTAGTAAGATTATATTAAAACACTTGATGCTCTCTTATCTAGTGAAGGTCAGTGTTATTACTAGTGTACAGTACATAATAATTAGATATGAATTGATTAAATATGTACTATATGTAGTAAGTCAAACTTTAAAAAATTATCTTTTCTCTAGAAAATTGGATTTCAAACTAAACTCTCCACAATAATCACGAATTTTAAAAGAAAATACAAAGCACACTAGACCGCTAGATTAATTACACTTTTATAATTTAAGATACTCACAGAATATAAAATTAATTCAACAGCGACTGATTTTCGGCATTGATTTTCAATGACTGGCAACAAAAAATGTTTATTAAAAATTTATAACATTGGATGGTTTTATCGTATTTGTTCTCAATTCTCAGTTATAAATAGTCATGAACGCAAACCAATTACTCATGTTTAAAGTTTATGTATACACATGTATTCATATACATATGCTTATGTATGAACGTAATATATACAGTGGATTAACGAAATGATTAACGAACTATAAAGCGATGCGGTATTCTATCTAGACTAAATTGGCTCTGAATTGTGATACTGATAATAGGTATCGATGAGAGACAATAGTTTCCAATGCATATATTGTAATTAGATGAAAATATAACAGCATTCAGTTTGTTTATTTTATTGATAGAGCTAATGCTTAGATTCTACATTTCGATACCACCAGGATATTCAGATCAGACATCGAATCTAAAATTTTGACTTGTTCATTAACAACTATCAACTTGATCGAATGTAGATTTTCCAAAAACAAACTCAACCAAAAATGTAAAGTTGTTACAATTTAACAAAATCTTGGTTTTTAGTCACTTGATCATTTTAAACTTTGATGATTAGTTTAAATATTGATATAGAATATTAACCCAAAGTCACAATCATAAAAGAGAGCTTCTATTCTAACACAACAAACAACATTTGCTCTCATATAATAATCTCGCTTGCATGCACAATTCAAATTGCTTTTTTCTCCATTTAAACATCGAATATAAATTTTTGCATATGTGTGTTATGTGAAAATGCGAACGAGCAAAGTATGTTGCCTAAAAACTGTTCGGGATTTTTGTAATGGAAAATATGATTAAAAGAAAGAGATGAGAAACTTGTTACATGCCTCTATATTAGCGACCAACATTTTGAAATTGGATAGATCTCAGTGGATATTAAGGGTACTTGTCGCCATATTTTTGATGAGACACCACAAACCATCATGTTGATTGAGTGTTACCAAAAAAAAAAAAAATTAACTTAAAAAAACCTGAAAGAAACCACTTTGGAACTCACTGACCACCAGTAAAAAGTCGCCAATTAATACATATTAAAATATTTATTGACAATTAAGATAAAATCAAATATATTGTAAAGGTATGCATAAAGAGCAACAAATAAGTTTGTTACGTACTATCATAAAAAAATTATTAGCTACAAAAGAAAAAATCAAATAAATGTTTGGGCAAAAATAAAATTAATGAAAATCTCACCCACAATCTGCCGTAGAGTACTCTCGGTTCATTTGTGTGCGGTATGGCTTAAAAAAATGTTTGTTACTTCACTATGCCCAAGTTAATTACCACTTGATATTTTTTTTTCACTGTTTTGAACTTAAAGCAAAATTATGTTTTTTTATTAACTTTAATTGTGAATTTGAAATTAAACTAAATTACAAACCTATTTTTTTTTAATTTAGCTCTGAAATTTTCAATTGAATTTTCTTATGAATTTAAATTATATTATAATATACATTTATAAGAAACAATTTTGTTATTTTTATTTTTTTTTGTAAAACGATAGTAAGGGCTAAATGAATAATGAATAATTTTTTTTTTATATAAATAATTGTAGGACTTACCTGAGATAAATTCAAATTACATTCAACGTCCCGGCCCATACATTATAATTTCAACAAGCGAAACTTTACTAAACTGACATTTGAGAACCAAATGAATTGAAAAAAGCCGGTTTTACAAAATTGCTACTTGGTATGGAGAACATTTCACGTAAAATATGTCATCACAATAAAATTTTCATGTTTGAAATTTTGAATTATATAAATTTAATTATTTAATTAATGTGATGATTAATTTTAATTATGAATTATAAATTATGAATTAATTATATTCTACTATTAAATATTTTACATTTTGAACTTTATGGTTTTCAATTGTATATGGTAGAACGAAAAATTATACATTAGGGCTGCTTTCCAATTTGAAGTTGACTCACTAAAATGTTGTTTTTGATTGCCAAGAAAAAAACTAAACTCAGCGCCAAAAAAACTAAACTCGACATAGCAGAAAATGGACGAGTTTAGTTTTTGTTTGGTCAATCGAAAAAGGTATAAATTGGATGAATAAATTAATTTATTAATACGACAACAACAAATAATGGGATACGGATTATGACCACATATATATTTAAAATTTTAGGTTTGCTGCTAAATAATACTAATCCGGTACTGAAGATAACTCCAAAGTATAGTAATGTTAACCTCTAGAGCTTCTCTAAGAATGAATTAAAATGTGAAAGAAAGCATGCTGGTTGGATAATAACTGGATTGTAGTAGCTACATGACTATTGTTTTGAGAGGATTTTGATTAAATTGGAGGATAGATTGAATGGGTGAATTGCGGTTGGAATTTAAATTAGTAGTACCTATAGAATAGAACCATACTAAATACTTTGTTCAATTTATAAATTTTTTAGCCGCATGTCCTTGAGCTGCGCCGGTATATAATCTCCTAAATAATAGTTTCCTAATCTTCCTTGAGCAAACCCGCCACAAAATAGTAAATTAATTTATTTTGTCGCTTTAATTCTAAATAATATTTTCCTAGACTTAAGGCTTTATAGTTCTTGTGCTAATGTCTAAAATCCTGATTAAACATAAAAATCCGTAACGTTTACATCCAACATCGCAATTAAATATAATAACTCGCAGTTAAAAAAATCCATAAAGCAAAAATTATTTCTAGTAATAACGTGCGGCCACAAATTTCCTATTTATTTTTACTACAACAATTACCAAACCAAAAAAAAAATTGTTACAAATAAAATTAAAATTATTATCTTTAATTAAAGAAATTATATCATTATCATTATATAAAAATATAATTTATCATCATTGTAGATTTTGCGTCGCGCACACTTTATGGAGATGGAAACGAAAATTGACAATATACAAACTGAAATCCACCATCGCAACAAACGTTATAATTAAAAATATAAAATGGGGACACAAAAAGCATTTAAATTGGATATTTTTTAGGTGAAGTGAATTTTTTATGAGGAAGGGCGAGGAGTAGCTTGCAATCAATTATTATTTATTGTTAATTTTGACGTTATACTTGTATGTATATACATTTCCATTATGATGGACATTTTCTAATAAATTAACCTCTACTTAAATAAATGTCCGCATATAATATTTTCCAAATTATTTAAAAATTTCATATGCCAACATAAAACATTTTAATTAATCAGCTACCCAGCATAAACTATGAGTACCTATATACTTGTCTATATTTCAGATTTCAGATAAAATAAACTTTTTAATTGAAAATTTTGCAAAAATGAAAAATAAACATAAATACTGTGTATGTAATAATGTAATTAAAAAATATTGTATAAAAAGGACATGATTAAATTGCATAATTGGATAAATATCCATGACAATGTCGGATATGTAAATAAATATGTGAGTGTATCTCATCATAATGATAAATGAGTCCGGGATGCTTAACTCTTTTTTAAAATATTAAATCAAATAATGGCAACAACAAAAGTAACAACATAATGTTGAATTTAATGAGGATTATGATAGATTATAAAATTTTGTGTAATACATGTACTAACAGGTAGGTTATATTCTATGAGAAGGAGGGGACAAACAATTGTGTTTTGGAGTATTTTAATGTCCGTCTAAATTAGAATAGAACGTTGGAGAGTTTATAAAATAAAAAATTTGCATCCATTGGACTTCGTACAAAACATGTGCATCATATAAAATCTATTATTAATTAAAAATGTTTTTTTTTCCAACCGTTTATAAATTTTGGTTTGACATATCGTATTAGTTACAGCCGTTTTTGTATATATGGCAAATTATGAAGATAAATTTAATTAAACATATCTTTAGCTATATGTACACAGTCATACAGCAGATAGGGATGATAAAATTAGGGTGATTATAATAAATAATATTGAATGATGAGAGGGGATTTACGGGATTTAATTTTCACGATTGCCACAATTAAACTGGTTGTTAATCGGTGTAAATAAAACGATGAGGGTTATAAACATATTTCGGTGCCATGAATAATTGATAATTTATTTTTATTTGCTTATCTTATTGTATGACAGGTCGATTTTAATAACCATAAGTCGGGGTCTTGTAAACGCACGAAATACTATTCGGGTATTAATAATTTGTCACTGTGGTCTTGGATTAAATCATTCAATTCTAATATAATAGGTTAGGTTCTAAAATTTTCAATTTTTTTAAAATAAAAAATTCCCAAAAAATCATGCCTGTGAAAAACTTAACAAAAAAAAATAACAAATTTTTCGTGTACGTTACGTATTTATATTTAGTGGTAATACAAATTATACGCCTAAATGTGGATAAATAAAACGATACACAGTAGACTATAGAGAAAAATCATTTGACTTTGGGACTTTTGATTTTTGTTGAACAAATTTCGTCGGCGGATACTGCTTGTTATTTATACGGCCGACCCCACGGACCGGCGATTTCATAATTTGTACATCAAGTGCATACTACGGACATTCTAGAAAAATCATTTGATTTTCGGACTTTTAATTTTTGTTGAAAAATTCAGTCACTTCCATCGTTAGTTCGGCTATACAAAAATCGCCTAAATGTATACTATTTCTTTTACTCACACTACTACATTTTTTGTTATTTGCTAAGAACTTCACTTCGGTTAAAAATCACGTATTTTAAATATAACAATTTATGAAATATTATTTTAATACGTTGTATACTTTAGAGGATGGGGGCTCCTGCCCCCAAAACTCCGCTTTAACAATTTTGTGAAATTTTAATATTCATAGAGATTGGAGCATTTTTTGAAAATTATTCACATACTAAAATAGAGAACTCCCCAAAGCCGCTTAGCATTGGAGCCTTTGCGCAAGGATGACAGGAAAACATAAGAAAAATTTCTAAAATATTAACATTTATAATAATATTTACGTTTGTATTTCACATACTAAAGTAAAAAATTCCGCAAAGCCGTTTAGATTGCTCCTTTCCGCGCAAGGATGACATAAAATTATGTAGATTCCTTTTATTTTCATATTGAAGTTAACAACAATTTAATAGGGCCTTCCTTTTGGATGGGGCAGTTTACTTTGTACTTCTTAACTGATTGATTATACTGAAATTCATTCACTTAATAGAATTTTCCTTCACCTTTTGGAATTTTCTTTGACTTAATATAATTTTTCTTGATTAAACTAAATCAAATTTTGGAGGTCTGGCGTCTACAGGAAGGGGGAAAAAGCTGTTAACCAGCTCCGTAACCTTCCTTTAGGGTGAGCTCCAGCAGGCTGTTCTGTCTGTGGGCCCACGATCTGCGCGAGGTGTAACCTGAGCATGATTCGCAAGTGTACGTGCTACCTCCTCGCGGTGGCCTCTGGTAAATGTTGGCTCGTTTTACCGAACAACAGGCTAAAGTACGACGGTAAAGATGGCATCAACCTTGAAAAAAAACAAATCTAAGGTCGCTAGCATTGAACTCCGGATACCAGACGACCTCCGGTTTCAATCAGCCTTACCACGGGAAGAGGCGCTGCCGTGGTTGACCTTTCCTTCCTCAAACAAATCAATACTATTTGGATTCTTCAAAAACCAAATTGATAACTCTAGCACGGACTTAGTCGAGAGCTCTTCTACACATGGCATTCTATTGCCTGAAATGGACACCCTATCCACGTCGACAACAGCCGAAATCGGGAATGACCTTGAGGAATTGGAGCTCGAGGAGACAATAAAGAGGAGGACACGCCTCAGTGGGGCCGCGAGTAAAAGAAGCAGGTCGGATGACGACCCTACCCCACAAGGGATAGTAGCAAAGAAAGGGAAAGTTTCCAATCCTTTACCAAAGGCACTGGAAGCCGCCCCAATAGATGCCACAGAGGGCGACAATAAGAAAGTTGCCCCGAGAATAGGGCCGACACGGCCACAACTTACAGTAACGCGGTGAAGGCCATCATGTTGGAGATTACCGACCAATGCTTCCCAGAGATTAAACTGGGCATTGCCCAGATTCTGGCCATACAGGACGCAATTATGGACACAGTGGTGGAGCTGCCGTTAGATCATGTAAGCCCAAACTTTCTGGGATGTCGCACAAGAAACGGTTGGCTCATAGTTAACTGTGCCGACGAAGACACAGCAGAGTGGCTTAGAGTCACAGTGCTCTCACTCAAACCATGGAACGGGGCATCCCTGAAGGCAGTTGGGAGGAGGAGCTGCCTCGCCCAAAAATCATGTTGTTTACCTGCCACGTCGTGATAAGGAAACAAATAAGAAGATACTGCGTCGTCTGGCGATCCAGAAAAAGGATCTAAGAGACGCAGATTGGAGAATTATTTCGAGGAAGGAGCGATAAGGCGACATCCTTCAGGTTACAATGTCCGTTTCACACAAAACTGCGGAGTTACTCAAGGGCTCCAACTACAGAGTAAATTGGATGTTTGGCTCTGAACATTTCCGTCCAAAGAAGGAGGGGGCGGTGGATGCAGTCAGGGGGAGGATGGCGGAGCCGAATCTGACCGGCACGTCGAAGACAGCTTTGGCTGAGAACTCTGGCCGCGGTGGTGGGGTCACTAGGCCGGAAGAGGCCAAGAAACCTGTTACTCCCGGAATAGGGAGACCTTCCAAACCTGGCCAAGGAAGGAGGGGGAAAAGCCATCGGCACACTCCTAGAGGAAGGGTGGCACTTCAGCAACCTCTATCAATACCAGGCTCTTCGAAGCCTAAGAAGGATAGCGTGGAGGTGTGATATAGTCATCATGAGTATACACAAAATTAAGACAACAACAACAACAGAACTGAGGTTCGTGCAGATTAATCTGCATCGATCGAAGACGGCTACAAACAACCTAAATCGTCTTTTTATGATCAATGACTTGGATATAGCGCTCATACAGGAGCCTTGGACCAACAATGGGAAGATAAAAGGTTTTGCGGCCCATACAGGTAAGCTAGTCTACGACACGGCTGCAGATAGGCCGATGACAGCAATTCTCTGTCGCTCAAGGCACAATATCTTCTCTATTAACCAGTTTATTTCTAGGGATATCACGGCTGTTTCAATAGAAATGCCCTTACCCAAAGGTGGTAGGAGGGTGATTAACATCGCTTCCACATATTTTCCAGGGGATGAGAATGACCCCCCTCCAGGGGGGGGGGGGGGGCTATTTGTGAATTCGATTCGAACGCACTCGAGTCTTCGATTATTGGATTTTTATTTGAATTGAATCAGATTCGTTCGTTTCTTATTTAAATCAAATGGGAATCTTATAAATCGAAGAGTCGAACACGTTCGAATCGAATTCACAAATAGCCCCCCAGCATTGGTACAGAGCTTCGTGAATTATTGCATGATTCATCATGAGAAAATCATCATTGGTTGCGACGCTAATGCACACCACGTAGTCTGGGGAAGCAGCAACACCAATTTAAGAGGTGAGCAACTTTTCGAATTCTGTCTTAGTAACAACTTAGCAGTAAATAATAAAGGGAGTGATGCGACCTTTGCGAATGCAGTTAGGAGAGAGGTACTGGATCTTACCCAGTCTGACATTGGTACCTCCAGTGCAATTCTCGACTGGAATGTGTTCAAGGAAGCATCCCTCTCAGATCATATGTACATCAGGTTTGATATCAATATCCCTTCGAGACAAGAGTTGATGGTAAGGATACCCAAACGCACCAACTGGCCAGTCTATAACGATAGACTTTTGGATAACTTAACTGGTCTGCAGACCTCGATAAACTCTGTCGAAGACCTCGACAGAGTAGCGAATGAAGTTAAAGAGGCAATAATTAATGTCTATACCACTCAAGCTCACCACTTGTGCATATCAGAGGCACAAGGGATGTTCCATAGTGGAACCAAAACTTGGAGAATATGAGACGAAATGTCCGTAAACTTTTTAATAGGGCTAAGAGAACGAACGATTAATACTCCCTTACCCAGTATAACATAGCGCTCACGCAGAGCAAAAGGTTAACCTGGAGAGACTTCTGTGAGAAAATAGACAAGCTACCTACGGCATGTCGACTACAGAAGGCACTCTCCTTGGAGCACAGGAATCCCTTGGGGTCTGTAAGGAAACCAGGTGGAGGGACAACCACAATCAGGGAAGGGACTCTGGAATGTCTAGTGAAAGGTCACTTCCCAGAATGTATGATATTATACTGAGGGATCAGGAGGAATCCAACGCAAGTAGTGTACATTCGAATCTGGTTCCAAGGGGGGCTCAGAAGTTCTCGAGGCAGTGTTTTACGCCGGAACGGATAAGCTGGGCAGTCAATTCTTTCCGACCTTTCAAATCACCGGGAGGGGATTGCATATATCCCGCCTTTCTACAGCAAGGCCTGCAGATTTTGCTGCCTTATCTTACTATACTCTTCAGAGCCAGTCACAGCTTGGAATATGTTCCAAAACGCTGAAGAGAAGTTCGGGTGATTTTTATCCCAAAAGCGGGAAATAGATCCTCAGAGGAGATTAGGTCTTATAGACCTATTAGCCTCACAACATTTCTACTGAAAACCATGGAGAAAATTCTGGGACTTTGTATTAGATCCAATAACCTCCAAAGTCACCCTCTGGACTCTAGGCAGCACGCCTACCAAGCAGGGAAATCAACAGAACCAGCTCTACACGAATTGACATTGGAAATCGAAGATACACTCCAGAATAAAGAATTATTACTAAGCTCCTTCATTGATATCCAGGGAGCTTTTGATAATACTAGTTTCGAGGTAATTCAGGAACAATCACTAACAAGGGGCATAGACCCCTCCACAGTAAGATGGATAATAAACATGCTAAAAAACAGGAGGATTACGGCCTCCTTTGGAGACAAAACCATCACTATAGGGGCCACCAGGGGCTGTCCCCAGGGATGCGTCCTCTCTCCCCTATTATGTCTGATTGTGATGGATCAATTACTTACCAGACTGGGAAATCTAGATTTCTCAAACATTACCTATGCGGACGACCTAGTCTTGATGGTTAAGGGCAGATTCGCAAATACAGTAGGGGAAAGAATGTAACAAGCCCTACATAAAGGTAGTAACTGATTGGTGCACGGAGGTGGGCCTAAATCCTAATAAGGTCAGCTGCACTCTCTTACTAACCGGAGGAAAACTGCCCCCTGCCGATAGCACTGGGTGGGGGGGGGACTCTTCAACTGTCGAAGGAGGTTAAATATCTGGGGGTCGTACATCATCAGAAATTGACATGGAATCCCCACTTAAATCATATTACAAGCAAGGCCAATAAGGCCTACTTCCGGGCCGTTATAAGATCTATGGTCTCTTATGCGGTGTTTGTGTGGTGTCCTAAGATGGAACAGAGTGGTGCACGAACGAAGAATACCGAACAAGATCCAGAGGTTAATTTGTGTGGGTGCAACTGGAGCAATGAGGACTTGTCCAACAGCTGCCCTTGAGAGAATACTGGAGCTCTCACCACTGCACCTACACATTAAAAAAGTAACCGGTTCAAGAGGTCTGAGCCTGAAAATTACTGCAAAAATTAAAACCATGAGGCCAGCAGCTGTATTCTGAAAAAACGTAACTTTTTGATTTACGTTTTTTATGACAGTTAAAAACGTGAATCGCAAAATTAACGTTATTTCCTATTCTGAACGAAGAAACCCGTTCACATTCCTAACGTTAAAAAAACCCACGTTTTTTTGGTTGGGTTTTTGAAACGTTTTTTCATTTATATGACAAAAAAGTAAAAATTTAGCAAAAAATTTGTATTTTGAATTAGTAAAACGAATATAATTTGGGTGCCGTTAAATTTTAGAATTTCATAATTAAATTAACAGTAATTTAGAGAATAGACAAGAGAAAATGCGACGCGCAACAGAGACAAGCAAACAGCGGGATAGAGGAAGTACTGCGATAATTTGAACTAAGTAAACGAATATGTAATGTTAATGTCTTATTAGTATTACCAAATAATTTATTTGAATTTTTTTTTTTTCGATTTCTTATATAAAATTCACAAGAAATTCGAGCACGAATGATTTACATTATCCGGCAATGTATTATTTCTAAATTGTAATTTTTTGTTGTATTCGGTGAAACCATCACTATATATTGTACAATATAATTTAGAATTAATAAATAATGAGTTCGGCGGGCTTCATAAAATGGCCAGTTTGGGAAAAGATATATTTTTTCCTGTTATAATCCTAAACTGACGTGTATAATATTAAAACCGTTGCCAAATGACATAATTTGACAGAACATTTCTTCTGTTTTCCAGTTTTCTATGTTTTTCGATGTACTTGAACGTTTTTTTTATCGGAATAGGAATTTGACAAAAAAGAAACGTTCACGTTAAAGAACATCGAGTTACCCGCTACGTTTTTTTTTACTTTTTTCCAGAATACAGCTGCAGGACACAACAATACACTACATAAATTATATCTCAAGGAGGAATTGATCTAACTATCGGATTTGATGGTAAGGACAATCGATTGTCGGAGGAATTTACCATCAGATTGCCGGAGAGGGTACGGGTACAGAATATTATCTCCTCCCTCCCCCGCCATTCTTCTGTATGGTATACGGACGGGTCAAAGTCAGACGGGGGTACCGGTGCAGGGATAGTCGGACCTGACCTAGAACTATGCATACAGCTGGGTAGCACCCCCACAGTTTTTCAGGCAGAGACCCTTGCTATTGAGGTATGTGTGCTTCAATGTCTCAAAAAGAAATATAGGAAGACCAAGTTCTATATAATCTCGGACAGCCAGGCAGCTGTGCTAGCCTTAGGAGCTTCAGTGTTCAACTCGAAATTGATCTGCAGCTGCTACTGCAATTTATTGGACCTGGGTAGAGCAAACAAAGTCACCCTTTTGTAATCTCCTGGCCACTCCACCATTAAGGGAAATGAGGCAGCAGACCACTGTGCAAAAACGGGAGCAAGCCGAGATTTCCTTACTTAAACATTTTCTTGACAACATTCGAACATTCTCCTTTTTTTTCTTTCTCATTTTGTAGTGATGTGGACTTCCAAGTTGCCGACTGAATACATTCATTGAGATGTTCCACTGTTTCATCAAAATGAAGTATTGGTATGATTTTTCAGTTTTATAAATCGGTTAATCGGTCGAAATAAGTTTCTTCCACCGCGTCTTACAATCTAAAATAAGTGTTAAATGTTTGCCTTCCTGCGTTTCTATGTCTTTTGACATACTATTTACGAGTGATATACTAGGCATCATAAACTGTCAAATAAAGACACTTCTTCTCATTAAATATACGAAATTAGCATAAATTTGACCCTTCAGTGATTTCAAACTATAACAGTGGATTAGTGCTTAAAATCCATGAAACTAAAGGTGTTAAAGTTGGTAGCAAAAAAGCTCAAGATTTTGAATGTTCATCTCACAGGTTCTGCCTACCTTTCGTAGACGAATCTATTGGTTTAGTAAGTAATTAGTTGGTGTCGTAAATTGATCTGCCATCATAAGAACGCATTCAACTACCTAATCAACAATAATTATAGTCAATGTTGTACTGATGTATTACAAGGTTGACAGTATCTGGAAAGTGATTTGAATAACCGATTTGTTTTAGCACAGACTTTTTCAACTTTAACGCACTTTTCTAAGAGTAGAGGCGTACGCTAAATTAATTTGTTTATCAACAATGCAGAACAAACTGAAACCAGCAATAAAACTGGCTTCTCGCGTATAAAAATCACGATTCTGGCTCTCCTAACCAACAACAGGTATACGAACATTTTCACAACTCACATCATCTCATATTATATTTGCTCCACGTTCCAACATACATACACACAAAATTCATTAAGCAACATAAAAAGCATTCCATGTTATGTATTATCATAAAAAAAAAATCGAGGGAAGGAGTAGCTTCTGGTATTTTTTATATTAAAATATTTTTCTAATAAAAAATACAAAAAAAAAAAATCGTGAAATTAAAAAAATACTAAAAGATTGACTTTCTAGCTTTATACAACATAAAAGCATACAAAAAACAACATTTTTTATAGGGAACAGAACTCTATATAAATAAGTATGCATAATCCCATTTCGTTCACGATGATTACTACAGTTATTATCAACAAGATGATTATGATATCGCATCTAAATGTTTGATCTCTTATATTAATCGCGCGCTCATAATAACCCTTATTCGAGTAATTTAACTTTGTGTATATTTATTTATATAAAACAACCCCTTTTTTGTATAACTTTAATGAGTAAGGATGTCTATCTATCCGTGTACATTTGTAAAGTGTTGTAAATTGGGCTATGAATATTTTTTTTCTTCTTTGATTTTTCACCCTCTTATGCTGTGTCGTCTGCGACATAACAACGTGGACATAATTTTTTATTGCTATTTTATATGTAACAACGTTATAATTGAAAATTAAAGCAAATATAAATCGAATTTTTGTATTTGCTTCCCTTTTTGTTCGAGCTGTGCTAATCGTATAAATTACACAAACCAATAACAATAATAATAATTAGGGGATGAATAAATAAAATTCTAAAAAGTTCAAAACAACAATAAAAATAAAATGTAAATTAAATTTATTTTAAATGGCAATAAAATTTTTTTTTTTGTTTTTTTGTGCTTTAAAGTTTGTTCTCTTTTTAAATTTGTGTATAGAGGTGATAGATAAATTCATTTTAATTAAGCAACAAACATTAATTTAGTAGATTTTTTTTTTTTTTTTTGACATAGGAAAATAGTAAATTGAACAAAATAAAATTGAAATGAAAATTAATTTTCGTAGACATGCCAAGATTTAACCTAATTTCGCTGTTCGTTGATTAATTGATTTTTTCAAAATGATGTTTAATTAATTGATTGGGGAAATCGATAATTTGAATCAATTCAATGCGTTATATTGTAGTAAAAAATGTATAAAAAGGTCAATGTTAATCAATTAAGTGCCGAATACATTTTAAGCACAATAAAGCCAATTTATAAATTATAAAGCGCTAAAACCTTCCGAGGTGATCAGAACTTCGGTTCGTAAAATTACGGATATACGTGAACTAATTTCTCCAAATTAATCTCTAACTGAACCCCTAACTAAACTTTAACTCAAACTTAATCCCCCAAACCTTAACTCTCAAATTAACCCGGAACTCAACGCTGAAGTTACTCTTTAAATTAACACGGTCCGAAAACTGTATTGCTTAATCAAATCAAATCAATCTAATCTTCAACTCGACCCTCAATTATTTCACTAAATCCTAACTCAAGCTAACTCAGCCCCAACTCAATCTAACTTTCGCGCAACTCAACTTCTACTCAACATAAGCATACATACTAACTTCCAACTCAACCTGAGGGTTGACACAACCCTAAATAAATCCCTAACTAAACAGCTGACTCAATCTCAATTGATCCCCAACTCAACCCTAACCCAACCCTAATTCAACACCAACTCGACCCCAACTCAACCCCAAACTCTATGCCCAAATTGATTCCCAAATAAACATGAACCACCCGTATAACCACCACTACAGATCTCCAAAGCTTTATATAGCACCTATACATATTTGATTACCTTTATAGGAAAAGAAAATTTCTTATCCGGATACTCTCTGTAAATTAATCCCTGTAAATGAATTTCAATTTCTTTGCTGTACTTAGTTTGCCTTATGGGTTAGAAACGTAAAAAAGAAATACTGTAAGTCGCAGTTTAACTCATAAAGAGCATTGTGCGGTCCGTGGGACCATCTACTTTTCAAAAAACCAAATTATCCCCAGTCCGTTTAATTTTTTTCTGAAATTTTTAGTATCTTCCTAATCGAAATTTTTAGTATCGTTCTAATTAAATAAAAAATAATTAGTAAAAAATTGCGGTCCTCTGGAACGCATAGCACTCTTTCCATACAACTTTTTCCACGCCGAATCTATATAGAATCTTTATACAAATCCTACATTCATGTACAATTTCCTTCCACTTGACTTCAATACTGATACTGTAAATATTATATATACATACATAAATGAAGGTTTCTGTGCAGTACCCAAGTATTTTTATATCCGGCAATTTTTGGATTTTTCTGACACTTTGCTGATTTCATCACCGACTTTTTTCCGAAAAAATGTCCGACTTATTCTAAGATTTACTATGAAAGTTGGCCACAAAAATCGGAAAATGATGACAAAAAAAGTGAGGTTATGTCGCACAAAAAAATGGGCGGGGCTTATATAAAATTTGGCGGCAAAATTACACACTTTACATACATACCACAGATAATAAACAAAAGGATAGAAGACAAAACAAAAATCCCATATAAAATCATAAAAACAATTGAAGCCAGTTTTTATGTTTTTTCTCTTTCTATATTTACCAACGCCATATTGGTTAGAGAAATTTTGTCATTTGTGGTTTTAGTTCTTTAAAGTTTATTAGGCATTCTTGAATAAAAAATTAAAGTGTACTTTCAAAAAATAAATTTATTTGTTAAAATGATGCATAAGTGTTGTGTGTGTAAGTGCAAAAATACCAGATATAAAGTAAAAATTGAGAAAAAAGAGATTACATTTCACCGGTAAATAAATTTTTATTGGTTTACAAATATTTATAACACTTGTACACAATCATTTTAAATATTTTCGAATATTTTTACACTTATTTTGTACACATCAGTAAATTCACTATGTTTTAAAATGTTCAAAATACAAAATTAAAAAAAATTTATTTCATAAAATTGTAGTTAAAGTAAAAATTTCAAGTTTCATTCACACAAAAATCTTATTTTGACCACGCATATGAATCGTCATGGCAACATGACGAAAGCAAAAAAAACCATAGGCGTCCCGTTATATTCAATATTATGGGAGTCTAATGAACGAAATCACATATGAGAAAAAAAATTTATAAGTGTATTGATTGTTTTTAAATTTGTTGAAGTCAGATCTTGCATTCCATATGACTTTATTACAAGTTTTAATACTTTAGCTATGTTTTAAATTGGTATTTTTATGTTCATTATAGTAACTGTAAACCATTTTTTACACAACACACATACATAATTATTTTTATTATTATAAATATGTTGGTTCACTTATAACAATAACTTTTTTATATTAATTATGCTCCTTTTAATATATTTACCCTACGTCATTTACATAAATTATTGCTATTTGCATAAAACCTAAAGAAATATGCGACACTACTGAAAAAAACAAAATAATTTGTCGGCCATCATGAATTTTTCGGCCATCTTGGTTTTTGAATTTGCTTCACTATTTTTGTTTAGTTTCTGTTCTCTTTGTTATTTTTCTATGATACATAATTACATATGTAAATCCACCTTAAGCTTTTATTTTAATTTTCAAAACAACATATTCTATCTTTGTCTATATTATATTGTGCCATATTCCGATTCCGAATTGGAACAGATGTAACATACATGAAAAAATAAAAAATACATTTTTTCTATTTTATCATAGCCTGCTTTATATCTAAAAAAAAACACAGAAATTTTATTGTTTAATTGTATTTATAATAGAGGTTTTCTTTTTTCATCCTACCTGAAAATGTAGAGACATTTTCTTTTACGAATTTTCAATTATCCATTATAAACATATTGAGGATGCAAATTATGGAATAATATATTTAATTCGAGTGTACTCGTATTTTAGTTCATAAATATTTAATTCAAAGTGATCAAATTTACATTAGTTTGAATGGAAATTTGAGAAAAGTAGCAAAAGAGACAACACTTATTTCCCTTTCATCAAATAATGTTCGAAAAAATATAACAGCTCATCTAGCAGGTATCATGCCTTCATACAACTTACGTCTCTGGTTATACTCCTTTGTGCTTATTCTCTAAAAAATAAGAATGTGTAAATGGAAAAACTTTACAAGCTTTACACATTTAAAGTCTACAAATAAATTTATCTTATTTGACTATGCTCAGCCGTAAACTTTATCACTGAGCAAGTCAGCACAAGTGTCAAAAAAAAATTTATCACATCTAATATACAAATTTGTGTATTTATGTAATAGGTTTTATCGATTTATTTATGCATTGTTAAATAAATCAATTTGGTGCTAAGAGTTTTTTTTTGTATTGAGTAGAAGATCTTAGAAAATATACAAGAAGTAAGTGTTACTTTAAGTATTACTCATTTAATTAACAAATTAATGGAAAAAATAAATCGTCAAATTTATTCATGCAATGTTACGATTTGTATTTATCGAAGATTCGGATGAGAGACGCCATGTAAAAGATGTGCGTATAACCCGGAAAAATCTGCGGGATATACAAAAAGTGTTTGAGTTACCAGACTTGACTTTTATGAATTTTTATAGACTGCCTAAATTTTTGGTTCAGTCTATTCCGCATCATCTACAAGTTTCGGCATTTTTAAGTATCTTAGCTAATGGTAATTGTAATTATCATCTATAAACTTATATTTATTAATTTTCGATGTTATAATAAATACACTGATTATTGTTTTATTTTTTAGGTGGTTATCAGAAAAATGTGAGGCACGATTTTCTTCTTGGGCTTGCGCAAACGTCGATATCCACGCACATAAAGCTTGTTAGCGTAGCCATCGATGAAATCCTTGCACCGCGCTACATAAAATTTCCTCAAAATGAACATTCCATCAATGAAATCAAGAGAATGCAGGTTTCTAGCTCGTGCCAATAGTCTGTTAACTAACTTTTTATAATTTTATTTTCAGGTTTTACGACAAATTTGGGTTTCCCGGAATAATTGGAACAATTGATTGTACGTGCAACCATATCACCATCCAAAAGCCTACATAGCTCTGATGTGGATCATGCTTATTAAATATTACAATGGACGAAAGAGGGCTCATAATGAAAACGTTTAGATAGTAAGTAATGCTGTAAACACCATAAATATGTAACGGTAGAAATAAATACGAAATAAATTGACCCTGTTAAAATTAGCCGAAAGTTTCCAGCCGATAGTAAAATGTCGATAATGCAGATTACCTTGTTAACAGTCCAGCCGCAAATAAAAAGTGTTGTGGTTATCAGCCGAAAGTAAATAGGATACATGCCGGCTTGTAATAAACAATTGTAAATAGTCTTACGTGGAAAACTTTGTTAACCTAACCGCGGAAAACATTGGAAAATCAGAAGAATTTACAAAATTGGAATAAAATCAACCTCTAGAGTGTATATCTAAAGTTGAATCGGTTTTATTGGATTTGTCAATAGCCATCGCAGGAAAAAAATCAGTTCAAGTTTCCCGTGGGAAATCTCGGAAGGTTCGATTTTCCAAAAATCATTAGAAAATTTGTTTAAAATCAGCCTCTAGAGTGTTATGGCTGGATATGTATTTTTTTGATGTGACTTGTCAATAGCTATCGAAGGAAAAAAAAATTCAGTACAAGTTTCCGGTAAGACTTGAACGGGAAACTTGAACTGAATTTTTTTCCTGCGAGAGCTATTGACAAGTCACATCAATAAAATACATCTCCAGACAAAACACTCAAAATTAAAATATTTTTTTGGGTTCCTCGAGTTTTCCACAATTTTCCACGAGGAACTGCAGCCAGGTTTTGCCATATATGAATATTAACAAAGGTATTCAATAATAATCATGCATCCTTACATTCCTTAGTAGTTTTTAGGATAAACACTACCAATCGATATTGACTTAATTTTTGATTTTCGGCTGGGATAACGCAATCTGCTTTACCGTGTTTTTACTTTCGGCTGGAAACTTTCGGCTAACTTTAACAGTATAATAAATTGACACTTGTGCTGAATTGCTCAGTGATAAAGTTTACGGCTGAATATAATATTTTTACAGAATGCGCTTTTAGTCAAATAAGATAAATTTATGTGCAAACTTTAGACGTGCAGAACTTTACACTTTTTCCTATTTACACATTATATTATTTTTTAGATAATCAGGCTATACAGGCTGTATAAATTCTACCTGTATTAAAATTCTTCATTTAATCTGTACTGACCTTTTATCACATTTGAATCCAGCACTAGATTAAAACCTATAATACGTGTATAAAAACTTTAGGGAGACTAAATAAAACCTGTATAAAAGTTAAAATTTTAGAAACGATAATCTTTACTCTAAATTTATAATTCTCGTACAGCAGGTTTTTATCCAGATAAAGATTTCTAAACAGGTCATGTACAAGAGAAGTTTGAAGAGTCTAAATAGAAACTGTTGCAAAGTTGAAGTTGTAGTAAAAATAGTCTTTACTCCAAATCTACATTTTCTGTACCATGTACACCCCCGTTCAAAAGTTTAAGACTACATTGCACAATGCACATTGCATTTGCTGACAACAAATGTAAAATCAATACTATTTTTTGTAATAGCTTGATAAATTAAAAATGCATGTTTCTGTCAACAATATAGAACCCAATTTTAGAATAAGATTGTTGAAAAGTCATTAGACGGCATATTTTGCAGTGGTCTTAAACTTTTGAACGGGGGTGTACATACGGCATGTTTCTTTATCCAGATAAATATTTCGTTCATGTTTCTGGTCATGTACAGGAGTTGTAATTCGTGGTTATACGAGTAACTCAAATCAATTTGAGCTAACTCTAACTCAACTCCAATTCAACCTCCAAATAAATTTCCAGCTGTTCACTCAGCCTTAACCTAACCGAGTTTCAACTCCAAATCAATCCCAACTCAAACCGCAAATCGACCCCAATCTCAATCTTCAAATCATACCCAAATTCAAGGCCCAATTCAACCCCCACATCACACTCTCAAACAAGGATGTACATACGTCAAAATTAAACAAAATGTATATTAAACTAATAAAAAAGCCAAAAAACAACAAACCCTATTTGTTTTTGCTTACAAAAATAAGTTTAAAGTAACCGCTTCTTAAACAATTCTCTATACGTTAAAATCAAATTCATTAAAAGCGTATTGAAAGCAATAATAGGACATTGAAAATAAAATGGAACACGTAAAAATCCCGAACGCTATTTCAAAGCTTTAGGAGAAGCATAAATGCTACACCTCTCAAGTAATTCCGGGCAATTAATTATCGAGCAAGGAATACAGCACAAGACACAGCAGATACACAAGAATACGGCACAAGATACCTCACGCCTTTATGCTAAACTCTGCAAATTAAGTAATAGAATGAATCCAAATAACCGACGCTAACTCCAAAACAGATCTAACATAAGTAATGTAAATGGTTTTCAATATATAATTTTCTGAATTTCACCACCTTGCCGCTTAATCAGTCGCAATATAGAATAGCCTTTGTTAATTATAAAGGGTGTTCCAATTTGAGTACAAATGCTCCGGTTTAGTTGGTATTGAAAGCTGCAGAAACCCCTATTGAAGGAACTGAGATGATCAATTTCTAAATCAGAATATCAAATATACAGACTTTCACCTTCCATATTCAATGCCAAAGGAGATTGAAATGGTGTTTCGACCTCAAGTTTTTTAGTTTTCTGTCTCTTCCCAATTTTAGCGTGAGTATCACGCCAGAAATCCTATTTTAGAAAACGAATTAATTGTGTAATTTTGCGGAGGTATTATAAAATTTGGATTTGGCCCAACAACAGAAATCCCATATATTCCGTTGAAGAAATGAAACATATTTTTCGGTTTATGATGATTGAGCAGCATGGTGCTTCACTATAATGATCTTAAAAATAGTCTGAATTAGCCAGAATCGGCCATATTATTAAAATTGCGGTTTTGCGAAGAGGTTACATGAGAAATTTCCAGAAATCTTATTTTTTACTGAGATGCACCAAAAGAATGTATATAATTATTGTAATATAATGGCTAAGATTCATGTTTGTGTTAATATACTTTAGGCAGAATCGCCCCATATACAATAATAGTATATTATGCACAAACATAAATCTTGATTCTAATCAACACAAAAAACGCCAGTGTTAATATACTTTAGGCAGAATCGCCCCATATACAATAATATTATATTATGCACAAACATAAATCTTGATTCTAATCAACACAAAAAACGCCAGTTTATTTAGGCATATAATGTTGCACAATCTTCATAAACCGAAAAATATGTTTCATTCCTATTTCCTAAAATACGTTTTGCTCAAATTTTATAATTACAGGCACAAAATTACACGATTTTATAGATGCGAAATTTGAGATTTAGGCTGTGATTTCATTCATGGCTTAATCTTCGACTTTGACATCAACCTTGACAACGACTTTGATTTTGATGTAAAATTATATTTGAACTTCTTCTGTAACTTTGAGTTTGCCTGTGGCAGCAACTATGAACTCTACTATGGCTTCTTTAATTGATTTTGAGTTTGTCACTGACTATTGAATGTGAATTTGACCCTTTCCGGAAATTCGTTTAACTTATGGATTGTACTGAACTTGACATATATCTCGATACTACTTACTTTTAACTCGATATGGGTTGAACGGCAGTTACAAGACAACATGATCTGATTTGAATGAAATTATCAAACTAGAGCTTTCACGTATTTAGAGCTCCACATTTCCATTTTACCATACATTGCTTTCCACGCAGCAATATTTTAGGTTGTTATTAAATTCTGAAGATTCATAAAAAATTACACAACACAAAAACGAAAACTCATCATCGTAACAAACGAAACAAAAAAAAATTTTTTTTTTGATTATATTAAAAAAATTTCAATTTTCTATTTAATATTTTGTGTTCCCCAAAATTCAATAATCCATTTTGTTATTATACAATTTTTCTTCTGCACATCTCAAACTCCTCAAAAATCCCATAAATAGATATCGTTTGTATATTATGTGTGCATATAACAAAAAAACAAAAAAAAAAAAAATGGTGAAGAACAGAAAACACGAAAAAAATCCCCGCCTACACACATCCGCCAACAAATTATATTGGTTTTTCTGTTTTTATTATACCCAATTTTCCACCAAATTTACTAAATCGAATCTCGTTCGAATATCATCTAGCTTTACCCATGAATATATATATGGTAGATAAAAACCTGCTTTGCTAACATGCGATGATGGTTTTTCCACAGTTTTATTGTTTTTCGTTGAGAAAATGGAAATAAGAGATTTTCCATTTTTTTTATCGTTTTTAATTTGATTTTCATTTAAATTTTTCAATCGAGTAATAATATTGAAAAATAAAAAACAATAACTGGGAAAAATGATGTATAAAAGGAGGAAAATTTTATTTATACATAAAAAAAAAACAAAAGATTTTTCTTTCTGTGTGTTATTATTAAGCATTGTTATTATTATTTTTTTTTTTTCTATAATTTCCATAAAAAATAAAAATGAATATTACGAGCATAAAAATGGCGCATGCGATATTTTTCTTTTTTGTATTTTTTAATAAATAATTGAAATTTTTTTTTCGCAAACAAAGCTTTTAAATGGAAAAACAAAAACAAGAATTAAAAAACAAAAAAAAAAATTAAATATTAAAAAGTTTTTCCAACCAAACAAAAAAAAAATTATGTTATGTATTTAAAATTGGGAAATGGGAAAATTTTTGTTGTTTTTTATGTGCTTTATTAAAATATCATAATTAAATTTCGCTGCTGCCGGTTTTTTTGTTTTTGCTTAAGAAATTGTTGTTGGTTTTTTAATGAAAATTAAATACTGTGGAAAATAAGTTTTATCTTCTATTATGAACTTTGATTATAATTTTCTTGAAAGAAAAGCGGATAAAATAAAACAAAAAAATTTGCTATCGTTATTGGTTTGATTAAGAAAAAAATGTTTGGAAGCGATTGTGGATATCTTATTATATGCAGTACAAATTATAAACATAGTTTTTGGAGTGAATTTTAGTTTTACTATACTATATTGATCGACATTAGTTGATAAACTTAGCTTATTGAAAATTTAAATTTACAAGAGACCTAAATGCCAATCTTCAGTGTAAGGTTAGTAGTGACGTCGAAATCGTTAATGCCTTTCATCATAGAGTATTGAAGGACCTTTAGTCATGCATCTAGTCCATAAATTCACTCTGAAAATTAAAGGGCTGAAACCTAATTAAATTAAATTCAAAATTAAGTCCGAAAATTATTTTAGAATCCCATTTTTATCGCGGAGGTCATATTTCACTAAAATCGGTTAAGAAGCAGCCAAAATCCACTAATATTAGCTATATATTCCAGAACTTCTCCTAAAAAACATTTTAGAATCCGATTTCCAACACACGTGTCAAATTTCATAATAATCGATTGAGAAATAGGCAAGTTACATCCTACTTGGACATATTCCAGAACTTATTAATTGAGAAATAATTTGATAATCCCATTTCCATTGGAAAACTTAATTTCATCAAAATCGGATAAGATATAGAATCCTAATAAAATTTTTATAAAAAAAAATCACAAATCCTCAGTTTAACTGCTCACTAAACCCTAATCCAACTCCAACTCATCCCTAATTCAACCCGCAAACGGAACTCAACTCAACCGTCAACTCAATCGCAAGCAACACATTAAACCAGCATATTTAAAAAAATTGGTTAACTGCTCACTACATTTTAATCCAACCCCAGCTCAACTTCAACTCAACCCGCAAATTGGCCCTTAACTTAACATTCAAATCAATTATACCCAATTTAATAATCAAACTAACATACTATACATATATACAAAAATCATAAATATAACCAGATGTTTTGGGTCAATTGTATTATCGAAATACTATAGGCACAGACATCCAGACAGACGGGCGGACATTTTATTGTTTTTGTTTTTTCAGACTCATATCAGATTGTAAAAATTCGATCTAGTTTCGAAGATATGTCGATTATCTATAGTGTACTAAAAGTGTACTAAGAACAGCTATTTCTACCAAACGGGTTATGCTAGCGAACTGAAATCAAGGCTGGTTTAATAGTTATAAATTATATTATCATAATTATTAGCTTTCAAAGTGATTACGAATAAAAAATATTTTAGCTCAAACGTCGAGAAAAGTGGTTTTGGACCAACCAAATTTTTCGTAATTTTTGACAGGTTTCTAATACTTGGTCATTTTAGGCCCAAGTAATACTTGTCCAACAAATAGCCATGATACTTTGTTTAGGCATAAGTCAGATAGAAAAACCCGATGCACGTATAGTACAGTCAGGGTTAAAATTATTGGGTCTCACCATTATTGTTATACTACCATTATTGGTACACTACGGCATATGGAACACTATGGCATATTTCAAAACGTCATATTTCAAAATGGCATATGTTACATTACGACACGCACATTTACAAAAATTATAAATTCTGGATAAAAGCGGATTTAAATTCACTATAAATTCTGGAAAATGGAAATTTAAAAATTATAAGTTCTGGAAACTCTCTCTATACAGGGTGTTCGGCACATGGACCGACACAATTTTTTGGGGAATTGGTTGGGTCATTAGCTAGTTTTCACCCATACGACCCTACGTCCTAAGTGACACGGTAACTGAGATATGAATTTTTTTCGTTTTTTATTTAAATTACCTGAAATTTCGCCTTTAAATCGTCATTTTTTTTTTGTTTGTGATTGTAATAGCACGAAATAACTTTTATTGTATTCTGCAATGTATTTTTAGTCTAAATAAATTAATATTTGGTACAAATGATTTCAAGAAAATAAATTATATGAGCTTCGAAAGTCTTGAAAATGTGTAAATGTATGAAAAATTTCTACTTTGTTTGTTTTAAAAAGTTGTCTAGTTTATACTCTTTAAATAGAATTTGTCAGGGTCAAGAAAATTCTTTTTATCTTTATTATGTTTTTATTAAATATGAGTTATAATATTTGTTCGAATTGTTCTCCTCTACTCCGTATGCATGCACGACACATTTTCCTTATTTCAAATGTTATTGTGCGAAGTCGCATTTCTCTTTTCATTATTTCAAATGCAGCTATAATTCGCTCCATTAAAATTTCTCGTGAGGGCACCTCTGTTGCATAAACCAATTCCTTTCCACGTCCCCAGACGTAAAAATCGATCGGTGTCAGGGACGTAGGGTCGTATGGGTGAAATCTAGCTAATGACCCAACCAATTCTCCAAAAAATTATGTCGGTCCATATGCCGAACACCCTGTATTATTGTATTACTGAAATTGTAACCAGATTGTATATAAGTATAAAGTTGGTAAATAAATAAATAAATAAATGAATCCTAATTCCTAGAAAATTCCCAAAAATTCCTAAAAATTCCCAAAAAATTCCCAGAAAATGCCCAAGGATTTCGAAAAATTCCCAGAAAATTCCACAGAAATTCCAAAAATTCCCAAAAAATTCCAAATATTCCCAAAAAATTCCCAAGAATTCTAAAAAATCCCGAGAAATTCCAAAAATTCCCAGAAAATGCCCAAAAAATTACAAAAATTTCCAAAAAATTCCCAAATATTCTCAAAAAATTCCCCAAAAATTCCAATAACTCCCAGAAAAAGCCAAAAACTCTCAAAAATTTCCAAGAAATTCCAAAAATTCCCAGAAAATGGCCAAGAAATTCCAAAAATTCACAGAAAATTCTGGGTAGTACTTTTTTGGTATTTTTTGGTTATTTCTTGTTAATTAAAAATTTCCCAAAATTACCAAAAAATTCCCAAAAGAGCAACAAAATACCAAAGAATACCACAAAATACCACAAAATTCCCAAAAAATTCCAAAAATTCGCAGAAAATGCCCAAGAAATTCCAAAAATTCCCAGAAGATGCCCAAGAATTTCCAAAATTCCCAAAAAATGACCAAGAAATTCCAAAAATTCCCGGAAAATGCCCAAGAATTTAAAAAATTCGCAGAAAATGCCCAAGAATTTCCAAAAATTCCCAGAAAATGCCCAAGAAATTCCAAAAATTCCCACAAAATGCCCAAGAATTTCCAAAAATTCCCAGAAAATGCCCAAGAATTTCCAAAAATTCCCAAAAAATGCCTAAAAAATTCCAAAAATTCCCAGAAAATGGCCTTGAATTTCCAAAAATTCCAAGAAAATGGCCTTGAATTTTTAAAAATTCCCAGAAAGTGGCCTTGAATTTCCAAAAATTCTCAAAAAACAGCCCTTCTTCTTCTTCCGCTGGCGCTACATCCCATGAAGGGATTTGGCCGCCTCAACGATGCTCCTCCAAATAATTCGATCCGCCACAAGAGAACGCCAGACACGGTGACCGAGTGTGTTTAGGTCCCTTTCAACGTCGTCCATCCATCGGGTAGGTGGTCTCCCACGAGGTCCTACTTTCGTTGGTGCCGACTCCAAGGCCTGTTTGGTGGTCCGATTTTGTGAACGAAGTACGTGCCCAAGCCATCTTAGCCTTGACGATTTTATGAATCCAATGATGTCAACTTTATCGAGATCATTTCTGATCTCGTGATTCATTCGCATTCTGAACGTGGCTCCTTCTTTAATAGGACCGAGAATTCTTCTTATGATCTTACGCTCAGTTACAGCGATTTTCTGGATGTTTTGTGCTGTCAGCGTCCAAGACTCACAACCAAAGGTGATAACTGGTCTTATCAGCGCCTTGTAGATGTCCAATTTTATTTTGCGCGATATATGAGGAGACTTGAAAATTTTTATATTGGCGTAAAATGCTCGGTAGCCTGCTGCGATCCTCGATGAAATGTCCACAGAAACGGAGTTATGCTCAGTGATCAGCGATCCTAGATATTTGAACTCATTCACCTTTTCATATTGAGTGTCTCCTGAAATGAAGTCCCCACGAGTCTGCCTTCTCGCGGTCACCATGTATTTGGTCTTCGCTTCGTTGATCTGAAGGCCTATTTGTTGGGCTGTTAATTCCAAAGGGAGGAGGACTTCTTTTAGGGATATGATGTTGCGACCCAGAATGCAAATATCGTCAGCGTATGCTAATAGCTGGGTTGATTTATAATACAGGCTGCTACGCTGGGCCATATTGAGCTGACGAATGACATACTCTAATGACAGGTTGAAAAGAGTTTGAGCTATTGGGTCTCCTTGCCGCACTCCAGATGTTATCTCAAAGGCATCCGAAATTTTCCAGTAAAAAACAGCCCTGAATTTCCAAAAATTCCCAGAAAATGGCCTTGAACTTACAAAAATTTCCAGAAAATGGCCTTGAATTTCCAAAAATTCCCAGAAAACAGCCCTGAATTTCCAAAAATTCCCAGAAAATGGCCTTGAACTTCCAAAAATTCCCAGAAAATGGTATTGAATTTCCAAAAATTCCCAGAAAATGGCCCTGAACTTCCAAAAATTCCCAGAAAATGGCCCTGAACTTCCAAAAATTCCCAGAAAATGGTATTGAATTACCAAAAATTCCCAGAAAAAAACCTTGAACTTCCAAAAATTCCCAGAAAATGGCCCTGAACTTCCAAAAATTCCCAGAAAATGGCCTTGAACTTCCAAAACTTCCCAGAATATGGCCCTGAACTTCCAGAAATTCCCAGAAAATGGCCTTGAATTTCCAAAAATTCCCAGAAAATGGCCTTGAACTTCCAAAAATTCCCAGAAAATGGCCTTGAACTTCCAAAAATTCCCAGAATATGGCCCTGAACTTCCAAAAATTCCGAGAAAATGGCCTTGAATCTCCAAAAATTCCCAGAAAATGGCCCTGAACTTCCAGAAAATGGCCTTGAATTTCCAAAAATTCCCAGAAAATATCCCTGAATTTCCAAAAATTCCCAGAATATGGCCCTGAACTTCCAGAAATTCCCAGAAAATGGCCTTGAATTTCCAAAAATTCCCAGAAAATGGCATTGAATTTCCAAAAATTCCCAGAAAATGGCCTTGAACTTCCAAAAATTCCCAGAAAATGGCCTTGAACTTCCAAAAATTCCAAGAATATGGCCCTGAACTTCCAAAAATTCCCAGAAAATGGTATTGAATTTCCAAAAATTCCCAGAAAATGGCCCTGAACTTCCAAAAATTCCCAGAAAATGGCCTTGAACTTCCAAAAATTCCCAGAAAATGGTATTGAATTTCCAAAAATTCCCAGAAAATGGCCCTGAACTTCCAAAAATTCCCAGAAAATGGCCCTGAACTTCCAAAAATTCCCAGAAAATGGCCCTGAACTTCCAAAAATTCCCAGAAAATGGCATTGAATTACCAAAAATTTCCAGAAAAAACCTTGAACTTCCAAAAATTCACAGAAAATGGCCCTGAACTTCCCAAAATTCCCTGAAAATGGCCTTGACCTTCCAAAACTTCCCAGAATATGGCCCTGAACTTCCAGAAATTCCCAGAAAATGGCCTTGAATTTCCAAAAATTCCCAGAAAATGGCCTTGAACTTCCAAAAATTTCCAGAAAATGGCCTTGAACTTCCAAAAATTCCCAGAATATGGCCCTGAATTCCAAAAATTCCAAGAAAATGGCCTTGAATCTCCAAAAATTCCCAGAAAATGGCCCTGAACTTCCAGAAATTCCCAGAAAATGGCCTTGAATTTCCAAAAATTCCCAGAAAATGGCCCTGAATTTCCAAAAATTCCCAGAATATAGCCCTGAACCTCCAGAAATTCCCAGAAAATGGCCTTGAATTTCCAAAAATTCCCAGAAAATGGCATTGAATTTCCAAAAATTCCCAGAAAATGGCCTTGAACTTCCAAAAATTCCCAGAAAATGGCCTTGAATTTCCAAAAATTCCCAGAAAATGGCCCTGAACTTCCAAAAATTCCTAGAAAATGACCTTAACTTCCAAGAATTCCCAGAAAATGGCCTTGAATTTCCAAAAATGGCCCTGAACTTCCAAAAATTCCCAGAAAATAGCCCTGAATTTCCAAAAATTCCCAGAAAATGGCCTTGAACTTCCAAAAATTCCCAGAAAATGGCCTTGAACTTCCAAAAATTCCCAGAATATGGCCCTGAACTTCCAAAAATTCCGAGAAAATGGCCTTGAATTTCCAAAAATTCCCAGAAAATGGCATTGAACATCCAAAAATTCCCAGACAATAGCCCTGAATTTCCAAAAATTCCCAGAAAATGCCCGTGAACTTCCAGAAATTCCCAGAAAATAGCCCTGAATTTCCAAAAATTCACACAATATGGCCCTGAACTTCCAGAAATTCCCAGAAAATTGCCCTGAATTTCCAAAAATTCCCAGAATATGGCCCTGAACATCCAAAAATTCCCAGAAAATGGCTTTGAATTTCCGCAAATTCCCAGAAAATGGCCCTGAACTTCCAAAAATTCCCAGAAAATAGCTCTGAATTTCCAAAAATTCCCAAAATATGGCCCTGAACTTCCAAAAATTCCCAGAAAAGTGCCTTGAATTTCCAAAAATAGCCTTGAATTTTTAAAAATTACCAGAACATGACCATGAATTTCCAAAAATTCCCAGAATATGGCCCTGAACTAGCAGAAATTCCCAGAAAATGGCCTGAACTTCCAGAAATTCCCAGAAAATGGCCTTGAATTTCCAAAAATTTCCAGAAAATGGCCCTGAACTTCCAGAAATTCCCAGAAAATGGCCCTGAACTTCCAGAAATTCCCAGAAAATGGCCTTGAATTTCCAAAAATTCCCAGAAAATTGCATTGAACTTCCAGAAATTCCCGGAATATGGCTTTGAACTTCCAAAAATTCCCAGAAAATGGCCCTGAACTTCCAAAAATTCCCAGAAAATGGCCCTGAACTTTCAAAAATTCCCAGAAAATTGCCCTGAATTTTCAAAAATTCCCAGAATATGGCCCTGAACTTCCAGAAATTCCCAGAAAATAGCCCTGAATATCCAAAAATTCACAGAATATGGCCCTGAACTTCCAAAAATTCCCAGAAAATGGCCTTGAATTTCCAAAATTTCACAGAAAATAGCCCTGAACATCCAAAAATTCCCAGAAAGTAGCTCTGAATTTCCAAAAATTCCCAGAATATGGCCCTGAACTTCCACAAATTCCCAGAAAATGGTCTTGAATTCCAAAAATTCCCAGAAAATGGCCCTGAACTTCCAGAAATTCCCAGAAAATGGCCTTGAATTTCCAAAAATTCCCAGAAAATGGCCCTGAATTTCCAAAAATTCCCAGAATATGGCCCTGAACTTCCAGAAATTCCCAGAAAATGGCCCTGAACTTCCAGAAATTCCCAGAAAATGGCCTTGAATTTCCAAAAATTCCCAGAAATGGGCTTGAACTTCCAGAAATTCTCCAAAAATGGCCCTGAACTTCCAGACATTCCCAGAAAATGGCCTTGAATCTCCAAAAATTTCCAGAAAATGGCATAGAATTTCCAAAAATTCAAAGATAAGAGCCATGAATTTCCAAAAATTCCCAGAATATGGCCCTGAACTTCCAGAAATTCCCAGAAAATGGCCCTGAATTTCCAAAAACTCCCAGAATATGGCCCTGAACTTCCAGAAATTCTCCGAAAATGGCCCTGAACTTCCAGACATTCCCAGAAAATGGCCTTGAATCTCCAAAAATTCCCAGAAAATGGCCGAGAACTTCCAAAAATTCCCAGAAAATGGCCTTGAATTTCCAAAAATTCCCAGAAAATGGCCCTGAATTTCCAAAAATTCCCAGAATATGGCCCTGAACTTCCAGAAATTCCCAGAAAATGGCCTTGAATTTCCAGAAATGGCCCTGAACTTCCAAAAATTCCCAGAAAATAGCCCTGAATTTCCAAAAATTCCCAGAAAATGGCCTTGAACTACCAAAAATTCCCAGAAAATGGCCTTGAACTTCCAAAAATTCCCAGAATATGGCCTTGAACTTCCAAATATTCCCAGAAAATGGCCTTGAATTTCCAAAAATTCCCAGAAAATGGCATTGAACTTCCAAAAATTCCCAGAAAATGGCCCTGAACTTCCAAAAATTTCCAGAAAATTGCCCTGAATTTCTAAAAATTCCCAGAATATGGCCCTGAACTTCCAGAAATTCCCAGAAAATAGCCCTGAATATCCAAAAATTCCCAGAATATGGCCCTGAACTTCCAAAAATTCCCAGAAAATGGCCTTGAATTTCATAAATTTCCCAGAAAATGGCCCTGAACTTCCAAAAATTCCCAGAAAATAGCTCTGAATTTCCAAAAATTCCCAGAATATGGCCCTGAACTTCCACAAATTCCCAGAAAATGGTCTTGAATTCCAAAAATTCCCAGAAAATGGCCTTGAATTTTTAAAAATTCCCAGAAAATGGCATTGAATTTCCAAAAATTCCCAGAAAATGGCCCTGAATTTCCAAAAATTCCCAGAATATGGCCCTGAACTTCCAGAAATTCCCAGAAAATGGCCCTGAACTTCCAGAAATTCCCAGAAATTGGCCTTGAATTTCCAAAAATTCCCAGAAAATGGCCTTGAACTTCCAGAAATTCCCAGAATATGGCCCTGAACTTCTAAAAATTCCCAGAAAATGCCCTTGAATCTCCTAAAATTTCCAGAAAATCGCATTGAATTTCCAAAAATTCCCAGATAAGAGCCATGAATTTCCAAAAATTCCCAGAATATGGCCCTGAACTTCCAGAAATTCCCGGAAAATGGCCCTGAATTTCCAAAAATTCCCAGAATATGGCCCTGAACTTCCAGAAATTCCCCGAAAATGGCCCTGAACTTCCAGACATTCCCAGAAAATGGCCTTGAATTTCCAAAAATTCCCAGAAAATGGCCTTGAACTTCCAGAAATTACCAGAATATGGCCCTGAACTTCCAAAAATTCCCAGAAAATGCCCTTGAATTTCCAAAAATTCCCAGAAAATGGCATTGAATTTCCAAAAATTCCCAGAAAATGGTCTTGAACTTCCAAAAATTCCCAGAAAATGGCCCTGAACTTCCAAAAATTCCCAGAAAATGGCCTTGAACTTCCAAAACTTCCCAGAATATGGCCCTGAACTTCCAGAAATTCCTAGAAAATGGCATTGAACTTCCAAGAATTCCCAGAAAATGGCCTTGAATTTCCAAAAATGGCCCTGAACTTCCAAAAATTCCCAGAAAATGGCCTTCAACTTCCAAAAATTCCCCAGAAAATGGGCTTGAACTTCCAAAAATTCCCAGAAAATGGACCTGAACTTCCAAAAATTCCCAGAAAATGGACTTGAATTTCCAAAAATTCCCAGAAAATGGCCTTGAATTTCCAAAAATGCCCAGAAAATAGCCCTGAATTTCCAAAAATTCCCAGACATTTTCTGGGTTTTTTTTTTTTTTTTCTTCTTTATTACTAGATTTATAGATATTACAATTTTTTTTTTTTTTTTTTACATTATACATAGAATATATTCAATTTCTTTTATCTATAAATTTTTTTTAAGTGCAATGCCTGCGTCGGTCCAAAGAACCGTAGTGCAGTCGCATATTTTGAAACATTTGGGGTTAATTCAAATGGAGAAATTCAAGGCCATTTTCTGGAAATTTTTGGAAGGGCAAGGCCATTTTGTGGGTATTTGTGGAAATTCATGGCCATTTTCTGGGAATTTGTGGAAATTCAAGGCCATTTTCTGGGAATTTTTGGAATTTCTTGGGCATTTTCTGGGAATTTTTGGAATTACTTGGGCATTTTCTGCGATTTTTTGGAAATTCTTGGGCATTTTCTGGAAATTTTTGGAAATTCTTGGGCATTTTAGGGGAATTTTTGGAATTTCTTGGGTATTTTAGGGGAATTTTTGGAATTTCTTGGGCATTTTCTGGGAATTTTTGGAAATTCTTGGGCATTTTCTGGGAATTTTTTGGGAATTTTTAGGAATTTTCTGGGAATTTTTGGAATTTCTTGGGCATTTTCTGGGAATTTTTGGAAATTCTTGGGCATTTTCTGCGAATTTTTGGAAATTCTTAGGCATTTTCTGAGAATTTTTGGAAATTTTTGGACATTTTCTGAGAATTTTAGGAAATTCTTGGGTATTTTCTGGGAATTTTTTGGGCTTTTTCTGGGAATTTTTGAAATTTCTTTGGACACCCCTCGATTTTTACGTCTGGGGACGTGCAAAGGAATTGGTTTATGCAACAGAGGTGCCCTCACGAGAAATTTTAATGGAGCGAATTATAGCTGCATTTGAAATAATGAAAAGAGAAATACGACTTCGCACAATAACATTTGAAATAAGAAAAATGTGTCGTGCATGCATACGGAGTAGAGGAGAACAATTCGAACAAATATTATAACTCATATTTAATAAAAACATAATAAAGATAAAAAGAATTTTCTTGACCCTGACAAATTCTATTTAAAGAGTATAAACTAGACAACTTTTTAAAACAAACCTATGTTCAAAATAATGTTTATTTTTTTTTATATTGAATTTAGAAGTAGAAATTTTTCATACATTTACACATTTTCAAGACTTTCGAAGCTCATATAATTTATTTTCTTGAAACCATTTGTACCAAATATTGATTTATTTAGACTAAAAATACATTGCAGAATACAATAAAAGTTATTTCGTGCTATTACAATCACAAACAAAAAAAAAATGACGATTTAAAGGCGAAATTTCAGGTAATTTAAATAAAAAACGAAAAAAAATCATATCTCAGTTACCGTGTCACTTAGGACGTAGGGTCGTATGGGTGAAAACTAGCTAATGGCCCAACCAATTCCCCAAAAAATTATGTCGGTCCATGTGCCGAACACCCTGTATATTAGGCGATGAAATATTCCCGGGAGGAAATGTGCGCAAGGAACTGTTCTGTTACTATTTTTCCCCAAAATTTAGTATTCTTTGGAAAAAAGAAAATCAAAATTCAGTAAAAACTGATAATAAATCAATTCTCAATTCGCAATTCTCCGGGAAAATCAGAATAGTGCCACAGGACCCCGAAACACCGATCATAGATAAATGTTGTGTCCGTCCTTCCGTCCTCCGCTTACACATTTTTATTATTTTTGTTTTGCATCCAATTCTCACAAATATTGATAGTTTCGGTCGAAATTTTGAACAAACATAGATTTTAGTAATAAACAGTTTGTGTTAACTTTTAGGTTCATTAGAGTCTAAAATAGAGGGGGTTGTAGTGGAAGAGAAAACTTCCAAACAGATTTCCTCAAAAACGGTAACGACGATTATTTTGTTATGTTAATGATAAATTTGATAATACATCATCCACTTGTTCGCAAAATTTGAAGTCGATTGAAGTATTGCGTGGGTGTCATTTTAACAAAAAGGAGTAATATAAATTTGTTTATCTGTTTACCGAGGAAATGTCGAACTTTCCGAAGAAATATATTTCTACAGTTTATACACCTTTCTAATTCCAACAATTGTTCCCTAGGTGTCTTTAAGATGAAATGAATAGATTACTGTGTAAAGCTCAGTATGCAGCTCGAGATAAGATAAATTTTAGCGCGGTCTCCACAAGTCTCCATTTAATTACAGATAAATCGTCAAGCTAAAAATTTGTGTAGAGATAAATTTTGTTGATTTTGTTTGACTTTTATTCGTTTGTTTTTGAATGAAGTTTCTATCCAAATAATCCTCTAAATACTCGACTTCGTAATGTTGCTGTCTTCTTTATATAAAAATAAATTAATTTTACTTTAAATTTGAAAATTATCAGCCACCCAAAAGTCATAATATCGGACTTCGAAAAGGAAAGCGTATCGGCTTTAAAAATGTTCTTCCCGAGATCAGCTCAATTTAAAGGATGTTTGTTCAATTTTGAACAGATAATTTGGCGAAAGGTTCAGGCGCAAGGTTATGTTACTAAATATGGGAACGACGAAAATTTTCTTTACAAATTCGAATGCTATAGAAAGTTTAGTATTAGAGTGAACTAAAAAGATCGATGGATTCGGATGCTCGACAAATAGGAATATGGTTCGAAAAAAATTTACCCGGGATAAAAACCAAGAGTAAATCAGAGCGAAAACCCACTTATTCTTCAAATGTTTGGACAATTTCGGATGATATTAATAGCAATTTCCCGCGTAATCAGAATTCCGTAGAAAGTTGGCATCGGCAGTTGCAAGTAGTAATTGGGAAATCACACAATGGGCTTTAACATTATTTACCAAAGGATGAGCTTAGGAGGCTATGAATTTGCTTGACGAATTTTATGGAGATGACTTGACATTGGATCGGCGTTTGTTTCAGTATAGGCGTTGATACCTGTTGCATAGTCGGCGCATATCCGTATGCGGCCGTTTGGTCTTTTCACAGGTTCTGTTTAATTTTAGAATTCAACTGGCAAATGAGATCTTTATGGACGTTAGATAGGACGTGCTTCTGGTTTCAGGTGTAAACGAGCTTTAGTGACCTAACGCAAGCCAGAAGTATCCCTGAAAATAGCTCGAAATTGTTATTGTAGCTTCGTAATAAATTTGTCACGACTGCTTGCTTGGTCACGCACGTATAACGGTACAGATGGAATGGATAGGCAGACCCCATATTCCAAATGCTTAATTCCAGTCGATACTTAAAATATTGGGGCCTTTAATACGGGTCACATAACATTTTGCAAATAATACTTGCCCGATAGTTGGCGTCCCTATTTTACAGTCAAATTCTGTAACAATGGGGTTAGGATTCAATAACTCTATGGCTTCATAACCGTTTATTTTGACAATGACGTATTTTCGGTCACAATTTGTCTCGCTTTGATCATCACCATCATTGATATTCCGGATTACGCTCATTTTGAATTATCGTCGATGTTTCCTTTTCTGCGAGTTTTTCTTGTATATTGGCAAAATTGGAGAAACCTTCCTTTTGTTCGATTGTGTGGTATTGTATAAACTTATACGTGCGAAACTGACAATTACTATCGGCGATAGCCTACCGCCATTCTAAATAGGTTAAGCTGACCAACAAAATTTTTTATGTATAGTAAATTGTTTTATTCCAAAAATTGTCAATTATGGAAAAACCAAAAAATGAGAATGTAGAACAGAAATACATAGAGTCGAATTACACAAAATTATTTTTTTTGGAATTTTATCATAAGAAGAACAACTCCAGATCGTGGTAAGTATAAAGGAGGATAATATAACACAAACCAATATACTAACATTTGACCACGCAATTGGTGAGAGGGGTCTTCGTTTTCTGCTGGTAACGCACCACTAATTCAACCTCTTCCTAACCAACCCTCTTAAAAGGAACCCAACAACCTAACCGTTATATAAAAACTATTCTGGTCCAGCGTTAAGCTCACCATTTCGACTACTCGACAAATTTCCATCATAAAGGTTCAATCTATATGGGTCGAAAAATCTTTATTCTGAGCTGTCCTATTTTTGTTTAAAAATCACCTTTGACAAAAATGTATCAGAAAATCCTTTTTTTTCTCATCTCTCCACAATCCAATTTATTTTTATTAATAAATAATAATTATTTTCCAATGACGAACTTATCTAAATTTATTAGGAATTATACTCGTATATTGTATATATAATTTACTAACAATGTAACAACTCTCCGCTTGTCCATCCATATGCATGCGCCATTCGAAAATTTTATAATTTACATATAAATTCAATGATGTAAATACCTAACACAAAAACAAAAAAAAAAAAGTTATCGAACCCAAAGATGTCAATGCAAATGTTCAGCAGACATTCAACACAAAATGAAAAATCTCAATCAAGCACATGAACAAAAATGAAAATCACAAAACCCACAAAAATAACCCCAAACCTAGACATTTGTGGCTTTCAATTTTGCTCCTAATCCTATTATACAGTCTTCAAAAATATAGAAAATATTTTTTCCTATTTTTTCCCGCAAATTTTCAATTTTCTCTTCAACTCAATTTTTATTTTATTTTTATTATTGTTTTCCCTTCCACTGTTGTGTAACATCATAATCATTATTTTGTTATAATTTTCTGTTTTTTGTTGTTGTTGTTATTATTGTTGCAATTGTTCTGTTTCCTATTTCTCTCTCAACAATAACAAAACAACATAATAATACAATGACATAAATAACATGCCATCTCATTCTATACTATGGTGGGGCTTCATGTTATTATTATGGGGGACGATGGAGATCGGTGGTGGTATAGTTTTGTTGATGTGTGCTGAAAAACAAATAAATACGAGTTTAATTTAATAATCTATTAAAAAATTATGACTATATGAACCCGAATGTGCGAGGCGGAATGAGAAGACGTACCAAATATGTACAATACAAAAAAAAAATGTTCAAAGCTCAATGGGCGAAAGTATAATAAATGTTTGTATATGTGTGTGTAAATATAGAGAGAAAAAAGTGCTCGTGGAAAATAAAAATTTTCGATAAAAACAAACGAGAAAAATATAGAAGAAAATTAAATGTTGAGTACATTGTAAATGTGTACAAAAAAAAATGAATTAAAAGGCGTGGCTTAATTGAATGAATTTTTTTTTTTGTTTGCATTTTTATTGTTATTATTAGTATTTCGTTTTTTTTATTTTTTTCATTTAATGGGGTGCCAAGTGGAGTGAGATATTCGATTGTGATACGCCTTTTTTTAATATTTTTGTAATCATTTTTTTGTTTGTTTTTCTCATTTGCGGGAAAGAGCGGAATTGGGGGCTAATTAATGAGAAAATGATGACTCCGTGATTTATTAATTGGTAGGATGTGTAATTATTATTTGAATGAATAGCAGATAGGTCTGTTATTTGATGTATTAATTTGAACTTTAGCTTTAAGAAGAGGGACGAAATTTATTTCGAAATTTTCAGTATAATTTTGCTCCGTTATAAATGTTGTAATAAATTCGTTGAATTTTTAAAGCTTTTAAAGCCTTAAAATACTAAAATATTTGCAAATTTTTAGTCAATACCTTTAATTGTTGCAATCCTCAACTTTATTTCCGAATTGTATCAAGGATTTGTAGTAATGAATTCGGAGAAACTTTTTTTTAATCTTAATAGAAACCTTATTATAAGAATAATGGCATTTAGGGAAAAACACAACCCCTACAAGTTCGATTGAGTCTCCTTTGCGGTGTAAATGTGGTTTATCGAAGTTAGTTGAGCCATAATGCGTATATAGGAAAACTTATTTCACAATGTCTATCCTTTAAAAAGTTTTAACTTTGATTGGCTATCCGAAAGGGATGCTAGTAACGACAAAACATGATACTTTTATGCCATATTCATGCTCATATCTTACCAAAAATTAGGTAACTGACCGATATACGTAAGCATGAACCGCACTAGTCGTTGACCTGAGCTTAGCAGTTTATCCGCCCTATTATGTAAGCATACGCAGACTTTTCATTACGGACAAAAAATTGGCAATCAAATTTCTCATTAACAGGGGAGCAGGTGTTTCGAAAAACAATGATTATTGTTTAGGGCCAAAAATACGAGGGGATTGCGACCGTCAATACACTAATTATTATCAAAATTAACTATTAATTATTGTCACCAATATTTATCAGATACTTGATTAGAATAAAGGTTTGAGTACTATTCTATTATTTCTCTAGTATTTCGATAGCTGGTTATTTCTCGCAAATAGTCGGATAATTCAAAATTAATAAAAAACTTAGAATTTTACCTCAAATACTATACTTTGTTGAATCTCAAGCCCTTTTGTGATTGTAGAATTCGATTTTCTTAATCCAAACTACTTTAACTAAAAAAAAACTCTTCTCGAAGTTCGTACTTCGTAACATAGTTTCTGTTGAGCTTTTAATTGTGCGGCTACTCTTGCCAATTTATTGTCCCCATAATGTAATTTGATGGCTTAGGCCAGTTGCCACATCAGAGGTGACAAATAATCTTCCTTAATTAAAACTTCATCTCCAATTATAATTGCTTCGTTGGTGTCATCCCCTTGCGACGATGTTGTAATTCGGCAAGGTATTCCTTAGTCGATACCTGGACCAAAACCACTATGCTGGGTTTGCTGGACAAGATGTCATCGACGAATAGGTGAAACATTTTCCATCTGAATATCAGGTTCGAGTATGATTGTGAGAGGACATCCAATCAGAAATTGACCAGGTGTAAGTGATTTCATATCATCTGGAGTTCAATCTGCTTTATGAGTGTGTTAATATTCTCAAACGTCAAGAAACCCTTACCATTTGTCCTTTCTAATAATATTTTGGTTGATTTTACCGCTGCCTCATGGACCCACCAATATAAGGGGCCATGTAATTCCATTTTATTTGCATTACTTGATGATTTCAGTGTCACGGGGCTCAGATGATAATGCTTCGTTTAAAACCCTCAATTTCGAATCCGTACCAACAGAAGTGGTCAAATTACATATACATACATTACATATATAAAAGTCGTCAAATTAGACATATATGTATGATATATACATACATTACAGAGAAAAAAAGAAACATAGAATTTCAATCTAAATTACGATAATTTACGTGGATGGAAAATATTGATCAAGTTTTTGTTGAACTATTTTTGTTTTATTCTGGTAAATTTCCTCATAAATTTTGATTGAGTTTTTAAGCATTTTTGCTACCATCAAACTGCGCTGTATCAGGATCATCATTTATGAAAATGTTTGCTGGTTCGTCAATTAATTGTAGAGCATCCGATATTCGCTT
Organism: Tipula helvola; assembly: GCA_963556165.1. NCBI lineage: Eukaryota > Metazoa > Arthropoda > Insecta > Diptera > Tipulidae > Tipula > Tipula helvola. The sequence continues at coordinate 367,115,918 of OY744481.1, forward strand.
ATTGGATAAAGCCTGTTTTCGTTCTTAGTCTTCAATTGATAGACTTTGATTATTATCCAATTCGAAAAGCTCGTCGTTATCTAACTCCTCCTCACTATTGATATTTATCAAGTAGACGATATCGCAAGTCTCCATACCATCCTGTCTAATCATAGTTGCCATTTCAGATACATCCACACTGATTTTATCAATTGATTGATATTCGTTGTCGCCAGCACCTTCAACGCACTCTGGCTAAACACTTTTCCAACATCCATTCATTGCTTTCTTATAGAAACTTCAACCCACGATGCGGCTATGTTCTAATTCTTCCAGAAATCCTTAATACTGATATTATCGTAGGTTTCTTAAACGACCTTCTCAATTGATAAGGCTTAAAGTTTGAGATAATGCCTTGCTCCATGGGTTGTATTATTGATGTCGTGTTAGGAGGCATAAATACAAACCGAACATTTTCATCAACATAGCAAAAAGTAAAAGTGGTTTCCCTAATTATTCGAGTATGATTAGGAAAGATGTTGCATATCGGATAAAACGCAAAATGAAACAATGCAAAACGGGGGCATGCTGTACTATAGGTAAAAGGAATAATCTAGGTGGAAATCGGATGCCGTGATTTTACTTATATAACTTGAATTATGTTAATTAAAAGATCTCGATTTAAGCTTAATTGTGGTTGAATTATATATTTGTGCTGATTATACAGAATAATTATGCGAATATAAATTAAATATAAATCTAAACAATTCGTGTTGTAATTTAAGCAGTTTAGTATATTAACTATATTAACATAGGTAGAAAAAATTTTTTATTTATATTCTATTGTCTGCTCTTTCTCAAATATACATAATGTCTAAACTGCACCAGTTTATTATTTAAGTTTGATATTTATATCGGGGTTTCCATTTGGGACTTGACAACTTTGAACTTTCACTGTGAACGCACCCTTAAACCAATAACCAAAACTGTCAGTGTCAAAACATTCAGTAAAGACAACATTTTCCTCATGGTGAAGTACACGAACGAACAATGTTTTCAAAAAAATTTCGAGTCGATGACTGAAACTTCAAGAGCGTTAATTTCAATTTTTGGTCATAATTATCGTCCCAGTAGATGAGCAATTCATAATCTAGTGAAAAAAATTGAGTCTAAATATTCGCTGTCGGATGTTCCCGTGCCAGTGAGACAAAGGATTGGCCGAAGAGCCGAGAATATTGCTGCCGTTCAAGCGTCCGTCGCAAACGAACCAAAACAGTCGATTCCACGGCGTTTTTACGAATTGGGCATCGCTCAGATCACACTTTGGCGAATTTTGCGAAAGGATCTTGGCTTGCACCCTTATAAGATAAAGTTACCACAAGAACTAAAGCCACCCGATCAGCGTTTTATTTTAAAAAAAAGTTGTCAAGTCCATATTGGAAAACAGGATAGGGAATTGTATGGTATAAGATATTTTGTTAGTTTTTGGCTAAACTAAAATTGTTTTGTTTGTAACATGTATGTTATGTATCGGGATCAGGAACGGGAATATACAGGGAACACACATACATTATTCAAATTAGAATACGTCTCCGGGTCCGGACATAAGAGATTATATGAAATGTGTGTTGTTCAGTATTGTAATTTGTGGTACGGATGTATTACATTTTTATTTATTTTATATTGCTCCCATTCTCTATATTCTCTGTATTCGCGAGACAATGTATATAATGTACTACAGAAAGCAAATATGAGGCGCTCAGAACCATAGTGGTCCAACCCACATTTTTAAACATATTTGTTTAATAGGCCATAAATGTTTTTGGAAATGGAATCTAAGTACACCGACCTGCAATTCCAGAAACAGTTATTTTCAGGTTACTTATTATAATTTTTGTTTTATTATAAATTACCATTTCAATGAACATTTATGACCGATTAAATGAAAAAAATTTCAGATTTTGAATGTGGGTTAGACCACTATTGCTCTGAGCGCCTCATATATGTATAGTACATTTGATTCAAATAAGATTCTTCTACTTCGTATAATCGGTTACGTTTCAATCGAGTCCCATTTGAAACGCGATGTTTTAAAACGTGATATTTTAAACCACGATATGGTACAAAATGCGATATTTCAGAACGCTTTATGGTACAAAACACGATAATTCAAAGTGCGATATGTCACAACGCGATGTGGTACAAAACGAGATATGTTACAAAACGCGATATTTCAAAACGCGATAATTTTTTTAATTTTTTTTGACAATTTTTTAGAATTTGACCGATTGCCGTCAGATATAGTAGGATATAACTTGGCTATTTCCTAGTCGATTATGATTCAAACGGCATATAGTACACTATACGACATGGTACACTATGGCATATTTTAAAATTTGGCCATTTGTTAACCGATTAAGATGAAATCCAACAAATATTTTGGAAAAGGGATTCTTAAATAAGTTTGTTAACTTAAAATTGTAAACTTACAAAAAATAAAAGTGATTTTTTAAAATTTTAATAAGAATTTTATTTCATATCTATGGTTTTATTACGATTACTAAATTATTATGGCTCCAAATTCCCATATTTATTAATTGAGTAATTTTACACCTTTCATTCATAATTGAATAAAGTTCAGAACCAAACTTCATTCTTTTTTAGAAATTTATAAGATTTTCGACAATTTTCGTTTATATTTGCCTAAATTATTTATTACAACGAAGATGGAAAAGCTCAACCTTAGAAATTCTCGATTGTTTTTATTTCTAAAATAATACTCAGGAAATAAATAAATTTTACTTTCTATGGATGCTAACCACAAAACTGGAAAGCGGTTACTACCTGAAAATATAAGTGCATAAAACATCTGCTATACGGTTAAGGTAAGTTCGGTAAAAAAACCAACAAAAATTAAAATCTGGATTTCCAAACATATATTCGTAAACAAAATAAATTATTAAGCAAATTAGTTAATTACCTACGTTACTAATTGTTGATGTTCGTTGAAATTGTGTTCCATCTATTAGCAAATAATTTTATTTAGTAAAAGATAGATTTAAATAAAATTAGATTTACATAGAAATTGATTTTCATTAGAAGAATAAATTTAATTTTCTTAAGTGACGGTAAAATTTGTTAAGAGATAGAAAAGTGTTGGTTACTAAATATTACTTTACAAAATCTTGCTTTTCAAAATCTTACTTTTTTACAAATCTTACTTTCTTCACAAAATGGGGATTTTCATGGGGAAAACGAAGGGTTGCCCCTTTTGGTGAAGGAGAATTTTAATTAAAGTAAAATAAAATTCAAAACCGGGATCTTAGATTTCAAGAAAGTAAGATTCGTCAAAAAGTAAGATTTCGATACGCTCCCGAAAGAAAATTCTGATAACTCAAGAAAAATTCCAATAGGTGAAGGAAAATTTAAGTAAATTAACGATAATTCTAATAATTGGAGGAAAATTCTGTTAGGTAAAGGTTTAGAGGAAAATCAACAAACAAAACAAAAATTAAAAAAAAATTACACCTCCAGAATTTTTCTAATATTATTTTTCACCCCATTTTATGAATTAAGTTTATTTTTAAGTTGTATTTTGGGGTTTCTGTTTCATTTAACAGCCTGCTAGTTTCTGGTATAATATTCACGGCACGAACAAAAATATACCTTGCCCCACAAACAAAAATAAAACACATCTGGCCAAAATGGTGAATTATTCTTAAAAGTTAAAACACTTTCTATTGTTTAAGCAAAATTGTTAAATAAATCTATAATATCAAAAATAACATCAAAAATTTTAATTCAAATATATTTTAAAAAACTTCCACCATTTTTAGTTCACCAAAAATAGTCTAATCACTTTCCACATGTCCACATTCCAAAATGTTATCAAAAATAATTTTAATATTGCATTTGCTCACACATCGCGTTTTGAAATATTGCGTTGTGAAATATCGCGATTTGAAATATCGCGTATTGTACCATATTGAGTTTTGAAACATATCGCGTTTTGAAACATCACGTTTTGAAATATCGCATTTTGTACCATATCGCGTTTTGAAATATCGCGTTTCGTACTTTTCTCGTTGGAAGCACCCAGAAATCTCGTATGCCAAAATCCCGTAAAATTCCGTAAATTTATGTAATCCCGTATTACAAAATCCCGTATTTCAAAATCTTGCATTCCAAAATGCCGTATTCCAAAATCCCTTAGTTATGAAATCGCGCATTTGATCATGATTGGAAAATCGTATATAGTAAAAATTCTGTCTATCTTAGACAATAGAATTAGAATGGACCGCTAATACAATGACAGTTCAATATAATTTTCAAATAAATGATGATGCCAACATACAACTAGCGGTCAAGAGGCAAATTGCGGCAAAAACGAAAACTAAAGATTTGTCAAAGTTGTCAACATCAATAAATTTTTATTTAATTTTTGGTTCCTTTTCGTGTGTTTTCTATTTTGTCACCGTTTTATAGTTTTAAATTCAATTTAATTTGATTTGAGATATTTTAATTGTGATTTTTACACAAAATTTTTCCTCGGTTTCTTTTATTTTTACTGAAAATGGGGAGAAAGTGTGTCGTAGTTGGTTGTGAGTGATACCAGTTTGCCATTGACAGATAAAGCCGCGTCCACACGGGGTGTGAAATGTACACTTATGCGCGCATTTAGCGAATGTAAACGTCGTGTGGATGGTTTTCACATGACGAATGTGATTGAATATTTTCATTAAAAATTGTATGATCAAGGTACTAAAAATATATACCAGAGTAGAAATGTTCATTAACATTCGCCTACATGTGATCAATGAACATATTTTAACGAATCGTGTGTACTGAAATGTGATAAATATACACATCCCGCATAACCGCCTACATTCGCTAAATAAGCGAACACGCACGCATAAGTGTACATTTCACACCCCGTGTGGAGGCGGCTTAAGACTGTTTCTTTGCATCTGTGAATACAAAAATAAATGTTTATTTTAATATTCAGTGCTTGCAACTGCTTATAATTTCAAATATTAATGATGTTTTCTTTTATAAAATTTAATCTTAATGTTGATTTTTCGATTATTCCTAATAAATTAAATGGTAACGAACTTTTTAGTTAGCGAATTCGCCACGATTTGCCTCTTGACCGCCACTGTATGTTGGATCGCATATGAAGTAAGCAACTAGCAGTCCATTTAAAAATATATAGTCAAAGCTGTCTATCGATTAAAAAAGCCTATATCGATCAAAAATTTATTTAATTTCATAATTATTTTCATTTTTTTTTTTTCAATTGTATGTTTCTGATAGTATGCAACATTGAAGCTGCGTACCGGTTTCTCGGGAGAATCGATTACTAAGGTAAAAGCACAGATAAGAATAGACAGATGTGGATCTTGTATGGGCTATATTTACATTCCAAAATTTCAATACCAAATTCCAATCCAATCCTTTTAGAGCAGGTCGTACATTTCTGTCTCTTTTTATCTTTTTTTACGTATGGCTATTTTGATTATATCAAAGCAAACATGGCATGGCTATTTTGATTATATCAAAGCAAACATAAATCAACTTCAAACAAAATTGCATTTTATAATATACCGGGTGTTTCTTTTAAACTGAGACGATCAAATATCTCGAAAAATAGCCACTCTACGGAAAAAATGTCCATAATCAAAATTTAATCATACCGCAGGGGAAATACATTAGTGCAAAAAAATAGTCCCCCACCCCCCGCTTTGTAGGTGGGGCGCGCGGTAACTTTAAAACTAAGATAGAAAGCCATATTTTTTATTGCATATTCGGATTCTACGGCTAAAAATACGTAGGATTTGACTGAAACATTTTTTTCGATTCATGTTAGATGGCGCTGTAATTGACGATATTCAATTTTTATCTCGGATTAAATATCTCGGAAAATAAGCACTCTACGAAAAAAATGGTAGAGATCAAAATTGAATTATTCCGCGGGGGACATACATTAGTGTTAAAATTAGTAGCCCCCACCCCCCGCTTTGTAGGTGGGGCGCGGGGTAACTTTGAAACTAAGATAGGAACCCCTATTTTTTATTGGTGATTCGGATTCTACGGCTAAAAATACGTAGGATTTGACTGAAACATTTTTATCGATTCATGATAGATGGCGCTGGAAATACATTAGTGTTAAAATTAGTACCCCCACCTACAAGGAGGGGGTGAGGGTACTAATTTTAACACTAATGTATTTCCCCCGCGGAATAATTCAATTTTGATCTCTATCATTTTTTTCGTAGAGTGCTTATTTTCCGAGATATTTAATCCGAGATAAAAATTGAATATCGTCAATTACAGCGCCATCTAACATGAATCGAAAAAAATATTTCAGTCAAATCCTACGTATATTGAGCCGTAGAATCCGAATTTGCAATAAAAAATAGAGGTTCCTATCTTAGTTTCAAAGTTACCCCTCGCCCCACCTACAAAGCGGGGGGTGGGGGACTATTTTCTTGCACTAATGTATTTCCCCCGCGGTATGATTAAATTTTGATTATGGACATTTTTTCCGTAGAGTGGCTATTTTTCGAGATATTTGATCGTCTCAGTTTAAAAGAAACACCCGGTATACGTCCTGCTCTAAAAGGATTAGATTGGAATTTGGTATTGAAATTTAGAATGTAAATATGGCCCATACAAGATCCACATCTGTCTATTCTTATCTGTGGTAAAAGTAGACTTTAAACATCCATATTGTTTTAAATAAGCATTTTTGTCAAATTTTTTCCTACTCAGTTTGTATTACAATGAAATAAATAATCTAAACAAAAATATAAAGGCCTATATTACATTATCACTTTTGCATGTCATAGAAAAGTAATAACATTTTTCTGACATAAAACTACGATAAGAAAAATACTACAAATCATTTTGCTGTATTACACTACAAGTAACATTTTTCGTCATATTAAACCAAAAATGGATTGAAAATTTAATAACAAAAGCATAACTTAAAAAATAATGCGTTTAATTTTGTAGAATTACGTACATATTGTACGAGAATTTTAATTTTACAACGTAATAATTAACTATAAATGATAAGTAATAATTAAAATTCACTTATTTTCAATTTTTCGAATTTTTTCGCTATTTTGAGCCGCTGTCAAAACAAATATTATTGTATTTAGCTTCATGAAGCAAAATATCATTAGAAAAATATTTCATCAGAAAAATACTATTATATATCCCCATTACACTATCATATAAATATGTTGAAGTTTTTATATGACGAATAAAAGTGATAATGTAATACAGGCCAAAGAGTTTAATTCCCTTCACCCTTCTTTGGAGAAAGGTAAATACCCTAATTTACCCTGATTACTGGTCCTCAGCCTGAATATGAGGAAATGATATATTTACTCTTATTTAATCTTAATTATATAACTATAAATTTTATTTAAAATTAGGAACTGGATGCATTGAGATTTCCAGAATGAAGAAACAAGCGAAGCGGTTTATTTATTTTGTTTATCATTATCTATTTATTAATATGAGTGTCTGAAGCGGTTTTATTCTAGTGTACTGATAAATAATAAATTAATTTGCTTCAGAATCTAATACAGAAGAATTAATCATTTTTAAAGGGATTAAATTTAATCTTGATTTTTATAAATAAAATTATAGAATGACTCAGCCCTCCAAGAACAACAAGAATTTAAGAATCTAAAAATTGTGTTGCCTTGTGCTAACTTATTTACTATATTTAATACTAACAAATTTACTAACTATCGACTGTATAGGTGGTTGAAACCGGGTCGAGTCTCTAATACTAACTTTCCTTTCCTATTGGTGTATCCGGCGTATCCGGGTTTCTTGCTTAGGCTTGGCCATACATCCGTATCAATCAATAAATCAAAAATTATTATTTATTAATATAAGTGTTGTGTTAAGAGTAATTAAAAGGGTTCCTTCCTTAGTTTACTGATAAATAACTTAATTTTCAGAACATAAGATAGTTGCAGAACTAATCATTTTTATAAGGATTAAATGTAATGCTGTTTTTCAGAATAAAGTTATAGCTTGAATCCGCACTCTCCAGGAACAACAAGCAGTTAAAAATCTTGTAGTTTAGAAATTGTGTTGCCTTGTGCTGTGTTATTTACTAACTATCAAGTTATCAACTACTTAGGTGTCTGGAACCGGGTTGATTCTTTGTTACTAACATACATTTCCTTTCCCTCGATTTTCTTGTTCGTAAAAGGGTGTACGGTGGACACGCGTATTCCGGGAAACTTGCCTTAGGCTTGGTCGTAAACACTAAATCAATAAATCAATCAATCAATATTTAATACTCTCGATAGCCCCGATAATTTATTAGAGAAGAAAAATATTAATTGTGAATACAAAAATCGAATTTTGCATCTCTTGACTATCGATATACTATGTATATTTAATTAAAGTATTGATTGCATCGACAGAAATGCGTTTTTTCATGTGATGAAATTTCCTCTCTGAAAATTGCCAAATTTAAGTGGATTAAAGATGTAACTTTTAGTGTATAGAGATAATTATAGGTTGCAAATTTCGCAGCTCAAATCGACAATATGAAAACGCCTCTTCTGAAAATATTTTCTAAATCCATCGCTGAATGTAGGCTGGCAAGGTGGTATGCAAATTACAGCTAGTCTATGAAAATGTTGGCGTTGCTTCCATGCCAACACATTATTCAATCTAACAGGTATTTCTCTCAACCACTTGCGGCATACATAAATACAATAAATATTTCTTTAGAAAGCAGTAAATTAAAACTCCAAACTTTCAAAGAAAATTGTATCCAAGTTCAACCCTGCATAATTATTATTATTATCATTATTTTACGTTCCAAATTACTCTTATTATGTGGTCTCTATACATCCATATTATACAGATTCAAATAATCTAGCAATAAAAACAAAACAGTGAGGCAAAAAAATGTGCTTCTCCCTTCTCTCATCAAGTAGAGTTTTCTCCCCTTGTTTTCTTGCGTGAGAGAGTATTTTCCCTAACTAATAAATAAAATGATGAGAGCGACAGAGAGGGGATGATTGAATAATATATTTTTATAAAATGAAAGCAAATTGTAATAAATATTCCGTACGAAAAAAAAAGTAAAAAAAAGCTCCCGCACACAAAAAAAATTGTTAACTCTCGATTAGCAGCGATTTTTTTTTGTGTGTGTTTGATTGTTATTTCTACCCTCGGTAAATTATGATTTTTCCAGCTCTATATACATACGATTTTCCTACCCTTATTAATTTTTATTCAGTTGTACACATTTTGTTGTTGGATTTTTCATTTTTATTTTGTGAGGGGGTGTATTAAATAAAAATTATACCGTTTTATGTACATAGCAAGCAGCTATACACAAAAAATAAAAATGAAAAATAAAATGCAAGAGTACCTATCGACAACAAAAAAAAAAAAAAAAAAAAAAAAATTAACCAACCAGTAATGATGATTGAAATGTTTATTTTCTCTGTGCTGTGTTCTTGTGTGTTATTATTTTGATTTTTGACCGCGATTGAATGAGACGTGCGTGTATATTTGCGCTGTGCTGTGCTGTGCTTTTATTTTTTTGGAGAATTTTCCGTTTTATTTTATTTTTGTTTTGTTTTTTATTTTTGTTATTAAAGTTTGTGGTGTTTAACAAAAAAATAAAATCATCAATGCTTTCTAATGATTCTGTGATATACATACTATACATTAATTGTGTTTGTTGGTGTCTAATAAGCGCGCGCTAATACTAAATAAATTTAGTATTCAGTTTATCATTAACATGATTAGATGGGTGCGGAATTTTTATTAATAACAGTTCGAGTTAAAAATAATTTTGTGTATTTATGTGGATTATAAACCAAATTTTGGATTAACTGTAAACAAAAATTACAAGTAATTATTTGTTTGTGATTTTATTGTGATTTTTATTTTTTTTTTTTTTCTAAATATTTGTTTGTTATGTGTAAATAGTTAATTAGTGAATAAATCTCAAAATTTTCGGAAATTAAATGATTTTCCGACGGGATTATTTTAATTAATGGGTGAATATTCAACATAATTCTGCGCTGTGCAGACCAGCTGTTGCTATATGTATAAATAATTTGTGAATAACATTGTTGAGATTTTACGAATTTTAGGAAAAATCAATATTTTAGTTACGATGTTTTTTAAACTCCTATAAATTTTAGGGAAAATATTTATAAATTTTTAATAATGAAACTAACTTTTTTAATAATTAACTCAGAAAAAAAGTAAAAGCCCTAGCTAAAATTAAATTCCAACAGCTGAGCTTAAAAGTATTTTAAAAAGAGCCTAACCAAAATTAGTTTGAACTATAAAAAGTTCCAATTACAGAAGTCATCTAATTTTTAAAAGCTAAAGATTTAAGTTGCAGAAAGTTCAGATAAAAAGTTTAAATTTTTAATCAGAATTTTTAAATTTTTTAGAAAACTTAACATGTTTCGGTTCTAATTTCTAGACATCTGATTTTTAAAAATTAAATATAAAAATGTTGCTTTGGGTGTAAAAAATCTAAGGAGAGGTTAAAGCTTAACTAACTAAATTCGACCACTTGTTAAATGTTGAGTTTTTGGGTAGGTATAAATGGGGCTTTTAGTAAAAGTCGAAATGAAATAATTTTTTGTCTGAAAATAAAACTTTACTAAAATCTTTATCTCGATGAGCTTTTTCAAATGCCAACCTCAATAAAATATGCTCCTCGGTCTAGATATACTTAGTTCTAACAATGGTATGTTGGTCGGAATGAGATAATTTTTGAGGGGACAAAAATACATTTTCACGCATGCAAAAATCAAATTTATTTTTTTTTAGCAATTTTAAATTATTCACAAATCAAATTTGAGTAATTTCGGAAAACAAATTCTTCGGTTTTAGTTTTAAATCCTAATTTTTTTTAAGGAGTTACGTCGTTTGTTACCAAGTTATAGGTAAATTGACATTTTCGATTTTTTGTAATTTTTAAACGTATTCGAGATTTATTTGGGGCGGAGGCAAGTAGTTTAACTATCAAGCCTTTGTCATAAGAAAGAAACATTTTAACTTCCTCATGTTATTTAAGGGTCCGAAAAATTGTTAGCTTGTATGTTTTTGAAAAAGAAACAAATCTGGTAAAAATTAAAAATTGAAGTTAATGTCATGGTTTATTGTCACAAAATTCAGATCACTAGTTCGGTTTTTTTGATTCCACAGAACATGTCATAAAATTTGCTTGGTAAAATTGACCGAGATTTTTCGATTTCCGAATGTATTATCGTGAATTTGCCCCAAGATTGTGGTGTATATACAGATATAGAGATTATGCGAGATTTTCGATGTTATTCGAGTTTAGTTTCAATTGAATTAAGCGTATCATCAGTTTTTCAATATTGCTTATTAAGTTTTTGAGAATATCAAGATTAGAGTCTATGCTAGCTTCTAGATATTAGTCTATTATTTTAAATTTGTAAAGCACTGTAATTACGTAATTATTAACTCACTTTCTTGTCTGTCTGTTTATCTGTTCGGTACAAATTTTGCTCTCGATTTAAAACTAACTTCCCGATGAGCTAGAGACTTGAAACATATAGCCAAATATATATTAGTTGACTACGTTTATGGTTTTAATAAAAACTAAATCTCAGTTGTTCTACATACAATGTTTATTTGACAAGACAAGAACAAATAAAATAAAAAATATTAATAGATTAGTGCATTAGTGGCAATTTCTTCGATGGTCAAGGAGACGGCCACTCAACGCAAGCGATGCCTAGATAAGGAGAAGCAAAAAATTGTGGTTCTTGATACATCTAAAGATAGGTCTCAGGATTTGTATTTATTGTGCCAACGCGCATTTAGATTACTTGATAGTTTCCATATATTTTATCAGCAAATTCTGAGCTACAAAAATCTAAAATTTCGAGATAGGTCGGGAGTTTTCCTGTTAAAATTTCGAGTCAAAGAGTTGGTGCGTTATTGCGTTAAAAATTTGTATGGCTTTAATTATTATCGAACTGTATAGCTTCAACTAAGGGCTCAAGCTGCTCTTCACTTATGACCAGAGACTGGAACCGAAACTGAACCGAAAACCGTAATTAACCGTTATTTTCAATGAACCGAAAACCGGAACCGAACCGAAATAAAATAAAAAATTGAACCTGAACCGAAACTGGAATCGAAATTAATTTTCGTTCCGGTTCAAGTTTTTGCTATCCTTGATAAACTTAAATGTAAATGCCACTGAGGACTATGAATTTCAACATAAAATCAATAATTTGATTTCACAAATAAATTCTTTTATTCCACCTCGGGAAACAACAAACACCGATATTTTGAAATATTGGAATCATAAATAGAAATGTTTTATTAACAAACAATTCTTGAAACGGTTTTGGAGCCGAACCGGAACCGAACCGATATTTAATGGCCGAACCAGAACTGAACCGAACCGAAATTTAAAAATTAGGAACGTAACCGAAAACCGGAACGAAAAACATTTCGGTTCCAGTCTCTGCTTATGATAAATAATGTCGGTTTGTTACGGGAGATGAAAGTGAAGGAGCAGAATATTGCAGTTGTCAGGAGAGATGAGTCATTGGAGTCATTAGGAATGGGGACCGTTGAAAATGGAAATTTAGTGTTCAACGATGTTTAATTTGCTCCTAATTTAACTAAAAATTTACTTTCTGTCAACACTGTATCGGAGAACGGAGGAGAAATGCGATTCTCGAAAAATGTTATTCTAATTACGAAAGATGACGATATTCTTCTTGAGGGGATAAAACAAACCAACGGATTATATATGTAAAAGATCAAAATCAGCAAACAGTGTTGATATCAGATAAGAAGTCGAAAGCGATGGAATGGCATCGTAAACTATGTCATACTACTTGATTATTATTCATACTCCTCATTTAAATGGGAAAGCGGAACGTTTAAACAATACTTTGATGGACAAAGCAAGATCACTAATTTCTGATTCAAAATTAAATAAGAATTTATGGGGAGAAGCACTTCGTACTTCAAAGTATCTGTTAAATCGAAGTCCGACTGAATTAATAGATACATCTCCTATAGAAAAGTGAACTAAGAAAACCCAATTTGTCGACATTTTTGGAAAATACTCATACAGCAAAATTCTAGGAAATCTGAAGAAACTGGACAGTCTGAGTAGTAAATTCATATTTGTAGGATATAGATTGAACAGTTACCGGTTATGGGATCCAGTGGAACACTACAATTTGTAAAACACACATATTTTGTACCGATTTTGTAAACAAAATAAATTTTAGCACAAATACGCTCAGTACCATATCAATTTCCGGTTTAAGCGAGACTAAGGCAAATGTAACCGAATCTATAACGACCATAATTAAAAGTCACCACGTGGGTAACTTCCCCGCGTTTTTCGTTTTAAATCTTACAAGTAATTGCATAGCTAATCAAAATTCACAATCACAAATTTTCAGAACAATCTGTATGGGGTAAGGAATCTGTATAGGCTAGGAGAAATTAGAAACTGCAATAAACCTTAAATTTGCCACTTGCCTCTGTCATAATCTCATCAAGATGTTTAAAATTAATTGTAAAATTTCACTCACACACACAAAAAAATTTAAATACCACGTTTTTAAAACGGACTAAAACGTATAAAATAATTTCTCCTTGCCACATACAGATTTATAACCCCATACAGATTCCTAACCCCATACAGATTGTCCTGAAAATTTGTCATTGTGAATTTTTATTAGCTACGAAAATACTTGTAAGATTTAAAACGGAAAACGCGGAGCACATGCAATAGATAATATTAAGGAGTATAGAGAGTTGCTGTCGAGAAACTCACAATAGTTTATATCATTCTCAATTGATTGATTGATTGATTGATTTTGAATGTACGACCAAGCATTAAGCAGGATCTCCCGGTAATTCTAAGAATTTTTGACGCCGGGCCCGTACACCCTTTTTTACATTTACTTGAAAGGATAGGTTAGGATTGTTAGTATAGGATTGAGATCGACCCGGTTACAAATACCTTGACGGTCAATTGTTATTATTTACATTTCTCTACTAATTACTAATTACTTTTCCAGTGACTGCTTTCCCTTCTTGGCGTCCTGAAATCAATTTAATTGATTATCCATTCCCCTTATATATTGTATTTCGCACCACTCCACTTACTCCGGCCCCTTTTAATTGATTGCTTGGTTTTTTTAACTCTCCCATCGCCCTCTTAACCAACTAATCCTAAACCCAAGATTAAATGAAATAAATTTCCATAAACCTGTTATTGAAGAATCATTAGATGCTTTGAACAGTCTTAATATTCGTATTAGTGTCTGTTTCCCTTGTCTGTTTTAGCTTTCAGGATCCGCCTTCCGTCCTTTGTTCTTGCAATTTGGTTTAAAAGCTGCATAAATCTAATTATTAACTAATTATCTAATTCTAGTTTTGTATTATTATGTTAATAACTGCATTCTGAAATAAAATTTATTAGTTTGCTGGATCCGATTTCTGGTCACTTCTGAAAATCGTAATTATTATTTTTTTTTTTAACTCCACTGAAAATTTCGATGTTAATCGCAAGGCACTAATTCCAATCCCGAACGAATTAAATCAATCTTAATAAGTCCTCTACAAACAAGCGGTACTTACAGGTTCGAACCACTTTTCAACAATCTTGATATTGAAAATCCAACAATTTGGTCAAAATTGGATTTGACGTTCTGAAACGCCGGTTTGCCTTTTGTCCATGTTGCAATGCCTTTAGACACAACCAACAGCCACCGGTACAGCAGCAACCCTCCTCCGGGATAAACCAACCATCGCCAAGCCACTCCTACAACATTATTCCAGAACACACGTCACACATGTATACACCCGACCTCCCCCCCAGGACACACTTCTCATCAACTCCTTTCGGGGACCCTAAACAACACTGCCTCCCTCCGACCACAACCCACAAAGCCTCCCCATGTGAAACCCATTACAATATTAACAGAGAAACTAAGAAACGTCCTACGTATACTCACCCGCCTGCAGGGTTCAAACCCTTTGGAAATGTTTTTTTTTCCAGCTATTTACAACTGTCGGCCGAGCTGACACCAATTAATTTATTTTACCTTAAATTTCTTGTCGTAAAATTGTTTTTTCATCGCGATTTAATTCAATGTCAAAGATGACATCAAAATCGTTGAGTCTAATTATAGTAAAATTGACTTGAATTCATAAATAATAGCTAATCCTGTTTCATGCAACCAACTAACACGGCGATGTTTAAATAACCATATTCTTAATACGGTCAGCATTTATAAAAATGTATAAAGAAATAAATTTAAACTATCGATTCTATGGTTTTGAGCAATATCAGTTGCTTCACTATTGCCTAAACTTATTAGACATGAAAATTAGATTGGCGTAACCATAATCCATGACAATAAAATGCTGAGGAGCTGCTGCTAGATGATGTCGGTTTCGTCCGACGTTTTTTGTTGTTGTAAAAATTCATGTTGGGATTTTTTTCTTTGATTTTAACTTATAGTTCTCACAACACTAACTATTTTTTATGTAATATTATTGCGCACACCAGCACATAGTTAATGCACAATTATTTATTTAATATAAAATAAAGTGAAAATGAAAAATTATTTAAATATTTAAATAGAATTTGAAATTTTTTTTTGTTGAAAAATTTATTTTCTTCGCGAAAAAACAACCGTTCGCTAAGGCTACTATTTTCAAAAAGTCCAATAGTTCATATCATTTTCAACGCAATTGACGAATGGAGCGGTGTGCTCCAGCGGACAATAGTGAAATATGTGATAGACTGTAACAAAAATTTGCTATTGACGATTGGAGCATCACGGATTCCACCTAGTGGAATATTTTTAAACTGAGCTACCTGATAATTTGACGTTCGAAATTGTTGTAAATAATTTCAATTTTGATCTGTAAACACAATTTTTACTTACCGGATTGCTAATAATTGTAAATAATTCCAATTTTGGACTATAAAAACAATTTTTAATTACCGCAATGCTAAATTTTCTTTTGCCACATTTGTGACAAATGTCATTTTATCAGATGCATCATTTTAACTATTGTCCTCGAGAGGCGCTTTCTTTACTTTTACAATCGTCAATATTGACAATTGTTGCCGTGTTTTTTTATAAGTCTCGATAGATCTCAATAGATTGCATCCAGATGTTCTCTATTTTAGTGGTTAAACTGCAATTGATTCAGTTTATTTTTATCAAGAACAACTTTTTATTCAACATTTTATCATTTTTAATTCATTTCCTTAAATTACACAACTTATTAATTGTACATGAAAAACTTGCTTTTTATCCAGATATGCTATCGAGTCGAGACTACAGATTTTCCCTTTTATGAGTAAAGACACAAATTTAAAATTTGTATTTTAGCATGGAAGCATACCAAGGTCAATTTTTAGTACATCTATCATACAATAGGACACTAGTAGCTTATTCTTTTACTCTACTTAAAAAGACAGAAGATGTACGTTAAAAGTATTCATTTAATTATTATTTCCTTCCATTTTGAAGAGGCATATTCAAAATGTGTAATTTAAAACTATTTACCGCAATCCAAAAGTTCTTTTGGCGAAAAAAATCGAAAAATCGAAAAAGGAACCTGTTTATCATTTTTCGTAAAAGTTGCTCAAAATTTAAAAGATCATAGTAACATTTTGAAAGAAAAAGAACGTTTTAGTATGTCCGTCTCATTTTTATTATGGATAAAATGTATTCGCACTTTTCATCATGTATTTATGCTTATTAGCAATCCGGTAAGTAAAAATTGTGTTTACAGATCAAAATTGGAATTATTTACAACAATTTCGAACGTCAAATTATCAGGAAGCTCAGTTTAAAAATATTCCACTAGGTGGAATCCGTGATGTTCCAATCGTTAATAAAAAAACACAGCATGTAAAAGTAAGAAAAGCGCCTCTTACGGAAGATAGAAAAAGTGGACCGATACATATGGGATTAATTCAATAAAAATGTAATTTTAAATACACAATATTTCCATATAACTTCATATAGTAAATTTTTGTTACAGTCTATTTATTTTACTTTTGTCTGCTTAAGGCGCTTTTCAAACTTTTCCATTCGTCAATTGTCCTTTCATAATTTTGAATTCTGATTTAATTAAAATATATTTTGAAAATTTATTGTTTAATAAGCAATTTACTCCTTAATATTGATAAACACAATTAAACTGTCAATTCACTCAGCGTACTCGCAGATATACTATGATATATAATCGGATCATTTTATAATTTGTTGCTTCTAAAGACATAGATATTTTCACCACATTACAAAACACAAAAGATTTGAAAGTAGTGGAAAACTATATAGACTGGATATTATATCCGATTGATTTGGAATGGGGAAATTTCTACCGATTTTCAGATAAGAAAAATTCAATTTTTCTAATTTTCACATCAAATTACAAGAAACTCAAATATTTATTTTTTAAAATATGAATTCCAAAATTTCAGATTTATTCAAACATTCATGGACCTTAGTACTGAAACCTTATTTCTACAAATACACGCTGACCCATTGGGTCTGTTTGATAATTCGTACGGTGCGGTGCAGTGTACAAATTTTTTCTTTATTTCACCAATAGAAAATAAATCACAGTAGATAAGGAAAACAGTATGTACTGCCCCGCACTGTGCGAATTATCAAACAGGCCCGACTGTGACTTTAAAAAAATTATCGTGAAACAAATAAATGGATTAAATTCTCGTGTCCTTTTTTTATTTTTAATATTTTAAATGCCAAATGTCAATTACTTTTGATAACTTGCAAACAAGACGGCCAGATTCGAACACGAGTAGCAGATAATTTTGTTTGTGAAGAGAGTAAAAAAATAAAGTTAATGCGATTCCACTTTAATTTCCTTAAACCATACAATAGACTGGACCGCTAGCGAAGTAACGGTTCCATATAAAATTGTAAAGTAGCTTGTCTCTAACACCTGCAGCGCAGAGTAGTCTTGTGACCGATAGGGTAACTATAGCCAGTATAATCAAAATTAGCACCCACAGATGTCACTACAAAATTCAGTCGATATATTTAGTACTAACAGATGTCACTGCAAATTTAAATTTACAGATAAATAAAATAAAAAACGATAATTTAAAAAAATTATTTTATTGACCCATAAAATGGATAATTTTAATTAACTTTGTTCTAACATAAGATTTATTATTTAGATTTATAAGATTTACGATTGGTGAAGTTGTAGTAACATCTATTGGTAATAAATAAATGTGCTTAATTTGGTAGCGACATCTGTGGGTACTAATTTTGATTATACTTGCTCTAGTTACCCTAACGGTCACAAGACTATTTTGCGCTGCAGATGTTGGAGGCAGTTAAAAGCCATTGCTGGTGGTCCATTCTATTCTAAGACGTCTTGGTATTTTATATAGTCTTTGGTATAAGTTTCGTCTACAGTCACGAATCGATTGAATTAAAATGTTCTTAATTTTACTTTTGATAGAAAGTTTATCAAATGCGGCACTCATAAAAGCAAGAAGTAAATAATTTAAGTGTTGTACCTAATAAGTACAACAAATGTTATAAATAAAATTAGCATTAGAATTTCAAAATTTTAACCGGAAATTAATAATGTTGTTCTATTTATTTAATAAAAGTCAACAGTAAACCAATATCCATATAATTTGGTGTAAAAGAAAATGTCAACAAAAAAAGAATTGAATAAAATCCGTTGTTTATGGATATTTTAAATCCTGAGTTCAAACAGCGTTTGGGAGTTTAGAAATTTATGAAGTTTGGTATGTTGACAAATTTGGTCAATTTTGAAAATATTATTAATTGATGTTTCACTGAATAATTAAATTACCGACAAAAGCAAGGGTTCGTTCTTCTTTATATATTTAACCATAAATTTGATACGTTCGATGATTAAGAAATTTTTCACCTATACCGTAAAAATACGGTAAATTAATATTATCTAACATATTAAATTACAATTTTATAAACAAAAAGACATTCCCGACAATAAAAAATTTCAAAAGGAGATTATATTTTACTAAATAATTGCAAAAATTATTTAATTTATATTGCGGTGAGACAATACTATATAACACTATTGTTTTATGTATGTTAATAGAATGTATGTATATGTAATTACATTGTTATGTTAGATGATGATGATCATCATCATTACAATCCTCGTACATAGACTTGTGTTTACATAGAAAATTAGTCTACCATAAATTAGTATTAATATCATTTTTAAATAAGCTTTTATTAAATAAAATAGTTTTTGTCGTCGTTCGTTTGCTGGTTGGTTGGTGTGCTGTGCTGCCATCATATAATAAGTATGTATGTACATAATTATTCTGTATAAGTACTCGTTCGTAATACAAATAAATTAAAATAATTAGAGATGGTAATTGAGATTTTAAAAGTTTTTTGTTTAATTTAATTTGGGAATATAAATATTGTGTGTTATATAGTATGTGTGTTTATAGAAACATATATAATTTAATATAGTTTTTGGGGTGGTAAATATAACAGTAGTATTAAGTTATAATTTTATTGTTGTTGACACTTGATGTGTTTATTATAAATAAATATGTAAGCACATACATAATACCATCTATGAGTGTTTGGAATAATATTTCCGGGTTATATAGAGATTTCCTTAGTACATTCATTTGTTATGATATCCATATAAAATTGGGTCTAAATAAATCCAAAAGGAAAATATAAAGGCCTGAAACCTCATGAGGTGATCAAAATTAATTCAACTCCCAAATCAATCCCTAATTGAATCTCTCAAGTCAATCTTAAGCTCAACTTCCAAAACCAATATTTATGCAAAGTTTGGTTCAAATCAGTTAAAGGCGTGTGGATTTGTTTAAATATCTTATACATACACAGATTTTACCCTTCAAGTTGAACCTCCAGCAAATTATTTGTATCGCCAATTAGGATAAAACTTATATCTATTTCATAATGGATATTAGTGAAATTTGACATCCGCGTTAGAAATGGGATTCTAAAATAATTGTTGTATAAAGTTCTGGAATATGGCCAAATAGGTTGGAACCAGTGGCGTAACTAGGTATCCGCAAGGCCATCTTTACCATGGGGCTATAAGGGCTGCAGCCCTAGGGCGCCACCAAATGTCCAAGGCCTAGTCAATTTTAGAGAACATCTTTTTATTTGAATTTCATTTTTCACTTCAAAGGAAATGCAAACCGTTTTATTATAATAAATTTATTCTATTCGTCGCTTGGTAAAGTTGAAAAAGCGCCTTAAGCGGACAATAGTAAACTACCAGACTTCTAATAACAAACATTTGCTATATGAAGTTATATGGATATAGTGTCTATTTAATTTGAATTGTTATTTATTAAAAGTGTGATGGTTGGAAAACCTAGTTAATCTATTATGCAGTTTAAAGTGTGATTTTTGCATATTTGATTCATTTTGTACCACTTTTTCATTTTAGATGCCAAAAAATGTTGCTTAAATATTGCATAAATTTGATATTAAGCTACTTTTGATACTAAAAGCATAACTGTTTTGAAAATATTAAATTTTGGCTTGTAATTATCTGTTAAAACGTGGTAAATATGTTCTAATTTAGTTTGAAAAAGGTTTAGTGACTCAAAGATGTATTTATAGTGAATTTAACATTATAAATATCTGCAATTTCTAAGCACGGTTTTCGAGCATTTAAAACGATAAAACTGTTCCAATAGAATCAAATATACAAAAAACACACTTTGAACTACACAATAAATTAACTAGATTTTAATAAATAACAATTCAAATTAAATAGACACTATTTCCATAAAACTTCAGATAGCAAATTTTTGTTATTAGAAGTCTCGTAGTTCACTATTGTCCGCTAGAGCACACCATGCCAGTCGTCAATTGTAAACCATCCCAAATTTAAGAACTTATCTTCTGCTAGAGGTATCAATCATCGAAATCGGAGCACATTTGCAGATTTTCGAAGTTTGTGGCTCTGAATTTGTGGGCTATAGTTCAGTTGATTTTCAAAAAAATTGAATTTTCTACGGAACGTGTAGGAATATTCGACCGATCCAAATGGCCGTTTATATGAAAATTACAGGTATCAACGCCTATTGATAGAGGTATCAAATCAATCATCGAAATCGGAGGACATTTGCAGATTTTCGATTTTTGTGGCTCTGAATTTGTGGGCTAAAGTTCAGTTGATTTTCAAAAAAATTGAATTTTCTTCGGAACGTGTAGGAATATTCGACCGATTCAAATGGCCGTTTGTATGACAATTACAGGTCTCAACGCCTATTGATAGAGGTATCAATCATCGAAATCGGAGCACATTTGCAGATTTTCGAATTTTGTGGCTCTGAATTTGTGGGCTAAAGTTTAGTTGATTTTCAAAAAAATGAATTTTCCACGGAACGTGTAGAAATATTTGACCGATCCAAATGGCCGTTTGTATGACAATTACAAGTCTCAACGCCTATTGATAGAGGTATCAATCATCGAAATCGGAGGACATTTGAAGATTTTCGATTTTTGTGGCTCTGAATTTGTGGGCTATAGTTCAGTTGATTTTCGAAAAAAGTTGAATTTTCCATGAAACGTGTAGAAATATTCGACCGATCCAAATGGCCGTTTGTATGACAATTACAAGTCTCAACGCCTATTGATAGAGGTATATCAATCATCGAAATCGGAGGACATTTATAGATTTTCGTAGTTTGTGGCTCTGAATTTGTGGGTTATAGTATAGTTCAGTTGATTTTCAAAAAATCTGAATTTTCTACGGAACGTGTAGAAATATTCGACCGATCCAAATGGCCGTTTATATGACAATTACAGGTCTCAACGCCTATTGGTAGACGTATCAATCATCGAAATCGGAGGACATTTGTAGATTTTCGATTTTTGTGGCTCTGAATTTGTGGGCTATAGTTCAGTTGATTTTCAAAAAAATTGAATTTTCCATGAAACGTGTAGAAATATTCGACCGATCGAAATGGCCATTTGTATGACAATTACAGGTCTCAACGCCTATTGATAGACGTATCAATCATCGAAATCGGATCACATTTGAAGATTTTCGATTTTTGTGGCTCTGAATTTGTGGCTATAGTTCAGTTGATTTTCAAAAAAATTGAATTTTCCATGAAACGTGTAGAAATATTCGACCGATCCAAACGGCCGTTTGTATGACAGTTACAGGTCTCAACGCCTATTGATAGAGGTATCAATCATCGAAATTGGAGCACATTTGCAGATTTTCGATTTTTGTGGCTCTGAATTTGTGGGCTATAGTTCAGTTGATTTTCAAAAAAATTGAATTTTCCACGAATCGTGTAGAAATATTCGACTGATCCAAATGGCCGTTTGTATGACAGTTACAGGTCTCAACGCCTATTGGTAGACGTATCAATCATCGAAATCGGAGCACATTTGCAGATTTTCGATTTTTGTGGCTCTGAATTTGTTGGCTATAGTTCAGTTGATTTTCAAAAAAATTGAATTTTCCATGAAACGTGTAGAAATATTCGACCGATCCACATGGCCGTTTGTATGACAATTACAGGTCTCAACGCCTATTGATAGAGGTATCAATCATCGAAATTGGAGCACATTTGCAGATTTTCGATTTTTGTGGCTCTGAATTTGTGGGCTATAGTTCACTTGATTTTCAAAAAAATTGAATTTTCCACGAAACGTGTAGAAATATTCGACCGATCCAAATGACCGTTTGTATGACAATTACAGGTCTCAACGCCTATTGATAGAGGTATCAATCATCGAAATTGGAGCACATTTGCAGATTTTCGATTTTTGTGGCTCTGAATTTGTGGGCAGTTCAGTTGATTTTCGAAAAAATTTGAATTTTCCACGAAACGTGTAGAAATATTCGACTGATCCAAACGGCCGTTTGTATGACAATTACAGGTCTCAACGCATATTGATAGAGGTATCAATCATCGAAATCGGAGGACATTTATAGATTTTCGTAGTTTGTGGCTCTGAATTTGTGGGCTATAGTTCAGTTGATTTTCAAAAAAATTGAATTATCCACGAAACTTGTAGAAATATTCGACCGATCCAAATGGCCGTTTGTATGACAATCACAAGTCTCAACGCCTATTGATAGAGGTATCAATCATCGAAATTGGAGCACATTTGCAGATTTTCGATTTTTGTGGCTCTGAATTTGTGGCTATAGTTCAGTTGATTTTCAAAAAAACTGAATTTTTCATGAAACGTGTAGAAATATTCGACCGATCCAAATGGCCGTTTGTATGACAATTACAGGTCTCAACGCCTATTGATAGAGGTATCAATCATCGAAATCGGAGGACATTTGTAGATTTTCGATTTTTGTGGCTCTGAATTTGTGGGCTATAGTTCAGTTGATTTTCCAAAAAATTTAATTTTCCATAAAACGTGTAGAAATATTCGACCGATCCAAATGGCCGTTTGTATGACAATTACAGGTCTCAACGCCTATTGGTAGAGGTATCAATCATCGAAATCGGAGGACATTTGAAGATTTTCGAAGTTTGTGGCTCTGAATTTGTGGGCTATAGTATAGTTCAGTTGATTTTCAAAAAACTGAATTTTCTACGGAACGTGTTGGAATATTTGACCGATCCAAATGGCCGTTTGTATGACAATTGCAGGTCGCACAGCCTATTGATAGATGTATCAATCATCGAAATCGGAGGACATTTGTAGATTATCGATTTTTGTGGCTCTGAATTTGTGGGCTATAGTTCAGTTGGTTTTCAAAAAAACTGAATTATCCACGAAACGTGTAGAAATATTCGACCGATTCAAATGGCCGTTCATATGACAATTACAGGTCTCAACGCCTGTTGGTAGACGTATCAATCATCGAAATCGGATCACATTTGTAGATTTTCGATTTTTGTGGCTCTGAATTTGTGGGCTATAGATCAGTTGATTTTCAAAAAAATTGAATTTTCCACGGAACGTGTAGGAATATTCGACCGATCCAAACGGCCGTTTGTATGACAATTACAGGTCTCAACGCATATTGATAGAGGTATCAATCATCGAAATCGGAGAACATTTGCAGATTTTCGAAGTTTGTGGCTCTGAATTTGTGGGCTATAGTATAGTTCAGTTGATTTTCAAAAAAACTGAATTTTCTACGGAACGTGTAGAAATATTCGACCGATCCAAATGGCCGTTTATATGACAATTACAGGTCTCAACGCCTATTGGTAGAGGTATCAATCATCGAAATCAGAGCACATTTGCAGATTTTCGATTTTTGGGGCTCTAAATTTGTGGGCTATAGTATAGTTCAGTTGATTTTCAAAAAAATTGAATTTTCTACGGAACGTGTAGGAATATTCGACCGATCCAAATGACCGTTTGTATGACAATTACAGGTCTCAATGCCTATTGATAGAGGTATCAATCATCGAAATCGGAGGACATTTGCAGATTTTCGATTTGTGTGGCTCTGAATTTGTGGGCTATGTTCAGTTGATTTTCAAAAAAATTGAATTATCCACGAAACGTGTAGAAATATTCGACCGATCCAAACGGCCGTTTGTATGATAATTACAGGTCTCAACGCCTATTGATAGAGGAATCAATCATCGAAATCGGAGCACATTTGCAGATTTTCGATTTTTGTGGCTCTGAATTTGTGGGCTATAGTTCAGTTGATTTTCAAAAAAATTGAATTTTCCACGAAACGTGTAGAAATATTCGACCGATCCAAACGGCCGTTTGTATGATAATTACAGGTCTCAACGCCTATTGATAGAGGTATCAATCATCGAAATCGGAGCACATTTGCAGATTTTCGATTTTTGTGGCTCTGAATTTGTGGGCTATTGTTCAGTTGATTTTCAAAAAAATTGAATTTTCCATGAAACGTGTAGAAATATTTGACCGATCCAAGCGGCCGTTTGTATGACAATTACAGGTCTCAACGCATATTGATAGAGGTATCAATCATCGAAATCGGAGGACATTTGTAGATTTTCGATTTTTGTGGCTCTGAATTTGTGGGCTATAGTTCAGTATATTTTCAAAAAAATTGTATTATCCACGAAACGTGTAGAAATATTCGACCGATCCAAATGGCCGTTTATATGACAATTACAGGTCTCAACGCCTATTGGTAGACGTATCAATCATCGAAATCGGAGCACATTTGAAGATTTTCGATTTTTGTGGCTCTGAATTTGTGGGCTATTGTTCAGTTGATTAGAGGTATCAATCATCGAAATCGGAGCACATTTGCAGATTTTCGAATTTTGTGGCTCTGAATTTGTGGGCTATAGTTCAGTTGATTTTCAAAAAAATTGAATTTTCCACGAAACGTGTAGAAAAATTCAACCGATCCAAATAGCCGTTTGTATGACAATTACAGGTCTCAATGCCTATTGGTAGACGTATCAATCATCGAAATCGGAGCACATTTGAAGATTTTCGATTTTTGTGGCTCTGAATTTGTGGGCTATAGTTCAGTTGATTTTCGAGTAAAATTGAATTATCCACGAAACGTGTAGAAATATTTGACCGATCCAAATGGCCGTTTGTATGACAATTGCAAGTCTCAACGCCTATTGATAGAGGTATCAATGCTAGTACGCATTTTCACAATCATCCGGTGTTCTCATTTTATTCATTGTATCGTCTCCGATCGTCGAAATCACTAACGTTTTTTCGTTTCTGGAATTAATTGCCTCTCTTTCTAAATGTTGTTTGAACTTCATGTCTTGTATTTTCTCTAGAATTTCATGGTGTCGAATGTATTGGTTTTAAAACAGAAGATGGTTCTGCACTGGGAAATATTTTTTTGCTTCTACAAAGGCGCCTAATATTTTTAGCCCAGGGAGCCTAAATATATAAGAACGGCCCTGAGCTGGCGGAGGAAGCAGTTTTCACCAATGTTCCATTCAGAATTAAATCAGCTGGAGGCGATATCAAAATCAATAAAAAAATTTCGGGAAAATTCTTTAAATGCGTTGGCAACAACACATCGTTAGAGTTTTTTGTGCTACCTGGGTTAAAAACGTTCGACGGAATTATCGGAGGCGACACCCTAAAACAACTAGGAGCAATCATCGACCGTATAGCACTAATATTTTGACCATAACCCCCAAACATCAAAATTCTACTCCGAAAGAAACACTCACTTCAAGAAAACAATGTGGAAATTCGGGATAATCACCTATCCTCGAATTTGAGACAAAAGCTTCAGGGAATGCTTAACAAATTCAAAACACTACTTGAACCAGTCAATAACATCGAAACAATCGACACTAATGTTAAAGCAGAAATATGTAAAACCAAGCATGAGATCAGAATCAGAAGTGGAGAAACAAATCGACCAATTTCTTAATATGGAATTATAAGACCATCTAAAAGCCCCTACAACTCACCAATTTGGGTAGTAGAAAAAAATTGGATCACAAAAATACAGAATGTTAAAAAAATAAACGCCGTCACGGTATCAGATACATATCTAATTCGTGAAACCTTGGAAAGTCAAAGTTTTTTACGACCATGAACCTCACATCAGGGTTCCATCAAATCAGGATAAAAGAAAAGGATATTCCAAAGACATCCTTCTCAAATCT
Source organism: Tipula helvola (assembly GCA_963556165.1). Taxonomy (NCBI): domain Eukaryota; kingdom Metazoa; phylum Arthropoda; class Insecta; order Diptera; family Tipulidae; genus Tipula; species Tipula helvola. The sequence goes on from OY744481.1 coordinate 367,142,559, forward strand.
CAACCATGAACGGGAAATATGAATTCATAAGGTTATCTTTCAGACTGAAAAATGCTCCGGCTATCTTCCAAAGTATGATAGACGACGTATTAAAAGAATTTATCGGGATCATCTGTTACGTCTATATAGATGATATTATTATATTCGGAGGGAAAAACGAAGAAGAACGTCTAAACAACGTCGAGAAAATATTTTCGAGACTTGAAAAAGCCAATTTAGGGTAAACCTGGGTAAAACGGAATTCATGAAAACAAAAATAGAGTTCCTAGGTTACATCGTAACAAACCAAGGAATCTGGGCAGACTTAAAAAAGGTCGCTGCTATTAGGAACCTGAAGAGCCCTGATAATCTAAAGGAATTAAAATCAGTCCTTGAACTCGCATCATATTATCGACGTTTCATAAGAGACTTCGCGAAAATTGTCAAAGAAAGTAAAAATCGACTTAGAAGAAAAGGAATTCCAAGCATTTCGTCAAATCAAAGAAGTCTTGTCATCAATCAATCACATATATGTATATCCCAATCATTAAACAAAACCGAAGAGAACTATACGGTTAATGAAAAGGAAATGCTAGCAATCATTTGGGCATTGGACAACTTACGAAATTATTTGTATGGAACAAAAAAAAATCATCACGGACCATCAACCGCTCACATTTGCTCTGAGCAGCAAAAATAACAACACAAAATTAAAAAGATGGAAAGCCCGATTATATGAGTATAACTATGAACTCATATACAGGCCTGGATGCACCAACAAGGTAAATTTTTTTTTACTTGTTAAAGCAAGAGGTCAACACTCCATATTCAACCTCCACAATACACTGTAGAGGAAGACGGCACCGACCTAATTCAGTACTGTGAAGCACCCATAAACGTATTCAGGAACCAACTAATAATCAAGAAAGGTAAAGAATTTTATGGTCATAAGGAACATCATCTTACTTATCACAGGCATTATATCAGCCTACAGGAAGTAAATAAAGACACTCTAACAAAAGTTATAAAGGAAAACTGCAACCCAAATAACGTCAACAATGAGGAAAATAAGTTCAAAATCATAGCAGAAGAGCATAATCGAGCGCACAGAGATCATGTTGAAAATAAAGAACAAATCCTAGAACGCTACTACTTCCCACGAATGGCCAGCCTAATAAAGAAGTATACCAAAAATTGCAGCACCTGTAACATAATTAAGTACGGCAGACATCCAAATCGAATGGAGCTCCAGGAAACACAAGTTCCAACATATCCAACAGAAATACTCCATATGGATATAATCGAAATAAAAGGTGAAAAATTCATCAAGTGCATGGACAAATTCTCAAAATTTACCAAGTTTTTCCACATCAAAAATAAATCAGCTCTACACATCAGAGACAAAATAGTAAAAGTACTACACTAGATAACGAAGGAAGCTTCATAACTCCTATTGTAATGGACTACTTGAAAACATTGGGAAATGAGATTTATTTGACACCTCCTCAACGAATTGAAATAAACGGAGCCATAGAGAGAGTTCATTCTACAGCCATCGAGATCATAAGATGCCTTCAAATTGAGTATATAGAATTTACCATGAAGGAACTAGTCAACATCGCAGTTGATCGCTATAATAACTCTATACATTCGGTTACCTTTACAATAAATAAATAAATAAACCTAGTGACATGTTCTTTGGAAGAACACAAATAATCAACTACCAAGATCTGGAAGATTTCATAACTAAAGTCAACGAAGACCTAGCCGAAAATCAAGAAAAATCAGCTAACTAAAATCGCGCGGGAAAACACAAAAGAAGTAAACCAAAAAAATATGAATTTGGAGAAACAATATACAACGGAATCGAACAAATACAAGGAAAAGATAAACCAAAATTTAAAGAAGAAACTGTTGAATGATGAAAAATATTATTATTATTATTATTAATTGTAGGGCCATGTGGGCATTAAGCCACCTCGCACTGCGACCTATAAGATCTTTTGTTCATGGACCCTGCTCAATGATCCGACCAGTCAATATTCAGGCTCTTAATGAACCTAACAATACTGCCGTTTTGAAATCGGGAAAAATAAAAAAATTGCCAATTTCAAAACCATGTCAAAAAGACGTCGTCATTAATCAACCTCGAATCCAACCAATTAAGCTGAATTTCTGAGCCACGAGATGCGGATCTTGTAAAGGGGAAGAGTTAACACAACCAGACATGCAACTCAGCATAAATGACTAATAAGTGCAACATCAAAAAGAATGGAGTCAAGTAACCACAACCATACATGAAAAATCAGCATAAATGAAGACACATGCAAGAACATGCTCAAACAAACTCCAATTACTTAATTAAATTTTCTTTTTAACAAAATCATCGAACAAAACTCTTAACTTATATATCGGTTGAAGGAGAAACATCTTCATGCAGACGATCAGACAGATAACTGGCAGACCGATAGACATCGACACACATGCCGAGATGTAGAGCGATAGACAGACCTACCGAATATAAACATGCAGACAGTTTGACCTACAAAAAAATTGACCGACAGATTAACAGATGGGCCGCGGTCAGACAAATGGCCAGACAAACCGGTACACGGATCCGCCGAAGACAAATTTTATTTTATTTGATTTTTTGTTACTAAAAACTTTCAGACTTTGGTTTACCGTACAAAATTCATAGCATAAGCTTAACGATTTCATTCCAATGCTGAATTATCGCACCAGCATTATAGAAAGTGGTAATTACACAGCCAGGTATATACGTAATAACAGGGTAGCATTCTAATTTTTTTCATTATTACAAATTACTCAATGCGACTCAAACACCAAAAGGTCTCCGTAATGAATTAAATTATAGACTAAAATTGGTTTGGGAATGAATTACTTAATTTACAAATTAATGATTTAATTTTGTGTAAATTGACACTTTAGGATTTACTGGAACATAACGTGTATAGTTTCAAGTATCGAAAAGTGTTAATAATTTACTGCTCTACTATATTTAGTGTTTACATAAAATTCAGTCATCTGGAACGTAAAAAAAATGTTAACCCTTACACCAAATATGTTTTATAATTTCAGCTACACACAAATAAATAAAGCGGCAGACATACTAAACAAAGATCTTAATGCACTATTTTGCGGCCATCACAATAAAATGTTACATCAACCTCAGCAAAATACAAAATTTCACCAAAACCCATTGAAACATCTATTAAATTTACACACAGCAAATTCAGGTGCACAGCTCGCAACAAACGCCACAACCAATAATAATAACAATAACTGTATTACTGATAAAACAACAACAACAACGAACGTAAATACTTTAAATAATCATCAACAGTCAACATTGGATGCGGTAAACGATCAAATTGGTAAATCATTTACAATTGCCGCAATTCTAGGCCTAAAGAAAAATGTTGCTGCGGTCGCCGTTGCAGCAGCAGCGGCAGCCGCATCGGCAGGTAACACTAACAATAATAATAACAATGAAAGTTTGAATGGAATCAATAATGGTTGCAGTTTAGGAACAAATTTTAATGACGTCATGAATTTATCGATAAATCATCATCATCAACAACATATTCATAGTAATAATATAGGAAATGGTAATAACAACAATAATAATAATGGGAAATTTGATTTTAATCGTCTTGGACAACATTTTCATAACAATAATAATAATAGTAATAATACCACAAATTCAGCCCTGCAAAGTTTACAACAATTGCATCAGCATCACACGAATACATCGGGGTTTCATGCGATTCGAGATCGTCAAAGAGGTTTGTTTTGAATTTGTATATAGTTAAATGACATTTAATCCAATACATTTTTACTTATTTTAGACAATACAGCAAAAAAATCAGCCCTCAAAAGTAAACGGGTCCGTACAATATTTACCCCAGAACAATTAGAACGGCTTGAGGCTGAATTTGAACGGCAACAGTATATGGTTGGACCAGAACGTTTATATTTAGCGCATACGCTACAATTGACTGAAGCTCAAGTCAAGGTATGGTTTCAAAATCGTCGAATAAAATGGCGAAAACATCATTTAGAAATAACACATCAACGTTTGGCACTGTTACGCCAACGACAAATTCCACCAAATAACTTAGAACATAATCTGCTGAGTACACCGCCAACTTCAGAACAGGATTTAACAATATGCTCAGATTCAATGGATACAGGAAGTATTCCAGATATTGGAGAGGATTCATAATTTAAGTTTTTTTTTTTGTTTTTCAATCACAGCACCTTATCAAGTCATATGACGTCATTATTATTATTATTATTACTATTGCATATATACAGGGAACTATTAAATGTAAAGACACACATGTAATAATAAAAAACAAAATTATTTCAATCAAAATTATTTTATAATAATTATCATAAAAATAAACAAAAAATTGTAAATAAATCGAATAAATAATTTAAAAAATACGTAAAGTGGTAAATAATAGATGGAGCTGCACAAATATCGTAATTATGTGATGAAGGTTGGAAGGCTAACCTGATTTACTTTGGTCCATCTCATATCTTGGTCGAAGTCTTTTAACTAGATTATAGACGGACAGAATGTCTAACTAGATTATAGACGGACAGAATGCCGGAAACCGAATGGGAGGTTGTCATCTGTCAAAGTCTCGTGTCTTGAAGAACCCAAATAAATTATAATAAGCTATTCGCTTTTTCACGCAAAGTGGCTGACATCTGGTGGACGATATTGAAACTAGAGTTAAAGCTTAAAGGTGAACAGCAATCAAAAAAAATCTATTTTTGGACAATTTTGTTGTTGATTACGGTTCAAAACAATCTTTATATTATGCAGCGCCATTATGCAGAAGGTCATGTATTGTCTAGATATCCATCAATCGTTAACACCAGTCTATCACCCGGAAGCTAATCCCGAATAACGTAGTAATCGAAATTTGAAAACTCAAATTTCCATCCTAGTGTGTGAGTGTGATGAATTGGAAAAGCTCGGGAGGTCTCATCGTAGGAACCAATCTTGGAATAATGTCCAAGTTCACACCACGTCGTGACGGTCCATATATAATCCGGGATGAAATCTCCAACTACCTATTTTGTTTAAGCTTTGGATGGTTCTCCAAAAGGAGTTTACCATGTTTCCAGGCTCATCCCTACTAACGAGTCCGGGAACGACTCGCCTAATCGATCAGTAGGACGACCCTCGTCCTTGTCAAAACTTCAGACGTCTCCAAATAACTCAGAGGTCGTGTCCCTCCCCTCTGAAATTCATTCGAAGGTGACTCGAAGTGGCCGGTCGGTTAGTAGACCGAATCGATATCGTTGATTGTTATATGTATATATAAAAAAGAGGAACGAAAGATTTTGTTTTTTCTCGATTGTCATTCGGGACTTAACGATATCCAGAAGGGGGAGATTGTAACGTCGCAATTTAACACACCTCGCGTAGTCCACCTATCGGTGAGTACGAAACCTACTAACTTTAAATTGAATTATGTAAAAGAAAGAAAACCACGTGAACACATTTTTTTTTATAATAAGTAGAGTACAGGTTCAAGATAGACGGATAAAATACCAATCCGAGCCAAAAATATATGTAGGCGATCAGCCATATTTTATATAAGTGAAATAAAGAAAATATGTAAAATAAAGTATACAAATGTAGTCTTACTTTGGCAATTTTACAACAACAATGCCGAGTATTTTCATTCCGGAATGAATAATTTCATATAGAAAAATTCTCTTCTTCACGTAGTTGTAGTGTTTACCACTAGAGTATATATATTAAATAAATTTAGTTTTATGAATTGGTAGTAAATAACAATTCTCAATTTTTCGATAAATCAGAATTTTAAATTTTGTTAATTATCATTTGGAATTATTATATTTTACTAAATAATTTGTTACCACTATTTTATATTTACTTAAATTCTAAATAATAATTATATTTTAGAACTTGGTGCCAACTGTTGAAACTAAAAAAAAAATTATTTTTGGCTCTTACTTTGGGCAGAATTTCATTCTTATCCGAATAGGAATAACTTTTACCAAAGTAACACAGCATTCACAATGAAAAAACTTTTTACTTTTGACTTACAGGTTTGTATGAATTTCCAACATAACGAGCAAACATTTTTGTTCGTCAATTTGAAAATTCATACAAACCTGTAAGTAAAAGGTAAAAAGTTTTTGCATTGTGAATACTCTGTTAAACGGCAAAAGTATTCGTATTTTATTCATATCGTTCATAGTGATTCGATAAAACGGAATTAAAGTTATAAAATACTGCAACACCATATTCTGATGATGAAGACGACGATTCATTAAATATATTTTCCATTTTGAACTTAAATTTTCAAAAATTAATTTAAATTTGCAATTCATTATATAATTTTGTATATGTAATTTGACAGATCATAAGTGACGTTTTATAATTCCAAATTTTCGAAAATAGCCATGTCCCCTGTTTTAGCCATCGATACCGAAGTATAAATCCGAGGATACAATTTTAATCCAGGTTTTATTCAGTGGATTTATTGTTGTTAAAAAATACGAAAGACGGGATAAATTCGCCGGTTTATCACTATCCACGTTTAAAATTACGAGGCTAAATGTAGTAATTGCGAAGCTCAAATTGCAGAAGTAGATGATGTAATAGACTTTGTTCGAGCAAACTTTGATGATCGAAAAATGGCCGTATTTTCGTTAATTATTGCTGTAAAATTAATTTAAAAACAATAAATTAAAGATAATTTTGTCAGAAACAATTTTTTTTAACTACTTTTTTTTAAATGCCATATTTCCCGAGAAAGTAGAGAAAAATTGATTTTTTTTATGAAAAATTCACTTTCCACCTTCTACAGATTTCCGCGGATTCGTAAAACTCCAAATCTTTTTAGAACCTATAACCAGAGTTTTAAGGTTTGCATAAATTATTTTCGACAAATTTTAATAAAACCTTTCAACAAAACGATTTAAAATCAAACTCCAGTTTACTCCAATAACAAAAAAAGAACAGACGAAAATCAACAATTTGGGTATAAAACGCACACATTAAAAAGCACTGAGCATAATAGTAAAACAACAACAAATCACACCTAACTTCATTCCACTAACATTTTATTTATTTTTTTTTACATTTTATTTTTGTTTCTTTTTACTTTTTGGCAGTTCCATTTGCAAACACACACAAAGAACCAGCTGTTTTCAGTTTCTCGAGAAATTCGATTTTCTATTTTCGGTTTTTTTCTATTTTCAGTTATTGCGTTAAATAAATAATACCATTTAATAAATAAAAATGTTGTGGTGTTGTATTATTAAATAATTTTTAGGTGTTTATCGGATAATTTGCGTGTGAATCGGCATAATATTATGATCTAAATAGCTCGAGATATAAAAAATGTGTAATGGCGACATGTCAAAAAAAAAAAAATATTTTTTTCCCATTTTTATCTTAAATAAATATTAATGTTAATAAATGTGTTGTGATTTAGTTTTGTGTAGTTTTAAGTATTTTGATTAGTAGTATTGCTGTAAGAAAAAATTAAAATACTATTGTGATATAATTAAAATATAGTTTAGAAGTGATAATTACATAAATTAAATTGTATACAAAAAAAAAGTGTTAAAAGTCAAATCCAGTAGCGCAACACTTGCGCGCACACAACACACGCATTTACACAATAATAATGACTAATCGAAGTCGATCGATGTTATCGGTGAATTTGGATGCGGTCTTGTCGAATGATCCGTTGCGTGAATTGTTCGAGGCTTGCAAAACGGGCGATATTGTTAAAGTGAAAAAATTAATTAATTCAACGACCGTGAATGCAAGGGATACGGCCGGGCGTAAATCTACGCCACTTCATTTTGCTGCAGGTAAATTATTTTTGTATTATTTATGATCTTACTCCACAACAAACCCGAGTGGATTAGTTAAAGAGCTTGGTGTTGTCTAACTCAAGATAATTTGTTTTTAGCTTTGTTTTGTAATGGGAATTTTGTGAACACAAAACACGTATTTGTCCAACTTACTTTGTTTTGTTTATTGATAAAATCTCCACTCTTAATTTTTAATATTCCGAAAGTAAGTAATCAAAACGAAACATGACAAAATATGCTAATAAATTCGATTAAGAAAATCGTTAATGTATGAATCTAGCATTTGAGGTGATGAAAGTTGAAGTTTTGCTTTTTAACAATACGGAACTACTTGTAGATAAAGTTTGTTTGTTTTAAAATACTTACTACTTATCGAATACTTTAGTTTTTTTTTGTAATAAATAATATATTCAGTAATGGCGGTTAATATCCTTTCACAACTTTTAATTAACTAAAAAATATCCCACAATGTAGCAGAGCTGTAAATAAAATGCCTTGTCACATATTTTTCGGGTTCCAGATTCTGTACGCTTTAATTTTTGAGTGGTGCATACTTCACTAGACTCAGGTTCCATTGGTTGACATTTCTTGTATTTGTAGCAATGCCTTGATTATTCTTGCCACTGACTAATTACTCTCAATCCTGAACGACTTGTCAATTTCCTTCCGTTTCTTTCAAAATCGGTTTGACTCAGGAGCATTACAATAAATTAAATAATTCAGACATGTGGCCTCCAGGTATTCTAATTCGACCTTTTATGAATCAGCCACGTAGATCAAAAAACAAGATTGGTATCCGGTTCGATCAGTACCACGTTAAATTCTTCTACCTTATCGTCATCACATCCAGTTAACTCATCCCCTCGTAGCTCAGCTCTAAATATTTATTATCATAACGCGAGCAGTATTGTCCATCATCGAGACAGGCATCTTCTTGAGGACAGATATGCTAATTGCTATCTCGGAGAAATTTTCATCTGGACCTTTATCATTGACTGATTGCAATTTGGACATAATCGCGGTACGAATCAGGTATCACTCGTTTTCACTAATTGTTTGTGTCACGTATATTCCATGTAAGTCTAACTTTGGAGTGTATGATAAATTCATTGATATTATCAAGTCCAGCATAGCACCTATTTTTCAACCAGAGGATCGTGTATATTTGGTGATTTCAACTTACCAAATGTTAATTGGCTTCGAGTTGATAATTTTTTAACTCCGATGAACTTGAATTATGATAACTTCATGACCAAATTATTTTCGATGGGTCTCAAACAATGTGTGGAAGTTAAGAACAATTGTGGGAATGTTTTGGACCTGGTATTTTTGTCGTTGGATCGATCGTGTGAGAATTTAGCAAGATCGTCCAGCATTTACCATTTTCCTTTAAAAGTATCACTGCCTTTTATGATATGTGAAATTGTCAAGGATGAGTTAATTGTTGAAAATTTTAATTTTAAAATTGGGGACTATGATTCCTTTAACGCTTTTCTTGACAAATATAATTGGAGTGCATTTGAAGGTAACGATCATTTAGATGAAATGTTGGATGAATTTTATAATTTTAATATAAAAATGGAGAAATTTATTCCTAAAAGCGGATTCATGGTTGCCTTCGTTCGTCCGTTCATTCGTTCTGAATTTTTTTTAAACAATCATATTCCTTGAAAATAACGTTAGTTTTCGTTTGTGTCCGTTTGATTGGATAAACAAAATTATCAGAACGAATGAACGAACGCAACCATGAATCCGCCTTAATGCTGAGTTTATGACATAGGAACATAGGAAGATAGGGAGTGTGAGACGACCAACCAAATTATTTAAAATATCACAAGCCCCGCCTATTACTTCCATGCTCTAGTTGAAAAATTTCTTACTTTTGATCAAATTAGGCTAGTAGGCGGGGCTGGTGACATTTTAAATAATTTGGTTGGTCGTGTCACACTCCCTATCTTCCTATGTTCCTATGTCATAAACACAGCATTAATGTGTAAAACCGTAAAGGCAGGCTCATAAGAGATTTAAACTTTTCCCTAATTTTCCTAATTGAACCTTTGAGAAATGAATACTTACCGAATATTGAATAAATTTCTTTACAACAATTACATTTTGGAGATTGAATCGAACATAAAAGATAGACCTGACCCGACAGCTTCTGGAAATTCGTTGATTCTAAAAGAAAAACAAGGGGACATCCGTCTAGTATGTTTTTGGATGTTTGTGTGGGTCATAATTTAAAAGATATTATAACTTGTTCGCCGACTTTTTTGAGAGTGTTTAAGTAAAGAAACCGGTAACGACAGATTCGATATCGAGCTATTGTCCTGTGGCTGGAGATATATTTTCTTAGCAATTAGATGTTGATACTGTTTTGAATGAACTACTATCGCTCGATACTAATCAAAGTGCAGGTTTAGATTCCATTCCTCCCTTGATTCTTAGGATGGCAACCCATGCTGTCGCCTTTCGCATCACCGTTCTATTTAACAAAAGTCTTCAGCAAGGATACTTTCCGAACCTCTGAAAATGCTCCTTAATTAAATCAGTATTTAAGTCGGGTTCCCGGCCACCAGGGGCTGTCCCCATGGAGGTGTCCTCTCTCCCTTATTATGGCTGATTGTGATGGATCAATTACTTACCAGACTAAGAAATCTAGACTTCTCAAACATTACCTAAGCGGACGACCTAGTCTTGATGGTTAGGAGCAGATTCGCAAATACAGTAGGGGAAAGAATGCAACAAGCCCTAGAGGAAGTAAATGATTGGTGAACCGGAGGAAAACTGCTCTCCCGCCGATAGCCCTGGGGAGGGGGGGGGTTAACTCTCCACCTGTCGAAGAATGTTAAATATCTGGGTGTCGTACTTGTTCAGAAATTGACATGGAATCTCCACTTAAATTATATCACAAACAAGGCCAATAAGGCCTACTTCACCTGCCAAAGAATGATTGGCAAAACGTGAGGACTGAGCCCACAAATGTTGGTTTGGCTCTACCGGGCCGTCATAAAACCTATGGTCTCTTACGCGGCGTTTGTGTGATGGCCAAAGACGGAGCAGACTGGTGCACGGAGAATACTGGACAAGATCCAGAGGTTAATTTGTGTGGGTGCAACTGGGGCAATGAGGGCTTGCCCAACAGCTGCCCTTGAGAGAATACTGGGGCTCTCATCACTGCATCTACACATTAAAAAAGTAGCCGGTTCAAGAGGTCTGAGAGGTCAAGGAGAAATTGATCCAACTATCAGATTTGATGGTAAGGAAAATCGACTATCGGAGGAATTTTACCCTCAGGTTGCCGGATAGGGCACTGTAAGAGAATATTATCTCCTCCCTCCCCCGCCATGCTTCTGTATGGTATACGGATGGGTCAAAGACAGACGGGGGTACCGGTGCAGGGAGAGTCGGGCCCGACCTAGAACTATGCATACCACTGGGTAGCACCCCCACAGTTTTTCAGGCAGAGACCCTTGCTTTTGAGGTATGTGTGCTTCAATGTCTCAAAAAGAAATATAAGAAGACCGAGATCTATATAATCTCGGACAGCCAGATAGCTCTGCTAGCCTTAGGAGGAGCTTCAGTGTTCAACTCGAAATTGATCTGGAGCTGCTACTGCAATTTATTGGAACTGCGTAAAGCAAACAAAGTCACCCTTTTGTGGTATCCTGGCCACTCCACCATTAAGGGAAATGAGGCAGCAGATCGTTGTGCAAAAATGGGAGCAAGCCGAGATTTCCTGGGTCTCAGTCCTAGTATCGCTTTTTAAAAACTCATTTGGCAGATGGTATAAGGGACTGGGAGCAGAACTATAGGAATTTACTCTGGAAGTCCTCCATTGGGATGAGACCGGCCAAGAAATTACTCAGTTACAATATTATACGTCTGGGAGAGGCATCGAGGATGGACCGCCAATCCCTAAGATCCCTTACCTGGTTTATAACAGGGCACGGCCCTTTTAATGGCCATCTACATAAAATGGAAAGGTCCCTTACGGACCAGTGCAGATTCTGTGACTGCGGTAAGGAGATATCGGAACACGTACTCTTCAAATGCGATGCTATCATCCTAAAAAGATTCAAGTTTCTCAATGCGCACACAATCCAGTGGCCTAATGCCGATCCACTGGATATGCATCAGGTAGCGGCGTTTATCAAGGACACAAACCTACATTTCAGCTAAGAACCTCTAGGGATGTACAATTGGCCTCAATGGTCGCAGTGCTGTGGGCTACAAACACTCACCCTACCGAATCGTTGACATCGGTATTTACATTCCTAATGGCCCTAAGTAAAAGATCTACTTCACCGTACGGCTCGGGGTCTAGTTGTCTCGGTCTCATCTGGCTCTGATTTTGATGGACCCTTCCATAATCCGTCTTGACTACTCCCTTAATCCATCGAGGACCTCTGGAGAAGTTCCTCATGAGTACTGGCTGCTCTCTGGCAGAAAATGGCAAATTTTTGTGATGTGAAATATGATCCATTATCAATGAGTAGGTTATGATCCATTATCAAAGGTAAGCCTTCAATGGCACATAAAGCTTTAAGCGCTCGAATCGTAGACATTGTTGTAATGCAGCCAATTTTATAACGAACCGATACCTCGCAAAACTGTCGATGCATAGAAGCCACATTGCATCGAGAAATGAACCAGCGAAATCCAGATGTATCATCTATTGTCTTACAAGCTTTGACTGTTGATTCAATTTTACGATCCATGTCCGGCCACCAAAAATAGCAACAAGCAAGTTGTTTCATTCGAACCATGCCAAAATGTCCCTCACGTAAAATTTTCAACACTCGTTCCTGCATTTTGGCGGGCACTATGACTCGAGTGTGATCGGTGTGTAACAATAGTACTTCGTTGTAGTTCGAAATGGCATCCTCTCTTACAGCAAATGCTTTAAGTTGGTATTCATAAATTGCGATGACTCCCTATCAATTTTGGTTGCGTTGCGGATTTGTTGACAATCTACAGGAAACACTGACAAATGCTCTTCGTATATCACATCCACGGTTAGTACATGCTCCTCTTTGTCGTTTTTTTCGTCCGAATCTATTGGTAATCTTGATAAGGCGTTCGCGTTAACATGTTGCTTTGTTGGTTTATAGCGAATTGTTTATCTGAATCCCATTAAATATATCGCTCATCTTTGCAATCGGTTTGAAGTTTGAACTGGCAGTGCCTTATTCGGAAGAAACAAGGTCACTAACGGTTTATGATTCATTACCAACTGAAATAGCCTTCCATATAAATATTGCCGAAACTTATCCCACACAAAAATGATAGCTAAATCTTCCTTTTCTATTTGGCTGTAACGTTTCTGATGAACACGGTATTGAACGGGTATTTGTGTGAAGTTACCACACTTCTTCGACCACTCAAAAATAACTCCTTCTCGTCTCAGCTTATTCAACGGAGCTGAAATTTGAGATAAAGCGATTATACTTAATAGTTGATCTTACCCAAAAATGCGAGAAGTTCCTTTAGATTTTTTGGCCGCGGCATCTCGGAACTTGCTTTGACATGAGCCTCTGTAGGACGAATGCACTTTTCGTCCAAGATATGGCCCAAATATTCGACGAGCTCCTGGAAAAATTGACACTTGACACTTATCTCTATTACAGCGAAGATTCAGCTCTGCCAATTGTTTAAACAATTCCTCCAAATTTTTAAAGTGTTCCTTATCTGTCTGACCCGTGACGATGATGTCATCCATATAGGAAGCCCTTTATCCATGTCTACCGTCAATTGTTCGATAAATTTTTGAAAAATGGCAGGCGAATTTGCTATACCAAATGGAAGATGTTGATACTGTACAAACCGAATGGTGTAGTCACCGTTATCAGTGGTTTTGACGTGTCATCGAGTTCCAATTGCAAGTAGGCCTCTCACGGTATTTATCGCGATTTACATGCTCGAGCGTTATGTACTGGTTTTAGTGCCAAATTAGCCTTAAATTTATTACAGTGACCCAAGCCAGGCTTAAAATATCACTATATTTCTCACACAAGGTATGTATCTTCTGAGTATTGACTACATTGAACGGTTGTTCCACGTTAACAGACGTATCAATGCGGAAACCAAAAGCATTGAATCAATTCTTACTCATCACAATGGCACTATCAGCCGCGGTCATAAGCAATATTAATTTGCGGTTAATTTTATTTAACTTCACGTCAACTTCAATTCGATCTTTCACTATTTTTTTTTTTCTATCACCATACGCTTTCAGAATTGTTGATACTGCCTATATTTCAGAAGAACCGAGCTGTTTTGTTTTGAAGATGAACGCAACTACAACAGTTTGGTTTTTTCAGCTGATCAGCAGTTATTCCAGAATGGTGCATACAAAAATATTAACAATAGAATTTGTACTTCTTTGCTGAAAACGTTTTGAGCAATGCGGCTGTTCTCCGGTGACATTTTGGACCATAGAGAGATAGCCTATCTCTCTCTCGCCCATTTAAAAATTTGAAACAGTAGAGTTGGTCGTGCCGTTGAAAGCAGTTAGGACATTTGCTATTGTTTAATCTATTCATACTCAAATACGAAGACCTATACCTGAATTTTGGTTATATGCGTTGGTCGACTAAAGGTCTGATCACACAGAAATCCTTACGGAAGCTTAAAAGTTTGGAGATACTTAGTACTTTGGTAGGTAACGATGATGCTCCGAATACTTATTGGAAGACCACCACTCAATGCATTCTGATACTATCTGATGATATTGAGGAAAATGAAACAATTGCGCAAGAACTTGTCGAAGAGATAAAGCTCAAAGTCTCGATAACATCGAGGTTGAAGGTGGTCCAAAGAGTGTGGTTAATAATAGGACCCTGAATCAATATTTGGCAACTTGCCAAAATTATCCTTAAAAAAGGCGGAGGAGGAGATAAAAAACGACCCAAAAGCTTATAGACCAATTAAGATGCTGCGAGTCTTTGGTCGGTTATTCCATAAATTTCAAGGTGGTGATAAATGTAGTAACAGTTTGGACTCAGACAGAGTAGCTCCACAGAGGGCGAGATGGTGATCCTTCTCTGGCAGAATTGCAACTTTCGTTTTAGTATTCAAAAATTTTGCTGAAAATTCAAGGCAAGCTAATATAAAATTAGGATTATGGAGATACTGACTTTCTGGTAGCACATAAGCCCGAACTTCTTAAGGTCCCTTAAAGGAAGCATACTTCGAATTACATCGATTTAAATTTGACATTCTCATGGTTAACATTTCAGGATCTCTTCCTGATGCGGCCCCCACTTCGGATATATCAATAGTGCTTGATTCTTGAATTGCTCGAATACATACTTATAAGTTGGAGGAACTCTTCACCCACATCAGAGCCAACGCTTCCAAACAGTGTCTACGCTCCTTGTACCACGGAATGTTTCACAGCTAGATTGAAATTTGGTGACACAATACTTATCCGTAATTTCCCTGTAATAAAATTTCTGGCGAACTATTCAGAAATATTATCTTCGCTGACAGAATATTCTAAATTTGACTTTAGTTTATTTTTACATGGGACAACGGTACCAATTGGCATGGTTCATACAATGACCATTGAATATACTGAATATTTTATTACTTGCATGCCCTGCATTTGCTATAGACAAATTTGATCACCGTAGAAATATTTTAACTGCTACCGACCTACGACTTACTTATGACACAATTATTTGAGAGATAACAGTAAGGTTTTCCACTTTGGATTCAACCGATTTCATTTTATTGTTGTTACCTGTCACCTGTCAGTAGTTATTTATAATTCAATATATTTCATTGGCATTTGAGCTGACAGAATAGTAAAAAAATTGTTTTATGTTTTATTCAGAAACCATTTCAATAAAATTTGTCGCAATATTTAAAATTCTCTACATTCTTTGGCTTTGTGATACAATCAAGTTTATATTTAAATTCCCGAATTTCGAGAAAATTTTCTCTTGCCTGTTTTCTCCTTAATTATTTATATGCGTACTCTACTTAATGAGTTACATTTGTATAATTAAGACAAATGTATTAAAAATTTCGTCACCATAAAACTTTGTAATTTGAGATAAGACTGTGTTCAATTACATAACAATCAAATTATGATAAATAAAAAACTCATTTGAATACCTCGCTACTATGTAGCATCATATACTTTCTCTGTCAAAAATGACCTAACTAACTAATAAAAATTCAAATGCGCCCCACATCTCTTATACACATTTAATATAGTGGCCGTGACATACATACATCGATGTTTACAGAAAGAAATAATTTTATGCCATTGAAATTAAGATGGGTTTTAGAAAATGGATTAAAGAGGTTTATATACTCTACTGTATAGAATCTTAATTAATCGTACTAAAGTACCTAAAGAAATTATAAATACAATATTTAATCAATCATTTTTGAAACCACAGTACTTATGTATTAACGTTTATTCATAGCTCGTAGCTCGTATAATCGCAGAGTACACGTCACCGATATGAATCAACGGCAAATGTTTAGTGAAAGTGTAATGATTACGCTAAAAATACGTTTTGTTTATGTTTCAAAATGCTTGCCAATAAAAATAATTCAAGTTAATCTGTCGAATAATTTGTCACCTTTTAGGCATCTGAACTTTGGCAGTTCGCCGATGTTATAAAATTTGTTGTTTTTGTGGTTTACTTTTTTATATTGTAACAATTTTCAGCACATATGCTTTGGACAAGGCCAAATTTTTCATTGTTGGCACGATATATCCGCGGTCGATATCTTCATTGATAAATTTAATCAATTAGTTTGGGATTTTCCGAGTACGATGGTTTTCTAACATTTCCAAGGTGATATTATGAACTTGGTATTGATAATTCTAAGGTTGGGCTTATAAGTAATTATTCTGTTATCAATAAGCTATGGATTAAAAAATAATAATCAAGGTAGTTGGTTTTCTTCTTAAATAAACAACAAGTGCAAAATAAAGCCGGTCGGATTATTTAAAAATATTTTCTAATATTAGAATTTAAATATTGATTGTTAAAGTTAGTTTTGGGTCAAAGTTGAGACAACTCGTTCACACAATTCGATTCATTCATTGTTTTGCGTCTTAAATTTAAATAGGATATTTAAAAAGGGAATTTTCGCTTCGTAAATCACGGTTATACTTGACACAATATCTACAGCGAAACTAAGTTTAACTCGGAATCACAGTTATACAATTATTAATGTGTCATTAGTATTAAACTCGTCCATTCATCTAACATCCATCAATTCGTGTGCCACTCAAAAAATGACGGAAGACATATTTTCAATCTTTACTCTAATTTCGAATCAAATTTATATAATATATATAACGACCGGTATTCACGTACAATTAAATTGCACAATATAATTGTGTGACGTCAATATTGCACAATATTGTGCAATGTACTGACGTCACACAATTTAATTGTACGTGAATACCGGCCTTTACAATATCAAGTCTGAAATCTTAGAAAAATATGTGAAAATAAATTTTTCAGTTTTGTGAGTTACTTTAAATGAGCTAGTAATTAAGCTTATTTCGGATAAGTAAACCTAGACATCTATTATATTGAATAAAATGTTTGCATACTTTAAGAGAAAAGTTAGATGAATTAGGTGAAATAGATAAAACATTTCTTCGATATAATTCCAAAATTACTTATTGAAAGAAAATGAAAGCAGTTCCATCTTCTGAGATACTCGTGGCTTAATCTTTATTGTCTTCTTAGAAAAGGGCAAGTGCAAAACGAAAACTAGGCTGAACTTTCACCTTATTCGCCAAATTTGGCAACCTGTGATTATTATTTGCTGACAAATATGAAAAATATTCGAAAACTTCGTACATAGGTTAGGTAAGGTTTAGGTGGCGGTCCACTAGGACCAGGCATATACACAAAAAGGTCCGTAGCCATACCACAATTTTAAAATTTATCCTTCAACTTATTGAAACCATTTTGAGCTTGTTATGAAATGCTGGATACTCCTGACGTCCATCCTCCTAAGGTTCGTCAAGTCATTGAAGAGCGGTGCCTCTAGAAATTTTAGTCTGTTTCGTGCCAGACGAGGGCAGGTGCAAAGAAGAAGATAAGTACTGTTTCTTTCTTCTCTTCGTCCTCGCAACTATGACAGTAGTCATGTGAGAAGAAACCAAGTCTACTCGCATGCCTGCCTATGAGACAGTGGGGGTTACTCGCATGTTTTGGTGCTCGGCGATGTTTTTCTTATAGAAAAATGAATAAAACAAGAATTTACAAGTGGTATAAACGTTTCATAGAGCGACATGAAGGTATTGAACATGATGAGCGCATTGGATACCCCAGCACATCAACAACCGATTACATCTACGAAAAAGTGAAGCAAAAGATTAAGGATAATCGCCGAATCATTATCAGAGAGGCATATTTGCATAACATTTGGTTTTTGCCAAGCAGTTTTTCGAATGTTTTGGAATGAAAACATGGGTGTCGAGTGTGGCATTGAAAGTAAAGCCCAATCGTCCCAACGGAAACTTCCCGAATAGCCAAGGCCGAAAAAATTCTTCAAATTCGATTGAATGTGAAGCGTAATGTACCGTGAGCCACAAGGTCGCGTGGTTAATAAGGAGCATTACCTGGAAGTCTACACCGTTTGCGTGAAGAAGCAAAGCAGCTTCACAAATTTGTTTTCTCATCTTCTTCATGCTAGCATTGTCGGTTACGAAACTGACAATTAAAACATTGAAATAACTTTCAGTTTTGCGTTTTCAAACTTGTATCAAATTTTTTTTTATTAATGCTTACCTCGGAGGCATGCTCGACGTATCAAGGGTGTTAACTAAAATGACTTCTCCATTTTCTGCAATTATACAGCAACACACAATTGGTTAATTTCGGATATTTACCTATCCGTCAAACGCCAGTCAAAGTAACATTTTTAATACCTAATAATCTGAGAGCCGAAGAGTACTTTTCTCGCAAATCGATGTATTCATCTTCAAAGTTTACCACCTATAGTTTGTGGTTTGGCGGATGATAACCCGGTCGTAGCTCCTTACATACATTTTTTAAATTCTTCAATCTCGACCGTTCTGAATGAAACATGCCAAAATAAAGCGAGCAACTTTGTGAACCAAATTTTCTTTTTGTGCTGCTTTGTTTTAGCTGTGACAATTTACTTGGACCGGAATTACAAAATTTTGTTGAGACACCATTAGAAATTGTTAAATTTGTTGCTGCATCGTCTTTGTGAGGGGAAAAGTTTCGTCTAAGTGAAAGTGAAGGGAAATTCTGTTAAATTTCGTTAAACAAATTCTGATTTCGCAAATTTTGTATAACTAAAGAAAAATTCCAATAAGAGAAGGAAAATTTAAGTCAATAAAGGATAATTCTACTAATTGAAGGAAAATTCTGTTAGGTGAAGGTTTAAAGGAAAATTAAGTGAAATAAAATTCCAATATGTAAAGGACAATTCTAGTAAGTATAGGGTAACTTTATTAGTTGATGATTACAACCATTTTAGAATCCAATTTCCATCTCATTTGCTGAATTTTATCGTAATCGGTTAAGAAATAGCCAAGTTCGACCCTAATTGACCATATTTCAGAACTTCGTACAATATGCCATATTGTACCTTATGCCTTAGGCTGGCGACACACCAAATTAGTCAAAACGTTTTTGCTTTAAATAGGCAAGACGATTTGCCTAAACATAGCCCACATAAAATCAAACAAATTGTTTTTAGTCAAATTGTCTCGTGTTGCTTTATAGGTTGGTGTGAATTGGTTTGATAAAATGAATACAAAATGTTGTCAACAAAATAAAAAAAAATGTTTCCCATTAATAAAATACGACCAAAAAATATTAAATAAATTAAACAATTTTAATTAAAAATATTAGTTTTGCTAAAAATATTAAATTCCTATTTATTTTGATAATTATTTATTTCTTGCTTTATAAAACAGCGACCACGAAACGACGTCAAACACTGTTTTTTCTTGACTCAAACAGTTTTGTCTTGTTTTGCTTTGTTTTGTTTCAGTGTGAATTAACCTATTTGTTTATACGCCATGGTCGCCTTCAATCATGTTTCATTAGTCAAATTTGACTAAAGACAATTTTGCTTTATTATGTGTGCATGGACCCATAAGGCACAATAGAATGTTTGCCGTTCTATGTTTTATGAAACAAAATGTTTTACGTTTAATTGTTTTGTCTGATTCAATGTGCATAGCGCTATCCAATCGTATATATTTTGACCGCCAGGCGCTTTAAGACAAGAAAAAAACGTTTTGACTAATTCGGTGTGTTTCCAGCCTTAGTGTAAGTGTAACATATGTCTTACTGAAATATTCCGCAACTTACCAAATACCATAGCGTATCCATATACGACGTTGCCGAAAATTTGAGTTATCGAACGGTTTTACATGCACATCCCTCGGCCAATTGTCCATGGATAAAATTTGGACTTCACGTCGAAATCTACTCCCACTTTGAAGCAAATATTCATTTCATTTCATTTTGTCCAATTTCCAACCTTTCTGTGTAAGTTTCGTTGCTTTAGGAGATTGGAGATACTACATTATATGCATGAAATACATTCGGACCATGTTGATTTGGGAATTGAGTAGAGCGTTGAGTTTGGGGAAGAGTTGAGGGCTGAATTTTTGGTCGAGTTGGGGTTCATTCATCCAAATGAGCCCAAATTGCAGATGGACCGTGGTTGTTATTTGATGATATTGAACAAAATGAGTAAGGTTCTTGATTGGTTATATAAACCACACCTCTGTGAAGAGAGATTTGATTTCGGGATCCTCCGAAGTGGTGAGCTTGTATCCCTTCGGCAAACTTACAATTATAATTTTCGCTGAAATCTATGTGAAGAGCTGCTTCGTTTGGTTCAATGTTGTATATGCAAGTTCTACTTATAGGCCTGATATACAAATACTTCTTTTATCTCAGTTTGCTTTTCTTTGGTTGTTCTGAAGACTTTAGTTGAATGTCCATCCTTTTCAAAAATTTCCAATTTGCGGACCCATTCATACCATTCTATAGTTCTGATATCAGTTTCAAAATTTAAAAGCACAGTATTGTCTTTGCATAAACTGCATACATTGTAAATGCAATCTTTCTGTCTTGAATCGCACATCGCAGATTGTACAAGTAAAGTAAGGTTACTTTATATTAAAGCATTAAGTTTGTTAAAGCTTTTAGTTTCAATTCAACTTGATATTGCTGTACATTTTGCAAGCTCACATTTCACGGACATTAATTGATTGATCTACCTATACGGTTTCTCTCTTTCCAGCTGAATCTCGACTAACGTCGTCTCTTATAAAAAACTTGTGGACGTCGTCTCTTAATTTAATAAATACTGCGTTTTGTTTACGAAGTTGTGGTGCTATGCGAAGTGACACTTTGAGACCTAAAGTATGAAATGAAGCTGATCTAAATAATTTATATTTCTTCAGTAAGTTATTTACAACAATAGACTTTAAATATTTTTTTTCCAGTGGGTTTGATTGACGATATTTTTCTTTTAGTAATGTTGGCTTAAGTCTTACAGTACTTAAAGATTTTGGCGATGGAAAGCTCATTTTTATTAATGCATTCGCTTTTTGTAAAGGTGCTGAAGATAATTGCTCCTTTTGATTTAATCTTTGTGCTCGCTTTTTATATTTTTCAACACTTCTTTTTAATTTCTTATTTTCGTCTCTTAGAACCGTATTTTCCCTGAAGAGTTTAGTTCTGTCTCGTAAACGTTTAGTTCTGTTTCCTAAACATTTTGATCTTTGTCTTTCATTGGCTTTATATTTTCTCCATTTCCGTCTGGTTAACCTTTGTTCCCTATTCGATTTTTCTGCGATAAGTGTCTTCGTTTTGTGATAACGATCCCTTACCTTTTGTTTTTGTATATTTTCTTTTTCGCGATTATTCTTTAACCGCTCTCGATATCGTTTTTGCTTTTCTGAAAAAAAAAAAAAGACCTTAAACTAAAATAAAATTATTTGTACAAAATATTCTATCTATTATCGATATAGTGAAGAGTTACCAAAATATTTCTTATTAAATAACTATAAAAATTCATTTTCTAAACAAAGCGCAGTCTACTTCCAGAAAGAATATCAACTGTGTTACTGTATTGTCAGTCGCCAAATTTAAGTAACTTAGGTGACCGGTAACACAGTTGACGTTTTACAAAAATGAATTGCACACATTAAAATTAAAATATTTAAAACATAATTTCTATTAATATTTATCGTTAACATATTCTTGTTCTATTACGTATTATAATAGATTTTATTAAGTCATTCAATTAACTTTTTGGTAACACAGTTTAATTATATTAAAAATACATACATACCTTAGTTTCGAGAAAACATTTAACGTCTACAAAGTGATGCTAACGCGCGCACATTCTAGAATAAACTGATGCAATTAGGGATTTTCCCAAATAGAATTCCAACGCTTGCTGACTGGCGGCTAAAATATTTCGTATTATAGTTTTATATGGTCAAACATGTGTCTTGAATGTTTCATTAAATTATTAATTTCGATTAAATTAATTTTAAAATTTGATATTTATTATTAATCGCAACATACTCATCTTTATTAATCATAAAAAAAAGTAGGGGGACATCCACTAATTTAGACAAGAAACTTGTATTATTTTGTAAACATGATTTTACTTGTTTTTGCATGTAAGAAAAAAAAAAGTAGTCTGCGCTGCCCAAGCGTGGGGACAAATGAACTAAAATCGATTTTGGGAAAGTCCCTCATTATGGAACACGTTACGACACGTCGAACGTTTTTTTTTTTTTTTTAATAACAGTTTTTTGTTTTTATTTTCTTGGTAACTTAGTTGAAGCAGATCCTACTCTATAAATAAGAGCCTCCAGTATCGACTATATTTTTTAGTAAGCTTAAAATAAGATACATACATTTTTTTCTTTACTATGAAACTATATAGGAAAACGATTGTTTTCATTTACATTTTTAGTCTATAAGAATTATGAGCTTTTGTATTATTTTTATACAAAAATGTTCATAAAACGTTTAATTTTATTTGATTGAAAAATCGAGCCATGAAAATGTTTATTTCTTAGTGAAAATCCTCTTGGAATATAAAGTATCGCTAAACTTTTATCGAATGTTGTTTTTGTAAAATACGTCATAAATATTTATAAACAATACAATAACCATCTCTTTTTAGTCTCTTTCTAAAAGTATTGCCACATGACATAAATCTACCCAAATACAGATTCATATCATGTGGTAATAACGATATTTAGTTTTAACCAAAGCTTAATGGAATGAACCATAGCTGTCACCTCCATTCAAATTTGAATTCGAATATCTTTCTGTTATTAATTGTGAATCAAAAATTGCAAATACAAATTTAAATTATATTTTTACGATAAATAATTTTCTTATTTGAAAACTTAACTGTTTTTAAATATTTTGGGCCTTATCAGTTTGAAATTTGAATTGAATTTTAATAATTATCTCTTACTTCGGTAAAAGAGACAGATATAGATACAAAACACAAAAAAATCAAATTCATTACTATTGACGATTGGAGCATCACGGATTCCACCTAGTGGAAAATTTTTAAACTGAGGTACCTGATAATTTGACGTTCGAAATTATTGTAAATTATTCCAAGTTCGGACTATAAAAACAATTTTTAATTACCACATTGCTAAATTTTCTTTCGTCGCATTTGTGACAAATGTCATTTTATCAGGTGCATTATTTTAACTATTGTCCTCGAGAGGCGCTTTCTGTACTTTTACAATCGTCAATATAGGGGATCGAACCGATATTTTAATTGTTTAGTCTGATTTTTGCTTCGGTTAAAAATATTTTTGGTGGCTGCTCTCGATAGTAATTAAATATATAAATTGTAATAATAATTAATTAATATAATTTTTTTTACTTTACTAAAAATGAACCATTGCAGTGAAAGAAATTATGTTAATTTTACGTAAAAAATTTCTTTCACATCGATTACTCAGCCCGAATCTATGTGTTTTGTATTTGGTGTGTTAAGTGACATCTAGGAATGGGAATAATTAGTAAGAGCTATTTTATTTTATAAACCGCTCTCAATTCAAATGTACATACTGACAATTCAAATATTCTAACCAAAAACTTATTTCGAATGTAAATCATTAATTTTTGGGAATAAAAATACCAAATATTTTTAAGTAGTATTTATTTTCAGCTGGGACTTAATTTAAATAATATTTCTAATATTTGAGAAATAAATAAGGCATTAATATTTCAGTTAATGTTTATTGGTTATGTCGTTTATTTGTGATGCATAAAATGCTGGGTTGTTGATTTTTTGTTTTCTTCTCACTCAATGCATTGTTTTAATTTTTTTCTGTTTGGCTCTTTTTGTTTTATTTTAATTTCGGCTGTTGCGCGAAGACGTGTTGTCTTTTTTTCACACTGATTTTAGATGTGGATAAATGATGACGTCATTATATTGAATATTCTCTTTTTAATACATATTGTTATTGTTGTAGAAAGTTTTATAATTTAATTTCCCTTATTTTCTTTTTATTAAATTTGGAAAATGGGGAAATTAGAGAATCTGTGTTTTAAATGAGTTAGTCATTGGGTTATTTATTAGTGATTTCAGGAAAAATTATTTACCTAGGTTTAATTTTTAATTCATGTTTTTTCGTTAATCGAAATCGCGTTTTTTCATACAAACTATATGAAAATAAATTTTTTTTTAGTGTTTCTATGTCCTTTATTTTAAGTTCAATTTATACATGCCGGCTCTATTCATATCAAGATGGTTCTGATTGAAGTAACACAGTTGAAAATCAATAGTGTCACAACTTCATAATTATAAAAATCACAGAAAAAAATAGAAACTATTAATTATGATACTCATACTATTAATTATGGTTAATTGTGCATTAAGAAAGGTTGAATCTTGAATAATAAAATTACAAAAATTAATTAAATTTTAATTAATGGTCAAAAGTTATAATCGTACAATTAATAGTTTCTAGTTTGGGGCATTGAGTTTTTGGAATACTATTGGCAATTCGAAATTTATCCTTTGATAACAAAGGCACACAAAAAAAAAAATTCCTGATACAGAAAGATGAAGTATCTTCTGGTACGTTTTTCGGTGTGCTAAAAACGAATTTCTTATCAGAACTGACCGTTCACCCTTAGATTTCGCCCCAGCACACTCTAGCACCCCCCCCCCCCAAATGGTCATATTTTCACATCATATAAAAATTGAAAATAAATGTCTCATTCTACGTTTTTTTGTGTGCTAAGAACGATTCTGACGTCATAATTTACCCATCACTTTAAAATTGTGCCCCAGCACTCCCCCCAAAGGGTCAACATTTTACATCATCAATCATTATATAAAAATTTAAAATAAGTATCTCATTCTACGTTTTTTCAATATACATAATTTAATAGTTTTAATTTTGCTATCATATATCTCCCCTTCACCATATGGTTATATTTTGACCCTTGTAACGTTGTACCAGTATTAGGATATGACAATTTTTCATTTCCATGCGATGAAATCAGGCAACAGAATCATTCCTAGAAAAAATGCTTCTATATTAAAACACGTATAAATCCTTTAAATCTTGGTGAAAACGTTCACCTTGCTCTTCACTGTAATCATCTAAATTTTCAGGAAAATAATCCAGGTGTGAATCTAGGAAATGAAGCTTCAAGTTCATTAGACATTGCATTTTTTCGAAATTTTCTACCATTTTTTTCGCAAGATTTCCATAATGAGGGCTCTTATTGTTTCCAAGGAACTTTTCAGCAACATTACGAAAACTAAGCCAAGCGGCCTTTTCTATTTTTGTCATCTTTGATGTAAAATTCTTATCCCGGAACATCTTCCGAATTTCAGGCCCATCAAAAATGCCTTCTTTTAATTTTGCTTCGCAAACTCTTCTTATCTAAGGCTTTCACATACTGTTTCATTATCCCGTGTTTTATATGTAACGGCGGAAGCAGTATTTTTGAATGATTGACTAAGTCTTTCTAAGTTCCCAATCTTTTTTTGATAGTGATTATTTTGTATATTCAGGCTGCTGTCCTAACATCGTAGTAATGATTTTAAGATCACCGCACATTTTCCGGTTATGCTCCTTGTATTTTAATTTATCTAAAACATGCTTTATTGTTTTGTATTCCTCTTTTAATTTAGTAGAATGGGCTATAGGAACACTGGCATAGGTGTTGCCGTACTGCTTTTAAACTTCGAATAGAATAGTCTATAAAGAGTCTCCATTACACAGGGACATAAACATTTGGTTTTGATTCGTTCATTAGCCGCTGAACATCTGTGCAATAAACCAGTGATTGGTCCTCACTTACAGTATAATATTTCCTGAAATCCTCCTCTCTATTTCTGTAAAAAGATGAATTGGTACCTTTTTTGAGAAAACCACGCTTCTTAAATTCTGAAGCAATATACTCTGCCTCACTATCACTATCTTCTGAATCACAGGTTTCAGAATCAGAATTTACTTCTTCGATTTCCTCCTCTTCACCGTTATCAACTTCCATGGAACTTCTGTCTGGTTATCAATTTCCATTTTGTCATCATCATCTACTGTCGAGAATTTGTGCTGTTCATGTTGTTACTCGATTTTGCGGAAACAATTGGTCTTGTAACTAAAGATACGTCTGGATATTTTATTTTAGACATATTTTTAGAGTTGAAACCGTTCACTTCTTTTTTGCAAAAATAACAGTTTTGTTTTGATTTGGGTCTTTGCCATATTGTAGGAACTATGAATTTAAGATCGTATTTATTTTTACTTTTTTTATACCGGCTCATCATAGTACAAGGGCAGCAAATCATTTTAGGAACCCATCGTTTATCTTCGTCAAGTAACAATCAAAATAAAGCTCTTTACTTGCTTCAGATATTTTTCTGCGATATTTTAAAATTTCAAAATTACAACATACGTCACAGAAAACATCGGTATCCTGAACACAAACGTGAGTTTTTCTTGTAGCTGTAAACTCTCCAGAGGCCAAGTCACCAACCAATGAAGAGCTACGGTCGCATGATAATGACGCCTGCATTGTCCCTCACCTGGGAACTCATCCGGAAGGACCCGTTGCCCGCCTTCACCACGAGGAGGTGTCCCAGTTACAAAAGTAGATAAAAAAAAATGATAAAAAGTATTAAATTTGTGACTTTAAGGTTAAGTGATCTTAGTGAATGACCTCAACAGCAAAGTTCACCAAGAATTCTTTAGACATCTCTGAACTCCTTAGACTCAGTTATACAAGTGTATGTAAAAAATTAATTTCACTTGCGAAAAGCAATTTTCATACACACTTACTCCGAATACGGTCAACTCGGCGAAAGCAACTCGGCGACGACCAACTCGGCGACGGTCAACTCGGCGACGGTAAACTCGGCGACGGTCAACTCGGCGACGACCAACTCGGCGATGGTCAACTCGGCGACGGTCAACTCGGCGACGGTAAACTCGGCGACGACCAACTCGGCGACGGTCAACTCGGCGACGACCAACTCGGTGACATTCAACTCGGCGACGACCAACTCGGCGAATAAAAATCCGGATTTTCAGAGAATCTCGGTTTTTATTTTTGTTTTACATTAAATTAAAATTCTCCTTCACCAGAAAGGTCGGCTCAAATTAAAAAAAATACGTCTTTTAAAACCAAGATTTTGAAAAGCGGGATTTTGAAAAGCGAGATTTTGCCTCGTTTTCCAGTATTGATCCGTTTTTCCAGGATTCCCTTGAGGGAAAGATGGTCCGGAAACCTTTATCGAAGCACAACGTTGGTGTGATATAATCCAGATTCGCCAGTTCTTCGCCAGCGAATCTACCTATCGTCGAGTGTCCCACCTGAAGACACTTCCACTGAGAGACAGTCAAGAGTCTCGTAGCCACGTTGGCTGCCATCTGTTTGCCATGAAGGTCGATTGGAATAAGGTGGAACATAACCTCTAAAGCGCGTGTAGGTGTAGTCCTAAGCGCCGCGCTTATAAGAATACAGGCCGTTCCTTGCACCTTCTCCATCATAACTCTATATGTTACCTTATCCAGAGCTGGCCACCAAACGCCCACCCCGTACATTAGCACAGGTCTTACCACGGTGGTATAGAGCCAGTATACCAGCTCCGGTTTCAAGCCCAACTTAGAGCCTGATATAAACAAAGTATTGAGGATCTAATTTTGTTGTATACTAGCAATCCAGATACCCGAAATATTTCCAAAATTACAAAAAAAAATATTTTAAATTAATATGGGTGAAATTTTCTGTTAATAGAAGAATTTCGAGTTCATAGAAGCGCAAATACCAAAACCGTACATTTTCCCAAGTCTGTACAGGCGAATTTCGTGGATGTAAAGAGGATTATCAAGAACCCAGGATTTTTCATATATCATACAAGCGGCGTTAATTACATGTGTGAATGAATTTATTTCCTAAAAATCGTTTTCGATTTACGTAAATCAAATTAAAATTTTTAGGAATTTACCAAAGCAAATTCGGAAATGATTAGGCCCGAGTCCCGACCCAAGGGCATGGCCCGAACCCGAATATATTTCTTGATACCCGACCACACCCGACCCGAACTCGAATATAATTCTTGGTACCCGACCCGACCCGACACGAATATCGGGACGGGCCTAGGCCCGACGGGTAAGCCCGAGCCCGTCCAGGTCTCTATCACTCAGCCAGCATATGCGTAAGATCAATTCACACTGCTGGAAACTCTTCTAGACGGACGAAATTTATCAGTAGCCATAGCAAGGAAAATGATATAATTTCATTATGATGCTTCACATAAGCCTAATTTAGGCCAATTGTAACATTTGAGTGTTTTGCCGAAAATTCAAGGATGATGGGTTAATTAAAAAAATAAATTCACCGTATTCAATTTTAACACAGATGCCTTAGGTGACGATAGGTTTGAGGCTCGTGATAGTTTTTTTTTTCTTTTAATACAAGTGCCAAAATACAGTGAGATATTAATACAGTGAAATTTTGAAGCCGGGGGGGATAGGATAATTAAAACTACTTTTTATTTGCCATATTTGGTTTCAGTACTCCAAAAAAGTAGAATGAGTTATTTATTTTGAATTTTTATATGATGTGACAATTTGACTATTTGAGGGAGGGGAGGGGTGCTAGGGTGTGCTGGGGCGAAATCTAAGGATGATGGGTTAGTTCTGACCTGAGGGTTGAGTTAGTTTACTTTGGTGTTGAAGAATAATTTGGTGAATTGAATTGGTGATTGAGTTGAGGGTTGGGCTGTCGGTTCATTTAGTGATTATGCTTGGGTTTGCCTTGAGATTGAGTTGGACTTTGAGTTCTAAATTGAGGTGGAGGTTCAGCTATTGATTAAGTTAATAGGATCAGTTAGGGTTTGATTTGGGATCTGAGGCTGTTTTCCAAACGCCACTTATTTTGTGGAACCTAACTTATTGCATAAGAAATTACATTAAATAAGTTAGGTTCCACAAAATAAGTATCAAATCCTGATTTAATTTTCATATGAATTCTACTTTTACGCCAAATTCACAATAGTAATAATATTAATTGATTGTTTATTGTTATTGGTTTAAAAATACCAAAAGAGTCACTAAAGTTGTGTAACAGTGATTTTAATTGCGTTTACCGATTTTGGGCCTTAAAAGTATCGGCCTGATAAAAAATAATATCCGTAAATTGGATAGTTGATACGGATGTTTACTTACAATTTAAAAACATTCTGATACATTATAAATCATTCAGCTCAACAAGGAAGCTAGCGCCATTAACATTGAATTATCTTAACAACTGGAATTCGTTGACAGATTTAATTCGAATAAAATCTTTAAATACATTTTTTGGTATTCTGGATCTTATTCTCCAAATTAGTTTATTATTCTAAAAATTCGATGCTTATTGAATTTCAACGTTTACCATATTTGAACAAATGTTTTCTGACTTTTAATCGGAAATGGGAGTAGATCAGACACTTAATGACTGGTGCGTTTATAAAATAAACAAAAACGTATGGTGTATATGTTTACATTTCATTCAGTTGGTTCATTAAATTTTTTTTTTTAGTTTTTTTTGTTTGTTGAAAATGATACTGAATCTATTTATAATATAATCTGTGGTATATGACTATGGTTTGCGGAAGAAAATCCCGTGTACTTCATAAGAAACTACATACCGAAATATAATTGTACAACGATGAATAAAAATTAATTTTGTTTAGTCAACAGAAAGGCGGTGGTTTTATTATATTATTCTAACTTATTTCCGTCTCACATAAGTTGTTTTTATACCAATTATGCAACAATAAACTTTTGTATATATTTTATTATGAATCATAGTATCAAACTATCAACATAAAAATAAAAAGCAAACCGCACAATGATTTCAATGACTTTTCAACAATTAAACCATGAGACGGGCACAATGATTACAAACGTTTATTTAAAATATTATAAGAAATATAGTTTATAGTTTTGGGTGGTACTGGTTGATGGTGGTGGTAGCACAATTACATCACAATAATATACAATTTGAAAGGAACTTGCTCGATTTTCAGCTGCATTTCGCGAGCGTGCGGTGAAATTAATAAATTAATTTTGTTTTTTGAAAAGTAAAAAGATTTTATTGGTTTGTTCGCTTAACCTATATTTTCGTCCAAAACACAAAAAAAAAATTTAATTATTAATGTTACTACAATAATTCATAGATTAATAATATTTCCGCAAAAAAAAAAAAAAAAAAAAAAAACCGAAAACTTAAGATTTTTGTCTTTACATAATTTTTGCTTTCTCTTTTTTGTTAAGCGCACAAAAAGCAAAACAAAAAGATTTCAAAATCTCTGTGTGGAGGAACATAAAGTTGATAATTTTTTTTTTTTTCTTAGTTTCAGTTTAGCTTTAATAGTTTTACTAGTCATATATCGATAGTGTGCTGCGCGCGTTTGTTTAATCTCGCTTAAATGTTAAATAAAAGTTCTGTGATTTTAATATTAGAGTTTTGTATAGAGTTTTGAGCAAGGTTTTCTTGATTCGATTTGGACATCGCGCGCGCTTTTTAAAAAACCAAATGAAAAACTGTGCGATTTAACAAAAAAACAAAAACTATTTTTTAACCTTGCTCAAGCAACAATTTCAATTGCTTAATTGTTTTGTGTACATACAAAAGTACTTTATAGTTTATACATTTGTGTTTTGTTGTGTTTGTGTTGTTGTATATAGTATAAACGAATTAATTTAGCGTTTAGTTGTTTTGTTGTAATTTGTGTGAAAGTTTAATTATTATATTCTGTGTTATATGTTGTACTGTACCGCTCGCTTAAAGGCTTAAATAATATACCAAAACCAACCAATTGGAAATTTATATATACCAACAATAATATAATGTGGTGTTACAATATGCAAATAACAGTGATTTGGATACGATACCGATGATTTAGACTGCAACATTTTTGGACAAGGTTGTATAATTAATTAGCCCACCGGCTGTATAAAGAAAGGCAATAAAAAAAGTCGCGGCACACTTGACCTGCATCACACGGCGACAACACCACCATCACCACCAAAATGGATATATTGTGTATGTTAAATAATAATTAGTCATAGAAGGTTTTTAGTTTTTAATATGCTTACGAAAAAATAACATCGAGGTTTGACCACAAACAACGTCACGTAGATATAGTTCTAACTGTTGGTATTGATTGCGCTCGCCGTAAATTAAAATTTTCTTTTCTCACGTTCGATTTTTTACAGATCAATGAGAATTGTAACTTTTTATAGTTTGGTATATTTATTTATTGATTGGAAAGATTTATCTGTTGATGTAACAATATAAATTTTGCCATAGATCTAAATGGCACGTATTATTTTTACGTATAGACTAACGAAAATTGCATTCAAAATTTACAATCTTTTGATTTTGTACATAAATAGATTTATGTATACAGTCTCGGAGAAATACTTATGTATATAGTATGTGCGTTGTGTCAGAAAACCAATTTGCTAATTTATATGACTAATACGGTTGTCGTGGTTATAAATAAATAGACATTCGTTTTATTGCAAATGCGAGTTTGCTATTTGGGATACAATCGAGTAGATAATTGGTAATTTATATCTTTTTATAGATGTACTATAAAAGTTTAGTGGTTTTGGATAAAATATGCGGTCACAGCTGTGGTTGTCATGCAGTATAATTTTTAATATTCATTTTTTTTGCGAATTAAATTTGTTTCATTAAAAATTATTGAGTGGTTTGGATAATGGAATTGGAGCGAGAACAAGAATTTTAAAACTTTTGTCAAATTTATCACTTTTTAGATTTTCCAATCTTTGTCAATTTGGCATAATCTAATTTTTTTTCTAATCTGTTGAAATTTCAAATATTTCAACTAAACCGAAAAAAATTAAAAATTGCATCAGATCCATAAAAAAATACGTTATAAGTATATTTGCTAGTTTCAACTTGAATTATAAAAATTTTAAGTTCTCTTCTAGTTCAAAATAATTGTTTCTCAATCTCGAAACTATTCGTTTGTAACTATTTTGTTGTGAATTAAATATTTGATCAGATTTGTGTGTCGTTTGGCCATAAATCATTAAGTGATTTAATAGTCTCACGGATAAATTAAATACAAGATTAATTTTAATAAGATTCTTTCGGCTTTTTATAGACACAATATATTAACAGTAATGGAATTCACAACATTTTCGACTTGTTAATCAGAAAAAATGTAGAGGCCAGTCATTTATATTATAGAGTTTTCCAATAGGGACTTGACAACTTTGAATTTAATTTGTGAGCGCACTCTTTGACTAATCATCGAACTGTCACTGTCAATTTATTCAGTAAACTCAACATTTTCATCATGGTAAAGTACACGAACGTATAATGTCTGCAAATTATAAAAATTTACTACCGAAATTCGGAGTCGGTGACCGCAACTTTAAGAGCGTTAACTCCAATTTTCGGTCGTAATTCTCGCCCTAGTAGACAGGCAATAACAAGTTTAGTGCAAAAATTTGAGTCTACATATTCGTTGTGTGATGTTGCCGTGCCAGTCAGACAACGGGTTGGTCGAAGTGTCGAAAATATCGCTGCCGTTCAGGCGTCCGTAGCAAACGATCCAAAACAGTTAATTCCACGGCGTTCTCAAGAATTGGGCATCACCCAGACCACTTTATGGCGAATTTTGCATAAGGATCTTGGTTTACACCCATACAAGATCAAGCTGACTCAAGAATTTAAGCCGATGGACCATTTGAAGCGACGTACGTTCTCCGATTGGGCTCTGGATAAGATGCGCCAAGATGATGAATTTCATCGCTAAATCATCTTCAGTGACGAAGCTCATTTGTGGCTCAATGGGTTCGTCAATAAGCAAAATATGCGTTATTGGTCGGGTGAAAATCCACATGTGCTTCATGAATCAACACTTCATCCACAAAAAATAACTGTTTGGTGCGGTTTGCATGCCGGCGGCGTCATTGGGCCATATTTTTTCGTCGACGATAACGATCGTCACGTTACTGTGAATGGCCATCGTTATCGCACCATGATTACCGATTATTTTTGGCCCACATTGGAAGATATGGAGTTGGACGACATGTGGTTTCAACAGGACGGTGCCACAAGCCACACAGCACATGTTGCATCCGATTTACTGAAAAGCAAGTTTGATGAGCGTCTTATCTCAAAAAACGGGCCAGTCAATTGGCCGCCTCGTTCGTGCGATTTAAGGCCTCTTGACTATTTTCTTTGGGGCTACGTCAAGTCATTGGTCTATGCCAACAAGCCGACGACGTTGGAACAGCTCAGAGCCAACATTGAACGCGAAATAGCGGCCGTTTCGGCCGAAATGTGTGGCCGAGTCATCGAAAATTGGGTCCAACGAATCGACCGCTGCAAACGTGCCCGCGGTGGTCATATGAACGAAGTAGAGTTCCATTCATAAATGTTTTGATTGTACTTCAAACCGATAATAAAGTTTTTGAAATATCTCTAATGGTTTGCGATTAATTTAAAAAAAAAGTTGTCAAGTCCTTATTGGAAAACCCTTATCTACCAAAAAAATTAAAAATATCACAACCCGAGAGTCAATACAAAATGTATCGACTCTAAAAAATGAAAACTTTTCCTTGAATTTTCTATGTGGTAGTTTGGTTTCGTACAGATAAGCTCGCACAAACAAAAAATTCGGCCTACTCATTAGGTAGCTATGACCAAACTACAAAAATAATTCCAACTTCATACATTAAGTATGAGGCAAGAACGTAGTGACTTAGCGAATTATATATTCACTAAATCAAAAAAATACAATTTAGTCTAAAGCCCTAGACAGACTATAGTTTAATAAATCCGATTTAGTGAATTTTCGAGATTATGTAGCCATAGTTAGATTTACGGTATTTATACTTTATTTTGAGTTCAGTGACTAAAATGATGTACTGGGAGTGTATTAGTTTGACAAATATTATGAAAATAATTACAGTTTAAGTGTGTTTACCGTAATTGAAAACGAGTTCAACTAAATCGGATTTAATAAATCGCAGTCTGTCAACGGTATAATACGACTAATAAGCAATTTTATTCTAACTTAAATTATTACTTTTACTGAGATTTAAGGGTTCATCCATCGATGTACTTCTTAGTTTTGATTTTTATTATTTGATCGCGATTTTGTTATACGCTAGATAAAGATTTAGTTTAACTGATTTTACACTAACTCAAAAGGCTTTACTCATTTAAGTCCGTATTATCCAGTAGCTGGATGGCCTCTATGTTAACATGAAGTAGTCGTTGTTCATGACTTCTAGCAAATTTCATAATTTCGGTTTTGATGGGTTTCTATGCCCAGGTCTTCCACAAATGATGTTGCTATTTCTGACAAATCATGGTGCGTTGACGATATTCCTTAGCACTTTATTTTGGAATCGTTGGATAATATTCATGTTGTTCTGTTTGGTACATCCCCACAGCTGTATACCATTAGTCCAAACAGGCTTCAATATTTGCTTATAAAGCAGAAGCTAGGGATTGATATATGAGAATTTATTCCCAGTAACCAATACATTTTATTGTATTTTAATCCCAACTCGCCTCTTTTCTTTTTAACATGAGCTTTCCAGCGAAGCTTAGCGTCTAATGGCATCCCAAGATATTTGGCAGTGTTTGCATGTGGTATTTCTTAATTATTTAGATATACTAGTTTGTGTACTAATCCCTTGTTCGTAAAGTCGACACGTACAGATTTAGCCTCATTTATTTGTATGCGCCATTTTTTTGTCCAGTTGTATACTTGCTTTATGGCGGTTTGTAATTTCACTGTTGTATCTGAGTTATTGTCATCTACTGCCATGATAGCTGTTTCATCTTTTCAATAATATTGGTTATTCTATGCACTGAATCAATCTTAGACCATATAATACAATGGACCGCCAGCAATGGCTTTTAAATGTCTCCGACATATGCAGCGCAGATAAAATAATTTTTTTGAATTATCGTTTTTTATTTTATTTATATGTAAATTTAAATTTGCAGTGACTTCTGTTGGTACTAAATGTAACTACTGAATTTTGTAGTGACATCTGTGGGTACTAATTTTGATTATACATACTTGTTATAGTTACCCTATCGGTCACAAGGCTACTTTGCGCTGCAGATGTTGGATACAAGCTACTTTACAATTTTATATGGCAACGTCACTTCGCT
The DNA here is from genome assembly GCA_963556165.1 of Tipula helvola. NCBI lineage: Eukaryota > Metazoa > Arthropoda > Insecta > Diptera > Tipulidae > Tipula > Tipula helvola. The sequence goes on from OY744481.1 coordinate 367,178,153, forward strand.
AGCGGTCCATTCTATTGTATGGTCTAAGGATGTGACATATTTGGGAGATTTTCGACAATCTTGTGACCCAGAAAAATAGAACAATAAAATACGAAAAGTGAGTTTATATAGAGTGTTTTGTACTTGAATGCTACACCTTTAAGAGGGCGATTCCTAATTACGACTTTTCTCTAACGCTCTGTATCTCAGTGGATAAATTTTCCATTTCCCATTTTTACCTTCCCAAATTCGCAACAATTTTATTAAATTCTAATATCCAACTGAGAGACGTGAAAATATAGATTAACTGGAATTTTTGTGTAGCAAAGGGTAGAGCTAAACCTCTTGTAATGGCCGAAACGTCTTATGCACAACCACACAAACCTAAAATCATGCATTATTTGTGAGAAATCAAAAAATTTGACTTCCCTCACTACAAATTTAAGATATTCAAGAAAGATATTGCCTGATAAATGCATCCCGATGGATTACATTTTTCCATATTTAATTATTTAATTTTCTTTAATTTTAATTTAAAACACTTCACACACTGAGATTTTTTTAATTTCGGCCATAAAACTTTAGACCACTACATTTTCGATCAGTCAACTCAAAAATAAAAAAAACAAAAAATCTATCATTTTTTCCTTTACTTTCAATTCTCTCGTGTAATTTTTTAGGTTAGAAAACAATCAAAAAATTAAAATTGCAAAAAAAAATGGAAACAATTAACTTCACGTTGAAGTTTTTATTGCAATGGGTATAAAACCCAACAATACAACAAACTATCAACTTATTAAAATTAAATTAAAGCAAAAAACAGGAGAAAATTGATAAAAATTAAGGAGCGAATGAAAACACGACTTCACACACTTGCTATTCTAGTACTTTTTTTCATAATAGCGCATCCACTGTATAGTTACGAAATTCACGCTGGGGTTCCAAAAGGAGTCTATTGTTATGTCGCACGTGACAAAGAATAATAACACAACTAAAAATTTCAAATTTTTCAGGAGAGCAAAAGAAAAAATGCAAATTTCGATTTTACTACAGTATTCTCTCTATGGGCGTCAAAAAACAGGAAGATCGGAAAATTAGGCCGGCCCTCATTTTGTAAAATAAATATGAAAATGCCACTATGTAGTTATGAAATCGACCATTGCGTATCATTTTGACGAAGTATCTCAAAAACTCAATTTTTTGAGTTGTGTCACTTTTCTATGTCATGTGCGATATTTGATCTAAACAGCAGACCTATACTAACATCAAGTTATGTAAAAGTTTCAATATTTACGGATAATACAGCAATTGTGCAGCTATACATCAAAATTCAAAAAACGACATTACATTTACACTCCCCGAACTTACTTGTCCGCCTTAGAGACTAAATAATATCATTCTACTACAACACCAAAACGTTAAATATCTCGGCCCACATTTAGATAGGAGGTTTACATGGAAAAAACACATGGAAAGTACACGTGTACAAATCTAGGAAAGGAATATCTAGGCATTCTAACTTAAGTCTAGACATTAAGGATTTTCTAAATAACATAACACTTAAACCTATCTGGGCATATGACATTGTGGGTATCCGCTTGTACTTCCAACAAAACAACATTGCATCGAATGCAGTCAAGAATACTATAAGAACATGCATCGGGACCTACACATCGAAAAAGTAGCAAATACAATCAAGGCACTACAGCAAAATATACCAGTTAAAATTAGAACAGCATTTCTGACATATTACTAGAAATTTGTGAGGAGGCGCACAATTTATAAAATTTCCTCCGATTGTTAATTACAAAAATCGCACATATCTCAAAGTGTCAACAGATCAAATAATTAATTAATTACCAAAAACAAAAGAAAAAACTGATTAACTTTTAAGACAAACTTGAAGCTATACGAGTATGTGAAAAACCGCCGTTCTCCTCATAGTGTAATTATTATTGACATTGGCTGACGACATTAAACTAGAAATTCTTTTCTATTAAAAAGTTGTACTTGTCTCGTTTTATATAAAGACACCTATCACTTTATGACGATCGGAGCATATTGCGTTTGAGCAACATTTTTGTAATTTTTAAAATAAAAAAACTTTCCTATGCCGCGCGCGCATACTTCATAAATTTTTGTTTAATTATTTAATTAAAATTTAATTACTACAATTTTTTTTTATTGATTGTCATTTTTTAACAAACAAAAATTGTTTGCCCATTTATGATGGCAGGTAATTTCTAATAGAAAATGTATTAATTAAAAATTATGGATACACAATAAAGGTGAAGAGTGAAATTTGAATTATTCATAATCGCACGTGTATGTCAAAATATGGTATAAGCGCCGATTAAAGAGTATTTCTGGTATGTTTAGAAAGGGCAAGTTAATTAATTAGCAACAGTTTCCTAAATGTATTTGTGTGATACCAAAAAACAAAACGATCAAATTAAATTATTAACACTTAAACCGCCGGCATGGTTTCACGATAGTTCAGAAACATTGCATAAATACGATATCGGTGATTTTAATCCTGGGGTAGGCAAAATTGGTGTATCGAATTTGTGATAAACAACACATCTTCTAACATATATTCATTTAAAAATTATTTAATTTATTTAAAACTAAATTTATAATTTACAAAAAATTATTTTCCCCATAAACATAAAATTTAAAAATTTAAATAAAGGCCTACAGTCTGTCAGTATAGTCTGGAAACTATTACAGATTTACCTATCATTTTGTGAATGATCATTAATTTATGCTACGAGAACTGTTTGTTCAATTTGAAGAGGTAATTTATCTTAAAAGTGTAAAATACTTCGGTTAATCTTATTTCCGATTTCCTAACCAGAATACTAACTAAATGTCCATCAACATTCGGCAACCTTCAAGTGACGAGGCCCATTTTTGTGTAAACCAGCAAAATTGTCCGACCGAGAAGAAGTTTACAAACCTCACAGGGTAGAAAGATCGCTCATATAAATCTTGAAGACTTAAAATAAACACTTTAGCTTATCCGTAAGATTGAACGCTTTATCGATTAATAATTCAAGAAGGCTTGTTAAAGCACGGATTATGGTCGATACATGAGACTCGAGAATTATGATTTTTACTTACGTACTGATATGTCCAACACTGAATTTAACATATTGGTGTTTGGTTTTATTTTAATACTTTTATACATCTAATACATAAATGATAATCGTTACTCCCAAGTCTCATTTTACGGCCAAAATCCTTTCTCGGATGCAATTTGTCTTTTTTAGCAGTTGTTGTTTTTTAAGTGTAATATCCCTTGTATGCAAAAATCATTTTGTTCAAATTAAAATAAGAATACAGTCATCCCTCGCATTGCGCGATTTCTTTTTGCGAAATTTTGCTGTAGCGTAATGTTAAAGTTAAACCATAGTCTATGTTTATGAAAAGAAATTTTGTTACTTTCGCAAACAAACTTATTTATTTTTGGCATTACGCTATAGCCAAATTTCGTAAAAAAAAGTCGCGCAATGCGAGTGAGACTGTGGTACGCAAAAGCTTCTCAAACTATTATTACCTCGTTCCCCTTCATACCTCTAAAAGACCCTGGTAATTACGATACTGTTACGGTTTTTATTTACTGTAGGGCTCCGGTTACGTGTGGGGGTCAAAACCGATTCGCGAGTGAACAATTTATGATTAAATTCACCTAAATTGTACACCAACTGACAAAAGGGCCACTCTAAAACAATTTTTTTTGATGCGAATATAATATTTTGAACCACCACTACTTGGAAACATGAAACAAAAACCAAATTCTAGGCCATTCAAAATAATCGTAGAAAATGTGGCATGCCATGGAAAATTTAAATATATCGGCAAATTAATAATCGAAAGTTTAAGAAATTCTTTTTGACAGTCAGATAGTGTAACGGCAATCGTGGCATTGTTGGAAGATGGGAGAAGCCAACGTTATGCGAATTCTCGAGACAGGGTTGTATACCAGGCGACAAGGTACGGTCAACAAAGAATAACAAACGTTCGAGATGACCGTTTTGTAGTTCCATCAATTTGTAAAAATCGCCATGCCACCGCTGTTGAGATCAAGGTTGAGAGAAGCATATCTTCATGCATGAAGAAAAGCCACAGGTCCAGAATTTCTATCGCAACACAGGATTACTCGGCTACAATTTGCGAGGAATCATGAAAATTGGACTGAACCTGATTGGAGTCATGCTTTATTCACCGATGTTTCGAGATTTTGTTTGCGGACGACCTGGAGAGCGTTACGGATAAATCGATATCAATTCCAACCGGATCTATAACGGCATTTCGCAATATTAACGAAATATTGAAAGAATATGTTGTTTCCTATGTACCATTTATAGGCGATAATTTTATGCCAATGCAAGATAATGGAAGATCAACCCCAACTCAATCTTAACTCGACTTGCAACCCGGCTCTTAAATCAATCCCGAACAATCAGCCCTCAAATCAACATGGCTTAAAAACGACATGCATACATGAACTCATCTCAAGCTAACTCTAATTCAACCGTCAATTCAACACACAAATAAATCCCTAGCTGAACTAAACCCTAACCCAACCACAACTCGACTCCAACTCAACCCCAATTCAACCCGCAAAGCGAACCCAACTCAACCGCAAACTCAACACTCAACTCAATCCTCAATCAACCACTTAATATCACGATATGGTTTTGGGTCAATGGTCAAATGGTTTAGGTCACGAAAACGAACCAAGTAAACCGATTGAACATTATCATTCCGGTTCTTACGGGTCATTATTTTTTATTTATTTCATTTCGGTTTCGGCACTCACTAATGCGACTTCCACACAACATTTAGATTCTGCATTCGCAATACGCCTTGAATTGAGACGATATACTTATAGGTACTTATAGCTATTGAAATCAAATTTCGTCTTTTGCAGATAATTTGAATATTTTCTTCTTGCGGAAGAATCTCCGCCCCTTAGCACACAATAATATTTTTGCATACATCGTGTACTACACGAGAAGCTCAGACGTATGTATATTACGAAGAATCCTCAGTTTGTTGATATTTTTCGGCCTTACTACGATTTCTGATCCGGATTCCGGACTTTAACTTCAATATTCATTTTCATCTTCCGGACAAAAGATGAATAAAAATGAAGCATTACGGGCTAATAGGAGAGCTAATTTCTTTTCATCCACACTACCGAGGGAGATCATAGTCCTTGTACCTTTCAAAAATACATTTCCAGGCTCGGGTATATTTGGTGAAGTTTTCTGTGGCATTTCTATTCTTACCGTATTTTTCACAACTGGGCGAAAATGTAACCCGAAAATCATAATTTGGATAGGATATAACATCTATTCATTTTAAGCCAATCAACTCATTTAAATGACAAAAGTAACATCCAAATATTTTTAAATTTTAAAAATCCTAAGATTTAAATGACACTGAAAAAGGGCGAATACTCCCCCGATGGTCAAACGATAATTTAAGAAGCTTGAGAATAAAATGGATGATGAAGCGGAATTAATCGAAATAAATCAGGGAAAGATTCGGTTAATCTCCGTCTTGCTTACACCGATCCAATCATCCTTACTTCACTCGTACTGAATATATCTGAAATGTTTTACCAGGTAGTCATGTAGCATGCTCGAGTTGGGAATTCGATCACTTTTGCTAACATTGTTAGACAGAAAATACATAGTTGATGGACTCTTTATTTCTATAAAATCATTTCAAAGTATGAGGGGTAACGTAAAAGTTTTTAGAAAAATGAATAAAAAATAAAAAATTTTCGTCAAAAATTGCTTTCCAAAATATTCGCCTTTAAGATCTATACACTTTTGCATACGATTGCATACATTTTTGCGAGTCCGAAGATGATAGCTCCAAAACATGGTTTTTGAACGCTTCAACAGCTTCTTCAGGCGACAAAAATCGTTGTCCACGCATCTTATCTTTGATTGTTGGGAACAGGAAGAAGTCATTGGGTGCCAAGTCGGGGCTTTAAGGCGGATGACTCATCAATTCGATCGTTTGAGTGCTCAAAAATACTCGCTTGTTTGATGTGATGTGTGTGAGCTCGCATTATCGTGTTGCAAAATGATTCGCCGTTTTGGGTTATTTTCTCTCAATTTATTGAAAACCTCGAGCAAATTGACTGTCTTTTGATTTTAAAGAGCCACAGTAGCCACATGACCGGTTTTCGTGAAGAAACACGCTGCCATTTGCTTCCCAACGCTCCGAGCTCGCACAACTTTTGTTGGATTTTCTTCGGATTGGAAGACCCAAACAGTCGATTGAACTTTTCTTTCCGGCTCATACGCATATATCCATGGCTCGTCACCTGTCATGATCTTGTATACGTTTTTGGAAGTACCTCCAACGAATTTTTCAAGCATTTGGCGGCACCAATCGACACGAACCTTTTTTTGTGCGTCTGTCAACAAAGTGGAATCTAATGTGCACATAGCTTCCGCACCATCCGCCTACTTAGGCATGCCTCGATTTCACGATAAGTCACATGATGATTCTCTTCAATCAGTTTTCTCACAGCATCGATGTTTTCTGGAACAACAGCTGTTTTTGGACGACCTTCATGCGGCTCGTCTTTGAATGAACGTCGTTCGTGTTTAAATTCATTGTACCAATTATAAAGACTAGCCAAGGATGGTGCTTCGTCGCCAAAAGTCGAATGAAGTGATTCGAAGCACTGTTGTTGAGTTAGCCCCTTTCGTAAAAAATCATCACACGAAAACTTTCATGCGATAATTCCATTTTTTCACTGAATTCAATTTTTTAAGTAAATAAAAAACAATGTTGCGATGCGAACTGACAGATGACTTCTGAGAAACATAACCTCCAAAAATATTAAACTTTTTGACTGACATAGAGATTTGCATCGGAAGACACTAGTATGTATTACCATCGTAATTCTCAAAGTAAAGTAATTTTCCACCGACCGATGTAAATCCGAAACCGACAGGTGAACATTTATGACTCATGGTGGTTTCTCATCCATTATCATAGGCTGTCCTTTTAGATGTGAATACTTCTCGTTACTCGGATTTGGTGTGTGGCGACGAGACTTTTTTCAATTGATTAACCGTTATCCAAGAATGCACATAGGTTTCCACCGATTTTTCGGTTCCATGAATTGTAATCGGTACAACTTAAAATCAGAGCTTCGAACAGAAACCGAATTTAACCGGACTTACTTCATGAGGCTTCATTTGCAAATCGTTCTTTTCGCAAATCTGACGACAATTCAAGTATCACATCCGTCTCTACAGACATCTTCGACAAACTTTTGCTGTCTTAATATGTTCGAAATTAGCAGAACCTTTGCCCGAAAAGAACTTTTATCACTTTGGAATCGCAATATCCGTACATTTTCCACTGTTAATGGCACAATGGTAGGTTTACCAGCAAATGTATTTATTGATAATTTATTCGTACGTATTGATTATGCCAAAATTGTTCAAAAAAAAATTGCATAAATTACAAAACATCCGGAAATTCAAGATTTTCAATAAAGCAAAATCTTCTAAAACTATTAATATCCATCAAACTGACGCCACCGCCAGCACATTTTAGACAAAAGATAAACCCAAATTTTAAACGAGCTACATCTTTTTTAAAAGCCACCGGTTGTCCTTGATTATCTCTTACATATATGTATATGCACAACCACACATAAGAGACTGTCGATTTCATTAGGTTAATCGTTAATGAAAATCTGCATATGACATTCCATTGAATTAAAAATCAATAAATTTGGTGTAAATGTGACGTAACAACACAAATATACCAAATTAACAATTCTTTCACTTTTTCGCGATTTTTGGCTTATCAATTATTTCAAAGAAAATTTTATTTAACAGTAAATCGGAAATAATATGAAACAATTCTTCAGATGAAATACACTTGTAATAAAAGTAACCTAGAAAATGATTCAATTAATTTTATTGCATTGCTGCTGCTGTTGTGACAAAAATGTATGATACAGATAATTTGTGTAGTATGTAGAAAGGTGGTTTACAGTCTAAAAATAATTCAAGCAATAACAAAAAAATTGTTAATTAGTGGAAAAAATCTTGTCGCCACAAGAGAAATATGGAAAAATGATTTTATGTTAAGAATCCGTATACTAGTAGGTAGTTAGTTATTTATGAAAACTATTTCGTATCAAATTACCATGACAGAAAAGGGTCAAGTGTCATTTCCCCCCTCTCTCTCTCTTTTTATTTATATGTACAGACAAAAAACAAACAATACGAATAATGTAGAGTTGGTCAACTGTATCAACTGAATTTGTATTGTAACTGGTACATAAAGAACATCCGGTATGGAACAGTTTTGTTTTATCTGAAATTGATAACTGTAACATGAGTTGAAAAGTAGTTGATTACAATAAAAACTGGATTAAATATTTTTTTTGTTTTTTGATGATTTTATACTTTACCATGATTTAATTCTTCTAGCATGATTTTGTGTATTTTTGAGATTAGATTTTTGGGTTGTGCCTCATAAATAACAGGGCTAATTTAGCTTAGATTAAATTATTTAACTGAAAACTCAATTTACGTTTATCGTCTAAGCCAGCGCTTCTCAAACTTGTTCATACTGCGGCCTCCGAAATCGGAAAAATAAAATCCAGGGCTCCCAAAAATTGTATTCAATATTAAAGAATTTACAGCCAAACATTTTGGGCATTCCTGTTCAAGGATCTCAGATGTGTGTTCCGCAATTTAAAAAAATGTTTTACCAACCCAAAATATTCCTTCAGCTTCATCCGCTTAGAAGGATTAAAAAATGTATAAACGCAAAAATTACATAATTCCAGAAAATTATTAAACATAAGAAACTATTAAAAATTGGATGTAACTGTAAAAACTCCGAAACTAAATATTTTAACTAGACATATGAGTGGAGCAAAGATAACAAAATAGCTATATAAGGTTAAAGCTTTGAGCTCACTATTCTGGATCTGTCAAAATTTAATTGTTGTTCGTTTCTCTAATTCGACTGCACCCGATCCAAATTCGTTTCGTTTTTAATTTTAGCATCAAATGGTTTTTACCTAGGTATTTAAGACCAATTCTTCTGAATTATCAAAATATAAAAATTCTGGAAATACTTAAAACATTAAAAAAAACTTTAGTTAGTTTTTCTGTACAAAATTCAGAGTTAGGATCCAAAGTTTTTTAAGATTTTCTCAACTGCAAATTTTGAATGTAATCAACCAATTTGAAAGTTTTAGCCCGCTTCGCAATTTTATATTGCTTTTATCAGTAAATTGACGCACAAATTTTGGTTCTTAATTTTTAGAAAATTGACCGACCTCATTATTTTATTAATGTCTTCATCTTCAATAGTTAGCGTGCAGTTTTGTGCAAAACTGCCCCAAGACTGAAAAAACACTTTCGATGTCACGGAAGTTAATTAAAAAGTGTTGACATGCAAGTTTGTTGCGTTGAATAGAAAAGAATTTGATTCCTCAAATCTGGTGGCTACTTTTTCCTTAATTGCCAACTTTCATGATAAACTGTTCGAATTAATTAAATTTTGTTTAGATTTGGTACCAAATCAATCGAAAGATTCTTAGTCTGAAAATTAGAATGACACCAATGACAAATATGATATGTTTTTGTGTAAAACTAAGGTAAAAGTTTCGACAAATTTATAGGCATTTTGTCTGAAGATAATTACAGAAATTTTCGTTATGTACCTATTCCAAAAATTTACCAACATTTCGGTAATAAACCGTTTTACCGAAAATCGGTATTGGATTCCCTACAAAAAAACTCGGCATTAGAATCCTAGAATTTTCAATTTGGAGTTCTCAACACTAACTTGATAAACAAAGTAGGAGATTAACTTGATAAAGTAGGAGTAACTTTGTAGAATTACATACTAAATAACTACCTTTTCAATATCCAATTACGCAAATTTACATAGATCTAAGGTCCTATAGCTTTACTTTAAATTTAGTTTCTAAATTTCAAAGAGATATCGACCTTTGATTTAAAAATGTTGTTGCTTCATAAAAGGCCATAATTTTAACCATGGTTTTTTATCCCGTAGATCAGGTTTTGTGATCTGAAATTCCTATTCATGTTCATTGTGAATAAGAACTTGCCCACCTAAATCCTCGTGATTGTGAAATTCATATACACATCACATATCTTACAAAAATCATTAACAGTACAAAAAATTGTAGCAGCCATTGATAATAGGTAGATTTAGAAATTTGTATGCGAGGAAGTTGTGCTGTTCATAAGAGATATTAAAGCGACGTTTTAACCCTCCTCGGCATTTTTTTGTTTTGCTAAATTAATCTTAATGTGCCAGCTTATCGGCTGCTTCTTTCAAGAAATGTAATTTTCTAATTGAAAGGTAAAACTCAGATTTATATTTTCCATGCATACGAATATGTATGCCGTGTTTTCCATAATCTAAACTTATAGTCTAAGAGCTGGGCCCTATTGCACCAACTACTTATCACAACTACTTATTCAGGTACCAAATTTTATATATATGTTATGTACATAACTATTATTTGGCCTTTAACATATGAAAGTCTAAGAGATGCAGTTTTCCTGCAGCACTTGGGCAGGTACGAAAGGTCTTACTTTACCTAAGATTTTTGTGTTATGTTGATAGCTGCTAAAAATTTTTGCTTAACCTAAATTTTCACTACCCAACAACAAACATAAAATCGATCGCCGTATTCAACTAATTTATTTTTATTTTTTTTAATTCTATACATAATAAAGTCGTTTAAAAAAACATAGAAATAGTGAGGCAATATTTAAGGATATGTTGCGACATCATCGGCAGACATGGCCGCCGCTGTGAATATTTGTAGTCGCCGCGTGCAGTTATCGCTTTTGCTCTCAAGATTCTAGTTATTACAATTATTATTTATATATTGTACATCAAAAATGACCCTATTAACAGTAGAACGAATATTTCCCGAGATATTTCCATTAAAACTTGTATCGTCTCATTTCCTGATAAAAAATTAGAAAAAAATTTAAAACAGCAACAAAATTCAATTAATCAAAACAGCACAAAACCATATCCACATCACAGGATACAATCAATTTCCTACCGCTTTTAAAGCAGTAATCAATATATTATGTAATATGGATATGATGTACAGCAACAAAAAAAAAAGTTAACAACACTATAAAATAAATCTGATATTAATCCTAATTGAATTTTCTGTTTTTATATTTAAATTTGATTCGTGATTATTTTTAATAGACTTGTGTGAATTTAATTCTATAATACGTGTGAGTTTAATTGATTGCTCAAGAAAGTGAAGAAATTGAATAAACGAGGTTTGTCATTAATGGTTTTACCGTAAATTAAATTTGATATATTGATTTGGAATACAGGGAAAATTTTCTAGCTTTAATCGATTTTTCATCAAAATTATTGCTTTCTTAAAATTATTAAGAAGAATTTGTTTAAAATTCAAGGTATCGGATAAGAAATAGCCAAATTCCTTCCTAATTGGCAATATTCCAGAACTTTATCTAAAAATCATTTTAGAATTCCATTTCCATTGGAACTGCTGAATTTGATCAAAATCGGATAAGAAATAGCCAAATTCCTTCCTAATTGGCAATATTCCAGAACTTTATATAAAAATCATTTTAGAATTCCATTTCCATTGGAAATGCTGAATTTCATCAAAATCGGATAAGAAATGGCCAAATTCCTTCCTAGTTGGTCATATTCCAGAACTTTGTCTAAAAATCATTTTAGAATTCCATTTCCATTGGAAATGCTGAATTTCATCAAAATCGGATAAGAAATAGCCAAGTTCCTTCCTAATTGGCCATATCCCAGAACTTTATCTAAAAATTATTTTAGAATTCCATTTACATTGGAAATGCTGAATTTGATCAAAATCGGATAAGAAATGGCCAAATTCCTTCCTAATTGGCAATATTCCAGAACTTTATATAAAAATCATTTTAGAATTCCATTTCCATTGGAAATGCTGAATTTCATCAAAATCGGATAAGAAATGGCCAAATTCCTTCCTTATTGTTTACTTTTGACTACACGTATGAATTTCCAACTTGACGAACATACATTTTTGCTCGTTATGTTGAAAATTCATACAAACCTGTAAGTCAAAAGTAAAAAGTTTTTTCATTGTGAATTCTCTGTAACAAAGTTTTGATTGAGGTTCAACTGTTATTCTGAAAAACTGCTCTTTCATCATGATACAAATATTATAAGGTATGCTTGACAGCTGAAAGCACGTGATTTTTCAAACCACGTGCACGTGACGTCACGCAATTCCGATAAATATGCAAGTTATTTTTTTTTACTTTTCGTTTTTTTTTTGTTGTTGTAATTATACGTAAAAGAATTGAGTGACGTCAAAAAAAAAAGATGGCCATTTGTTTACATATTTCGAGCTAACCTGGGTTTTTATTGAATCATGGGAACATACCTTGTATATTTTATAACATGCTCTCATTTATTTTCCAAATTTAGCTTTTGGTTTGAGGAATCCATTTTTTGTCCTTTTTGTTTTTATCAAAACAATTTGTTCACTATTTCACTCTTTCAACTATTCGTCTTGAGTATTTCAACGGTTATATGGTTCTTAGAATCTTCATCATCCGTTATAAAATCAAATAAAAGAGGCAAATGCTTGTTCATTTTAAAATTTTGTTTTCATTTTTAAATCAGTCGTATTGTATCTGTTGTGTTAAACAAAACCGAGTGAGAAAATAAAAAATAAAAAAATTTCAACACGCTCAACTAGAAATGGGAACTAAATGTTTTATACGGAAATGTCATTGGATTGATCATGTCGACAATTTATTCGAACATATGGAGAAGGATCATCGTGATCATATCAAAGAAGTGAGTTCAACAAAAATGATAGAATTTAGTATAAATGATTTTCAAATACGACCACGAAATGAAAAACCTTTACTTCTTGTGACCGATTTTGGACTCTACTGGTTTCTGCGTCGTAATAAATCACCTGATGAAATGTTGATTGGCCTTTATCACATTGGTGACTCGGACAATATAAATTACACGTTACAATTTGGCAAAAAAACTAGTGATGTATGTGTCATGAATTATGGTGCTTTTAAAACACAAAGTGACGCTTCAATAACCGATGACTATCCAATTTCATATTTTCAATATGATTTTGACAATATGATTCAGAATAATTGTAAAATAGTAAGATTAATATTGCATACGGAAGATGAGTGGATCGATAGTGAAGAATTTCCGCCAGATCATTATTGTGTCGATTGGAATGAAGCATCAATTGAGTTGAACAATGAAATGATCGAAAAGCTTGTTTGTGTGATTTGTTATGAGGGTTTGCAAAATAAGGAAATAATTTCGTGTGACAATAAACATAATGTATGCGAACCGTGTATGAAATTATATAAGGAGAAACAAAAAACCGTTAAGTGTCCTTGTTGTCGTGATATTATACGATATGATTCGCGGAATCATGATTTAGAACGGACAGCTAGGATTTTGAAATGGCCGAGTAATGATGAGCAAAATGTGGTTGTTGTTACTATGGAGGAAGATGTCGAACCGGAGATTAATGAAAATGCAGAAATTAATGAAGAGTCGGAGATTAATGAGGGGCCGGAGAATAATGATGAGACGGACTGTGAAAACCTACAAGTTGTCGAAATTACAGTAACGGAAGCAAACGTACAATTTGAAATTAGCATGGAAGATTTGTTTTAAAAATTATTTTGAGTAGATTTTATTTTTGTGATTTTAGAATGTGAATTATTTAATAAAGTTTATAAGTTTGATTTGATGCAAACGATTGAGTTTTGCAAACACATAACATGGAAATTGTTTTATTTTTTAAATTTTGTAGAATTAATTTTTCGCGCGAATTTAATTTCAACGATTTTTGTGCTTATCAATATTATTTTGTAATCTGTACTCGTTTTTAATTAGGTATTTGAATAAAAATCCTAATTAGTAGATAAATTATTTCACAGAAAAAAATCAGCATAAAACCCATTAGACAGACCAACAACCACATCCACTTGGTCACTTGGTTTATTTTCTTATGAAACTGGGAGGGGGGGGGGGGGGGGGGGAGCATTTCATAAATTACATAAAATTAATTTTAATAAGAAATTGCAATGTTAAGAATTTGGCAACAATGGTGTCATTTTGAAGAAATTTAAGCATAAATCCCAAATGAACTGATGGAGAAAGTTATGTCATGATGCAGCATTTGGTTTAGTTCCTAAAAAAAATTTTCAATAGTCTGGCATGTGTCAATGAATGTGATCCTGATCATACACGCAGCATTACAGCTAACCATAGAATAACCTTTATGGCTTAGTGGCAATCCTGTCCCCCCGTGGAAAGAGTTCCAAATTTTTTTTACAATTCAAAGGATGTTAAAATTAAAAATTGTATTAACATTTTTAAATTGATTTGATTAAAATAATTATAAATAAAATTCTGAGCTTGTAGCTACAGTTTTCAAAATTTGATAAAGTTTTTAAATTAAAAAGCAAAAGTTTCATAAAATGTTGAGAATTTAATAAAATTTCATTTAATGGTAAAATACCAGAACATTAATAAATTTAAAAATCAAATTTGACAGATAATTAAGATTTTTTAAAATTTGGTAAAAAATCGTTTTTTCTTTCGGAATTTGACGTTTTTCTTAATTTTTGTAGCGACCGAATGGCAATACATAAACGTTTGTCAGGATTTGGAAAACACTGAAAACCATTACTTTTTTTAATAATCAATATCAAGCAACTGAAGGAAATTTTCTAAAAACTTCGAAAATCTTGATAATTTTTTTGATATTGAAAATTTTGCGTAATTTTGAATAAAAGTTTAAACATTGGTGAAGTATCGATGCTTTACAAATTACAACTAAGCGACAACGCAAATTTCAAATAATGTCAAAATAATAGCTCTGAATAATGCAACAAAAAAGTCGGTGTCCAAACTCCAAGACGTGAAGCTCTTTAACAAAAATCAATATTTTGTGTCTCTTAGATCCAAATAAAACTTACATAGGATACTTCTGCGTGTGGTCTCATTTTTATATAAGGATAAAATGTATTCGGACTTTTCTTAATGAAAACAACACAATTCTTAGTGCTGTTACTGCGAGTACCAGTATTTTTAAGTGGATAATAGCGAGACTTACAAAAAACAATAGCATCCAGGCATAAGCATATAGATGGTGTGATTAGTATGTCTACTTACCACCAGAGTATATGAACGCGGGGTCAATGAGTTTTGTTTACATTTTTTTATATTGACGATTGGAGGCATCACGGATTCCACCTAGTGGAATATTTTTAAACTGAGCTACCTGATAATTTGACGTTCGAAATTGTTGTAAATAATTCCAATTTTGATCTGTAAACACAATTTTTACTTACGATTGCTAATAATTGTAAATAATTCCAACTTTGGACTATAAAAACCATTTTTAATTACCGCATTGCTAAATTTTCTTTCGTTGCATTTGTGACAAATGTCATTTTATCAGGTGCATCATTTTAACTATTGTCCACGAGAGGAGCTTTCTTTACTTTTACAATCGTCAATAGAGTTTGATCAAAATCAGCGCTATTAAAATTGAAAAAAATCAATGGAAATTACTATGATACGATATTCAAATTAAAACAATTGATTAACAAAAGAATAATTATTATATTTTTAAGTAACATAAAATAAATAGAAAAGCCTTTGGTTGAGTTTTGTGAGGTTATATCAGATGCGTTATGTTTATTTTTGTTCGAGAATAAAACATATGGGAAATCACTTTTTTTCCTAAGACAAATTCTTAATTATGATTTCTGAAATAATTTCATAAATTTTTTTTTTGAAGTTAAAATTCTTCTGGTAAATAACCAGATAATCATTACGATTTTTTGAATTGTTACGAAGAGTGAAATTATCAAGAAAAGTAAAATTCTTGATAATTTCACTCTTCGTAATTTCATAAATGTTTGAATTTCAACATATGTTTATAAATATCGTTTAAGTAAATTGTTTTCATTTTCTTGTATGTAATATGTAATTGATTTATTTAAACCAAAATAAAAAAGTTCATAACAACAGTATTCTGGTCAAATTAAAAAGGATAGCTTATACTACAAATCGTGCGCATTTAGTGAATATACTTTACATAGATGGCAGTGATGGCAGTAAACATTTTGGAAAATCGTACCAAAAATTGCCACCTGGGGAAATTTCAAGTTCAAAAATTGTAGGTAAAGCCAAACACAGTAAAGGTAAAGGTAAACACAGTTTTAAGTGTAAAATATATTTACATGCGTTTTGGGTTGGTCGAACGGAAGGATCACCCCTTAACGGATTAGCATCCCAAACCTGGACACCCTGTATAAATAATTACGATTTTTTTATAAATGCTGGTTTGATTATTGAATTGGGCATTGAGTTTGCGGGTTGGTTAGTGAGCAGTTAACCAATTTTTATATATGCTGGTTTGAGGATTGAGTTTGGCGTAGAGTATGCGGTTGACTTGGGTTTCGTGTGCGAGTTGAATTAGGGCTGAGTTGGGGTTAAGTTGGAGTTGGATTAGAGTTAAGTGAACAGTTAAACAGATGTGATTTTTTTATAAAAACTTTATTGGAATTCTATATCTTACCCGATTTTGATGAAATTGAGTATTTCCAATGGAAATGGGATTCTCAAATGAATTTTAGGAAGGTCTGGCATATGGCCAAGTAGGATATAACTTGGTTATTTGTTAACGGATTTTTGTGAAATTTGACATCTGCGATGGACATGGGATTCTAGAATGATTTTTGGATAAAGTTCAGGAATATGGTCAAGCAGGATGGAAGTTGGCTATTCCTTAACCGATTATAATGAAATTTGACATGTGTATGGAAATTGCAATATTTGATATGTGTATGTATTTGTACGTGTCACATTAATTTGTTTTTCTTTTTCACCTTTGGTTTTCACCTTATTTCTCGCTGCTTTAGCTTTGCTGTTCTTCAAACGTGAGCATATTGCATTGGTGGCCAAGCCAAATTAGTATTTGTGACAAATTTTGAAAATATGTAATTATAGCAATAAACTGGGCAACACTGTAATTATTTATGTATCCAGAGGTTACAGCTCGCGAGCCGCATGCCTCAAGATGAAAATAACTATTACATGTGCACACATATTTAGTAGTTTTACTTATATGTTTGATTATCTGAATATTTGATTATCCGAACAACCCACGGTCCCAATTAGTTCGAATAATCGACGCTCTACTGTACTTAATTTTGAGCTCTCAACTATAAATAGACCAAAATTGACTAACGGAAGAAAATTTCATATTACGGTAGAATATAAGTGATGTAGAGGCACATCAGTACATAATTATAAATTAAATACAGCACTAACCTAAATTCACAAAGTGGACACCGAACTAAAGTAAACAAAGGTGAGCCCCACATAACTTACATATATCATTCCAATTATACAAAACCAAAAAAAAAACTCAATAAAATCGAAAGAGATAAAAACATGACACAAAAAAGAAATTGACCGATAAACTCCACATACTGCTGTATTCATTCACAATTCGATAATCAATTTGTTGTGTTTTACATAATTTTTCAAGAAATTTCCATTTCAATAAATATACTTAATTGGGCAGCCGTGCGTCTGTTTTTATATTTTGACTTAGATATTTAATCGATATCTGTTTGTGGTTGTTGTATTGTGATCTGCTATTATTTTGCAAATAAAAGCGCAATAAACCATATGAGCGAATGTATACATTTATAACAAACAGACAGAGTTAATTCGATTAATTAAACCTCTTATCACTTTCATTTTTTATTTTATTGTATTTATTTTATGTAATTTGTAATAACACAGTTATTATGAATGAATGAGTCAATAAAGTATGCTTTAACGTGAATCGCGTTCGGCAGCATTTATTGTACATTGTCTACACCTTTGTTTAATTTCACCCAATTCACATACACGTAACAACCACAATAAATCAAATTTTCCTACATTAATTCATTAGCTTATTAAAATTGATACAAATTACGTGAAAAATAATAAAAACAATGGTGGATTTATGCAAGTATAACTCTTTCGTTTTATTATGTGAGCTATTATATACGGGGTTTAAGCTGTGTGTAAGTGTTTTTGCTGCCAGGTGATTTATTTATATTTGAAACAAGCATGTTTTGCTACTTCGAAATTGAAATCCGAATTTTTCATATTAAATTCCCTCTAAGAGGTTTCTCCGAAAACTTTGAACAACTGGGCACACAGAATTCGAACGCTGTGCTGATGAGTGTAAGAATAAAATCAGCACACCAAAACTAAAATTGTATCTGTCCCTGCCAGCCTTTAGTACTGACATGAAAGGTGGGTCGCGGCCCATAAAAATTTTAAAATTTGATATTTTACCTCATTCATTTCGAAATTTTAATTTTCTAAACTGGTTTTAGATTTCTAAATTTTAATGCCCTAATTGAGAAGAATTTTAAACATTTAGTTTAACATTTAAGTTTGTTATTGAATTTTGAATTTTCATAAACAAATTGTTTAGCTAATCGCGTTTTTCTACGTAAAAATTCCAAAATTTGACATTTTGAAGCGAAATTTTACAAGTTTTGAGACATAATATAAATATTTTAATTTCATGGGGAATTCTGCACAATAGAAAATTTGATGAGATGCAACTGACTGTTTTTATTTAAAAAGGAAAAACGGGCGTGATCTATCACAACCAAATGGTCTCCTCTGCTAATATGTTTCGCAATGGTCTGAAGTGGCGTAAAAAGTCGATATGTTACAGAGCATTCACAATGAAAAACTTTTTACTTTTGACTTACAGGTTTAGGCTTGTAAGAATTCCCAACTTAACGAAAAAAAAAATTTTTGTTCGTCATGTTGGAAATTCATATAAACCTGTAAGTAAAAAAGTAAAACGTTTTTTCATTGTGACTGCTCTGTTATATAAAGTATTTATTGAAAATTACAGCATTTATCAAACGAGAAAAAAGATTATATTTTGTTTTATCCAAAAGCATTGGTAAATTTATCTTTAGTTTTACTAGTGTACGTTAGATGTCTGTAATTGTTGGCAGAGAAATACGAAAAAAAAATTACTTAATGAATCACAAAATTATGACACGTTCTTAACAGCTGTAAGGATCACGCAAATTATCAAAATAATTTATTTCAAAAAAGTGCTTTTTGGGATTGAACAACTTTGCGCTGAGAAAGCCTCAATTTCGAATTTAAAAGTTTATTTTTTTGAGTTTCAACTTGTAACTTTGGCAATTGACGATTGGAGGGTCTCGATTTTTATGTATCCGCTTCAATTTTTCTATTTTCCGCCGAAGTGCTGATAACATATTTACAATGGTTGCGTCGTTTGCACTTTTTCTATCTTCCGTAAGAGGCGCTTTTCTTACTTTTACCATAGACATTCATACTAGATTTCTCATTTCATAGTAACTAAAGGAAAAAAACAAAAACTTCTGATAATTCCAATGTATCGTTGTGTTGTGTATTTTATAAGGCAATGATTTTAGAATGCGTTGCAAATATAATACGTATATGCAATACATCGATAGCATTTGAATGGAAAATTTTTGTTTTTATTTTCTGTTTTTAGTCAAATGAGAGATCTATTATGATTGTCTATGCTTTTACAATCGTCAATTTTAGCAATCATGAAATTACGTATTTATTGGACAGGAATTTAAAAATTTGGAAACAAATTTCAACAAGATTTATGAAATTTTGCTTTTTTTTATCTATGTGCTTTTAAAATGATTGAATAATGTATGTATGTATGTGATTTTAGTTTTCTCAATTGTTGGACATTTCAATATTTTAATCAAATTAAAAATTTGCAAAATTCAGTTCCACAAATTTAACTAAATTCTTAGAATTGTGTTCGAATTTCTGTTTACCATAAGGTACCATTTTATAAAATTCGTAAATTTGATTGGAATTTTGTCCAAATATCACAAACAGTTGAAGAAGAGTGTTTGAGCGAATTTCGAATATTGGAAATTTAGAAACCAAATTTTATATAGTTATCCGATGAGAATATCCGAATTTTGCATATGTTGAGTTGCTTGGTGTTGATTTGCACGAGATTTACAGTTATAGTTTGAGATTTTCCGGAATTTTAACATACTTCTTTTAATTCAAGTTACCTGTTTTTAATTAAGTGAGATTTCAGAGATTATTCGAGACCTGCATGAGATTAACTTACGTTTTTCTACCATTCGTAATTATACGAAATTTTCAAGATTACATTTTCGACCATTACGAACGGGCATTGAGGCTTTGGAGATTTATCGTTTCTTGGTATATTTCGTTGGGTTGGATGTTCCAGATTATTCCAAATTTTCGAATTTTTTTGTCAATAAGAGTGATTGATCAAGTCAATACATTGCCTGGAAAAAAGGTTATTCAAGTTTGTGTCAGTATTTGGTACGATTTTTTATGGCGGCGCTTGGATGGTTTTACAGTTTTAGAAGCTTTTAAGGTTATTCGTAGCTTTCCGAAGTTTTACATTTTTACGAGTTTTCGTATTTTTGTCCTGTGAGCTTGAGATTATTAGTAGGGAATACAATCCCAGTATTATGTATAAGGCAATACTGGTATCCCGGTATTTGGTATTGACAAAAAAATGGATTTGGGGATTTCGGGATTGACAAAAAACCGGAATCCCGGGATTTGACAAAAAGACCGGGATCACGAGATTGCACCGGGAATCGGGATTTCGAGATTTGACGAAAAGACCGGAATCTCGGGATTTAAAAAAAAAAATGCCGGATCCCGGGATTGCATTCTCTCATTAGTAGGTTTGAGTTACTTGGAGGTTTTACAGATTTTTCCAGATTTTCGAAGCTTTTGAGCATCTTTCAAAATTGTTCAGGAATTTTTTATTCGAAATTTCTCTAGATTAAGTATGTTCAGGAGATTTCTGTCCCGGGCCGGGTTCGATTCTCGGTGAGCAGAAATTTGTCACGATTGGTTGTTATGTAAGTGAATTTAGTGATTAGTCTTGTGGAAATTACTAAGCCTGAGTTTAGCCTCCTGCTATCAAATTTCAACATTTAATTACTTGTATAACTCATAAACGATGCTGTAATTCATTTTGATTGATCAAAAGGGTGTTAAAAGCGATTGCGTTTCATGTAATCGGCGTTACACTTAAATACAATTTTATCGAATCAAATAAACATCATTTGAATAAATCCATATTTACTTACCTCTGTCATGTATTTATCATAACTTTTCAAAATATTTACATAAAACATGGTGTGTATGCAGCTTCTATTATTAAACACCAAACATTCATAATAACAACAGCAATTCATACATTTGTTTGTTTTATGTTTACTTATGAAACCGACACACTGCATACAAAACAAAGCTGTAGAAAATTATGTATTACGAAACCGTAAATTAATTAAAATTTAATTAATTTAATTTTTTTTATTTTTTAGGTTACGGACGCCGTGAAGTAGTCGATTTTTTACTAACAAATGGTGCATCGATACAGGCACGAGATGATGGTGGACTGCATCCGCTACACAATGCATGTTCATTTGGACACGCCGATGTCGTAAGATTATTGCTTGAGGCGGGCGCAAATCCAAATACACGAGACAATTGGAACTATACACCGTTGCATGAGGCGGCGAGTAAAGGAAAAATTGATGTTTGTATAGCTCTGCTGCAGCATGGCGCCGATCCAAATATACGTAATTCCGAAAATAAAACACCACTAGATTTAGCGGATGATTTTACACGACCCGTACTAACGGGAGAATACCGAAAGGATGAGTTACTCGAGGCGGCTCGATCCGGAACAGAAGATCGCTTACTTGCACTCCTAACACCGTTAAATGTTAATTGTCATGCAAGTGATGGTCGACGATCAACACCATTACATTTGGCAGCTGGTTACAATCGTATACGTATCGTACAAATTTTATTACAACACGGGGCCGATGTACATGCAAAAGATAAAGGTGGTTTGGTTCCATTACACAATGCATGTTCGTATGGACATTTCGAAGTAACCGAGTTGCTGATAAAACATGGCGCAAATGTGAATGCAAATGATTTATGGGCTTTTACACCGTTACACGAAGCCGCATCGAAATCTAGAATAGAGGTATGTAGTCTACTGTTGAGTGAGGGCGCAGATCCAACGCTGCTTAATTGTCATAATAAATCGGCGATTGATTCGGCACCAACACGTGAGCTGCAAGAGAAAATTGCATGTAAGTATTTGGGTAACAATTTCACGATCTGTTAATACCTGCAAATTTTTTTTACAGATGAGTATAAAGGTCATTGCGTTTTGGACGCGTGTCGAAAGGCTGACATACCACGATTAAAAAAGAATCTGACATCGGAAACGGTGAATTTTGTACATCCTTACACGGGAGATACACCAATGCACGCAGTTGCCCAATCAGTTTATCCAAAATTAAAACAAGTGAGTATTTTGTTGTGAGTACAGTTACTGTACTTTCCGTCGATGAATAGTTTCTAATACATAACCATTTTCTCCTTTTGCAGTATAATTTTGAGCAAATTATAGAAATTTTAATAAGACGCGGAGTACTGCTGAACGAAAAGAATAAAGAATTTTTAACTCCACTTCATATAGCCGCTGATAACTCAAATTATGAAATAATGGATTTGTTACTACGAAATGGCGCTAAAGTGAATGTAATCGATGGGTTAGGGCAAACGGCGCTGCATCGATGTGCCCGAGATGATAATATACAGTCATGCCGTATTCTTATATCGTATTCAGTAGATTCAAGTATTATATCGTTGCAAGGCTACACAGCCATGCAACTTGCATCCGAAAATGTTAAGAAAATATTAAAAGACCCACCGTCCGATACAGTCGATTTAGAATGTAAATTATTGGATGCCGCTAAGGCCGGCGATTTAGATACAGTACGGCATATCGTTATGAATAATCCGATTACTGTCAATTGTCGTGATTTGGATGGGCGGCATTCGACTCCACTACATTTCGCTGCCGGATATAATCGAGTACCGGTCGTCGAGTTTTTATTAGAGCATGGAGCCGAAGTTCATGCATCGGATAAGGGTGGATTAGTACCTTTACACAACGCTTGCTCGTATGGACATTACGAAGTTACCGAGTTGTTAGTGAAGCATGGTGCAAATGTAAATGTAGCCGATTTATGGAAATTCACACCACTCCATGAGGCCGCAGCCAAAGGAAAATATGAAATTGTTCGATTGTTACTAAAACATGGCGCCGATCCATCGAAAAAGAATCGAGATGGCGCTACACCATTAGATTTAGTTAGGGAAGGTGATCAGGATGTCGGGGATCTGCTGCGAGGTAATTCAGCGCTACTCGATGCCGCAAAGAAAGGTAATTTAGCGAGAGTTCAAAGACTGGTAACACCAGAAAATATTAATTGTCGTGATGCACAAGGGCGGAATTCGACTCCGTTGCACTTGGCCGCTGGCTATAATAATATAGAAGTGGCTGAATACCTATTAGAAAATGGAGCCGATGTTAACGCACAAGACAAGGGAGGATTAATTCCATTACACAATGCATCGTCTTACGGACATTTAGATATAGCTGCGCTTCTCATCAAGTATAATACGGTGGTGAATGCCACCGATAAATGGGGATTCACCCCGCTGCACGAGGCCTCGCAAAAAGGTCGAACGCAATTGTGTGCCCTTCTATTGGCACATGGTGCCGATCCATATATGAAAAATCAGGAAGGTCAAACACCCATCGAATTAGCTGCTGCCGAAGATGTTAAGTGTCTTTTACAAGACGCAATGACTGCATCACTGTCACAAAATCTTTCGGTATCGACCAGCTCACTAGTGAATTTAAGTCAAACCACCGCAACAAATCCAAATCAAGCACAAACGAAACCAGTTTGTGTATCCCCAGTTACCGAGACTGTTACGCTCCCAACGGGAGCAGTACTATCATTATGTGTTCCTGTACAACAGCTACCAAATAGACTGTGTGTTAATCCAGCCCAGGGTGCCGAATCACTAACGGACGCCGCACAACAGGAGCGTAATCTCCAAGAGTCTATATCAAGTGTATCCACATTCCTTACGAATTTACAGTTAGACCATTTGATTGAATTGTTTGAGCGCGAACAAATTACGCTTGAGATATTAGCTGAAATGGGGCACGAAGATTTAAAACAAGTTGGTGTGACGGCTTACGGGTATCGACATAAAATACTTAAAGGTATTGGTCAGTTGCGACAGAGTTCAGGATTAGGTGTGACAGTAAATCCGGGTACACTACTGGTTGATTTGTTGCCCGATGATAAAGAATTTTTGGCGGTCGAAGAAGAAATGCAAGCTACAATTCGAGAGCATCGTGATAATGGACAGGCAGGTGGTATATTTTCACGATACACCATAATTCGGATACAAAAAGTACAGAATCGAAAACTATGGGAGAGATATGTACATCGGCGCCAAGAGATTAGTGAAGAAAATTCGCACCAGCCGAGTGAACGCATGTTATTTCATGGCAGTCCGTTCATAAATGCTATTGTTCAAAAAGGTTTTGACGAACGACATGCATATATTGGTGGTATGTTCGGTGCAGGTATATACTTTGCCGAACATTCATCGAAGAGTAATCAATATGTGTACGGGATTGGTGGGGGAATTGGATGTCCGCAACACAAAGATAAATCATGTTATGCATGTTCAAGGCAGCTACTATTGTGTCGGGTTGCACTCGGCAAACCATTCCTTCAGTTTAGCGCCATGAAAATGGCTCATGCTCCGCCTGGCCATCATTCGGTAATTGGACGTCCATCGGCTGGTGGTCTTCATTTCCCTGAATATGTAGTGTACCGTGGTGAGCAAGCATATCCCGAATACCTGATCACCTATCAAATTGTTAAATCTGAAGATACATGCGCGGAAGATCCCCCAAGATGATGGAATGGCAGTATCGCTGCAACGAAACAAACAACTAGTATCATAATTACACCATCGATTATAATCGATCAAAAAATAAAAAATCATCCGAATTCGGGTGTCGGCACTGCTGATACATATTTTTGCAACAATTTCTTTAATAATTTCATAAAAAAATGTTTTTTTATGCAACCGACATCAACAAAAGATGATGCGGGTGGAAAAACATCGTCATCACCGCCATCAACGTCCTCGAACCAAAATGGTAATACCAACAATAACATCTATGAAATTACAACATCGAATTTAAAAAATAATAATGCAATTACATATAAATTGTGATTAAAATATGTTTTTGTGATTTATGTTTTGGCCATTTTTAAGATTATTTTACGTACAATAAGACTTGCTTAGTTTCTAAATGAATGTCGTATTCTGTTTTTTTTTTGTACTAGTAATGTTTCAATCCCGTCCTTGTTCTTCCCCGATCCTATCTATCTATTCACCGTAACTGTATACATATAGATACATACTAACTGGCAGTTATTTTAGTTTTACGATTATTTATACATACAAGTTAGTAATTAAGTTGAGAAAATCAAACAAAAAACAATGTTATAATATTCAATAAAATAATACGTGTCGTTTTTTTATTAATTATAAAATAAAAAAGAAATACATATGATGGAAAATATTTCATAAAAATTATGTTTTAGAAAATAAGACCGGAGGTCTTAGCCCTTGATGAAACCGAATAACACCCTGTAAAGATTTCTTTATAAATGAAATGGCCTGAATTTAGAAATGGAATTTAGCAAATAAAAAAGCGCTGCGATCCGTATGAGGAAACGTGCTTCACTACAAAATAAAAGTTGAAATTTAATTCATAGATAAAATTTTTAACGCAAATCATAATCCTAGTTAAGAAAAACAACTTAAGGTAAGATAATAATGATGCACAATAAATTGTTTGTATCTTTGGAACAATTTTACAGTTATAATTGTATTTCAACGTAAAATAACTTGCGGTAGAGCTGTCATTGGAACACGTTTGCTCGTGTTTATTTTTATGGAGGTTTGCCTTCATAGCAAAATCGGTAAGTGTCGCAAAATGAGTACCGCAAGAGATGTGTCATGTTGGAGCTCCGCATCGGATTCTTAGTTTTCTCTTATTTACCTATAAACGTTTTTTGGTAAACCAGTAATTCGTTGCCAGAGTTTTAATCGATTTTGTTCCTGTCAGCCAGCTCATTTAGCCTGACATGGCCATCGCAAAGCTCTATTGACCTGAAACGATTGCTGTTGCGTGTAAGCATAACCTGACTGTAAGCTCGCAGGAAAATCCTTTGCACCTTTTTCTTTTATTTTGCTGCCGTTTTAATAATGTAGACCTCAACCTGAAAAATGGTGGCATCTGTGAGAGTGGCAAAGGCTGAAACGACTTTTTGGCTTACAATTCGTTGCAAAAGAATATTTATAGTTTTCGACAGATTAGTTTTTTAAGTTACTTTTGTACCTTAAAGCCGGATCCACACGGTGTGTAAAATGTGCACTTATGCGCGCATTAAACGTTGTGTGGATGGTTTTCACATGACGAATGTCATGACCACTTACATTCGATAAATAAGCGAATACGCGCACATAAGTGTACATTTCACACCTCGTGTGGATGCGGCTTTAGATGTTCAAGCTCGTCTAAACTCCTCGTCTATTAGTAAAATACAGGTAACCCTCGTAAACCGCCGTACTTTTACAACGCGGTTCTACATATTTTATTAAAGAATTCCTTTGGACGGAGGAACATAATAAAACAAAAATCTCTTCAAATTTATGTGCATTTAAAAGAAATTGAGCAAGACCCTTCTGAGAAAAACAGCGAACATGAATTTGGGGCTAGCAAAGGATGGTTCGAAAATTTTAAAAAACGGTTTGCTTCACATAACATTCGAATTCAAGGCGAATCAGCATCAGCGGACGTAGAAGCTTCAGAGAAATTCAAAGAGCAGTTTTCAAATATTATTGAAGAGAGTGGCTATACTCCGGATCAGGTGTTTAATAGAGACGAATCAGGTTTAAATTGGAAAAAATGTCTAAGCGCACTTACATATCAAAAAACGAAAGATCAGCTTCTGGGTTTAAAGTTTTGAAGGACAGAATACCGCTACTATTTTGAAGTAACACATCAGGCGATTGTATGACAAAACCCTTGTTGATTAATCGATCTCTAAATCCGCGAGCCATGAAAGGAATCAACAAAACCACCCTACTTGTTCATTGGCGTGCAAATAAGAAAGCGTGGCTTACGAGTAGCTTGTTTGAAGATTCGTTTTTTTAATCTTTCGTTACCGAGGCCGAAAGCTACACACAAAGAAAAAACATTGATTTCAAAATCTTATTAATTATAGATAACGCACCTGGCCACCCTAAAAATTTAACACATCCCAATGTCAAAATAATGTTTTCAGCGCCTAATACCACAGCCCTCATTCAACTGTTGGACCAGCAAGGCAAAAATTCAAATCTAATTATATTCGAAGAACCTTTCAATTAATTTTGGATAAAATGGAGTCGAATCTAGATATGACAGGACCTCATTTGTGGCAAAATTTCACGATTTTAAATTGTGTTGAAATTGTTTCTCTTGCAACTAAAGAATTAACCCTTTCAAACGCCATTTAAAATTGACTTTCTTCCAAAAATAAAATACGTAGCACAATTATGCACTGCTATGATATGGCATTGCTCATAAAACTGTAGTGTGAACATAAATACATAAGAGAACGATCGCACAAGAGAAATGAGAGCAAAATTAAAAATTACGGTTGGTCGAAGCGATGAAAGTTGATGTACAATATATTGTACAAGGCGTTTGAGAGGGTTAAAGCCATCTACAATACAATTAACGCTTGGTGGAAATTGTATAGCCTAAAGTACTTTTACAAGAAAACGCCATACCGTCATTAGGAACAGAGGTATATCACATATTATTGTAGACGTAGCCCACAACTTAGGCGGAGGGGGTTATAATGATATGAGAGAAACCGACATTCAAAAATTAATTGATGGTGCTCTCGATTTAAATGAAGAAGATCTAGCGAAAATTATAAATGATTATGTCCCAAATACGAATATCGATGATGACAGTTCTGGCGGCGAAGATACTGAAGAATCAGAATTAACCTTAAAAAAATTAAGAGAAGGATTAGACTCGGCAAGAAGCTTGGTGAACTTTTTTATGGATAATGATTTCTCGATGGATCGCTCTGGAACTTTTCAGAGACAATTCGAAGCAGTTTTAATGCCATATTATAAGCTCGAAACGCGTTTGGTACAAAACGCACAACAGAGTCTTATAACACGTTTCCTAAAAGATACTGGTTATATATCGAGTTTGCATAAAGTTCAACTGAAAATATTAGGGTTTCAATGGAATTCTCATTTAAACTAAATCTTGATGACGGGGACTGAAGTGAATCATATGAAACGGACGATATGGGATCAAGCTGCAGGCTTTAGAATTCAGAAGTAAATTATGAATAATTTTGTAGGAATTGACCAAGATGAAAGCAAAGGTTCAGACGCCCATAGAGTCAAAAATTCTGGTAGATAAACAAAAACAATAAAATAATTGTAGTTGAATGCAGCATCATTACCAGCTA
The DNA here is from genome assembly GCA_963556165.1 of Tipula helvola. Lineage (NCBI taxonomy): Eukaryota > Metazoa > Arthropoda > Insecta > Diptera > Tipulidae > Tipula > Tipula helvola. Next base: position 367,206,790 of record OY744481.1, read on the forward strand.
AACGGCTTATCGAAGGCAAATAAGGGAAAGCACCTACAAGCTGCAATAAATTAAATAAGATAACCTTGCAAATCGAGGCGGCGTGTCTTAACAAGATATATAGTGCTAGAATAGCGAAACCTGGTATTTTTAATCCCGGACTCTCTGTTTAAGTATACTAGAAACAAAGCCCTTTATCCCTTTAAAGAGCTCATTAAGGAATGGAAAAGACAAAGAGAAAATACAGCATGAATTAATAACCCGCTGTTAGCAGGGGAATAACTTGTGGCGGCGTGAGGCCTTTACAAACTCTTGTAACCCCAAAATTATGATTTTTCAGACCACACACTTAATAATTTTATTAATACAAATTTTACTATTTATTATTCGTTAATAAAGTTTTTATTATTTAATATTAGTTAATACAGTTTTTTATTATTTAATCAACAAATAGTTGCACGATGTTTTTTGCATCTGTTCAAGATGGAAGCTAATCACTTTATTATGTTTTTGAAGATGCCGGAACAGCGATTGTCAAATTATTTTTAATTATTTGACCAACGCCGTATTTGAATCAGTTGACGGGGCAGCGTACCTGTTTTCACTCACGATAGTTCACGGAATATCCACAGTACTCCCCCTTCAGTCACAACGCTACTCGACGTCTCCTCACCCTGATATATACGTCTCAAGGTACCACTTGGGAAAATGCACGTGTCGCCCTGTTTTCTTTTTTACTGGTCCAGCATCGATGAGGGTCTCCTCGCATTTTGCATCTTCCGTTTTGGAAAATGTTTGCTTAAACGGCATCTCGTTTTCTCCTGATATCGTGTCAGGTTCGGCTTGCTGCGAATTTTGCATCGGACGAGATTCATCTTCGGTATCCCGTAGTCGATCTATCGAAGCTACGACTTCTTTGCCTCTTATTCCTAATTTAAAATATTTCTCCTGCCGGTTGAGGACAGGAAATGGACCGTATTACGGTGGCTGTAGCGGACTTTGTACAGCATCAACCCTAATAAACAAGTGAGAACATTTTTTGAGTTCTGGATGTACGAACGGTGTTTCTCTCGTATGCCTTGCAGTTTGCACCGGTTGTAATTTCTGCGTCCTATCTCGCAAACTGGAAATGAATTCATGCTCGTTGGTATATTGTTAGCTGAAGTGTTAAAAAATTATCCAGGTAGCGAAATACCGTATACCATTTCCACAATTGTTCCACCTATATCAGGTTTAAAGGTTGCTCTCATATCCAAGAGAATGGTGGGTATAACTTCCACCCACTTTTCAGCTGCATAACATTTTAACGCTGCTTTTAAATCGCGATGCCATCTCTCTATTATCCCGTTTGCTGCTGGGTGATATGCCGTTGTTCTTATTCGATTGTATCCGAATAGGCCTCCCAGTTCTCTAAAGAGTGAGGATTCGAATTGGCGTCCTTGGTCCGTAGTAATTTTTCGCGGCACTCCAAATCGACAAATCCAATTTTCATAAATTGCACGTGCTACACCTTCCGTTGTTATATCCGCCATTGGTGTTGCTTATGTCCATCGCGAGAATCGATCTACACATGTTAGAAAGTAACTGTAACCTTGTGATCTAGGAAGTGGAGCTACTATATCTATGTTAATGTGTTGAAATCGGTTATTCGGCAGAACATATCTTCCTAGAGGACTTTTTGTATGTCTCGATGTTTTTGCCCTTTGGCGTTTCACGCAGCTTCGTGTCCAGTTTGCGCAATCTTTATTCATGCCAGGCCACACATACTTAGTATTTATCAAGGTAGTAAAAGCCTTTACCCCAGAATGGGCTATATTGTGAAAATTGTTGAACATCTCTTGTTGTAAGCTCTTCGGAAGATACGGTCGTATTCTGTTTTCCTTTACTTCGCAAAATACGTTTCTATCACTATTGGGCAGCATTATTGGTGCTAATTTCAAACTCATCTAGTTTTGCGAGTTCAAAATTACTTTAAGCTTTTAAGCTCATCGTCTACCATTTGCAAATCCGCTAATTCATCGAGATCCACCAGCTTTGGAGTTGAAATTGTTTCGACCCGGGACAGAGCATCCGCTACGACATTATATTTTCCCGCAACATGTCACATATCCGTCGAAAATTGCCCTATAAAGTCCAATTGGCGGAGTTGCCGTGGTGATGCCTTCTATTTCTGCTGAAAGGCAAACGTTAATGGCTTGTGATCCGTGTATATTAAGAAATTCTGTCCTTCCAGCATAAATTAAAAATCTTTCACCGCCGAATATACAGCCAACAATTCCCGATCGTAGGCGCTATATTTTTGTTGTGTCACTGTTAACTTTCTCGAAAAAAAACTAAGCGGTACCCAATTTATACCTGACATTTGCTGGACTACGGCTCCCATAGCATAGTCGGATACATCGACCATTAACGATAGTGGTTCCATTGATTAGTGATTGATTAGTTATTATCAGTGCATTATAGTAATAATGCACTGATTTATTGGCCTAGATCGTGGTGTGGTAATGGTATGAAATGTTAGCGTACTTATATGGAGAATAGTATTTCATTTGAACGAAGTTTTTCTGAAACCCTTTTAATATTATTCATCTAGGAAACATGAATCGCTGAAAAAAGACGCAGTCGAGATTTTTTGTTTATTCTGTATTTATAGTTCATCAATCATCAGTAATGGATAAGTTTAAACAAAGACAAATACTATCGCAAACGATCTACTATTTATAAAAGTAGATAAATTATTATTTATTAATTTCCAATATTTGCCACCAGCTGTCATCTACACTCGCAGCCCATGAAGCAAAATTGAAGGCATTTCACAAAATTTCAAACCGCAAAACATTTTGGCCGTTAAAAATTTGTGGAAAAAATTTAATTTTTTTTATAAGCCAGCGTAAATTTTTTATTTATTTTCCATACAATAAGATATAGATTAGACATTGAATATTAGACACAGAAATTACTAAACACACACATTTAATCTTAATAAAAATTAGTATTATGTCAAAATGTCAAACAATTGATGAATTAAAGACATTTCGTCGTTTCGTGTTGTTCGATTTGTGGTTTATGTGGTTTAAAGAATTGTATCTGTCGTAAAAGATTTACACAACGGCAAAATCATAACCTTAAAAAATGTATCTATAGAAGTTTATTTTTGTTTTTATTTTTTTAAGTAAGTATATTTATTTAAACAATGTATAGATTTGTGTTGTATAAAATAAATTGTATTTTGTCTGTAAATATATATTCTTAATATTATATAATCCAAGTATAATTAAAAAGGAAGATATAACCTCACTTTTTTCTCTAAAATGTTACTTGTTCACATTTAAGTCACATTAAATCGAGTATCACATTTATAAATTAACTATTATTATTATTATTAATTGACATAAAATTGTTTTGTTATTTTTGTTTTTCTGTTTGTTTTTGTTAAATATTTTTGTTTTGTTAAATAATCAGCACCTGCGTATCACGTGATATGTAAAATAATGGTCGGAGAGAGACCATCTACACACGTTCACAAAAAAATTGTTGTTTCATATTATTAAATAATTAAAGCAATCTAAACACACATCTAATAATTACGACATTGATCATATGATGAGTATTCTGTTTCAAAATTGTTGATTTATTTTTTATCCAGCTCCGAGTCGTGCATGCTCGTTTTGTAATCCCGAACAATTGCAATACTTGAACTGCGAGCCGTTCGTTTTAGTAGTCCTTTTGGTGATTGGGATTTTAAATTTTTCGATATGTTCATAACATTTCCGACCGTGTAAAATGAAGAATCGTGTGCGCTGCCACTATTTTCACCGTATTTCTGATCGATTAAATTGCCCACATTCGTGCTGACATTTCGTCGTATCATCGAGGTCGATCGTTCCATGCCTGAAACAAGATTTGAATCGAATGTGTGATGTTTTTCTGGTGGAGCCTCTGGACTTATTCCCAAACTTTTTGATAAAAGTGGTGAAAGTTTATTTTGAATTTGTGGGGTTAAATATCGGCCGAGTGCCATTGAAGCGTTTTCAGCTACAATTGCTGAAGAAGAACGATTTAAAATAAATAACAAAAAAAAAAAATTAAATTAACCATATACTTACAACATCTTCCGGTTAGGTTGTAAGCCACATCACTAACATTTCTAGAAGTTTCAAGTCTTGATTTTAATTTATCACTAACAATCGGAGATGGGCTTCGAGTTGGTGGTTCAATACGTGTTTTTAGTGATTCGGCTGCCTGGCCGATTAGTTCGCTTGCCTTTTCAGCGCCCACTATAAGTCCGGCTGATATGTATCGTGATTTTCTGCAAGATCTCTGATTTGGCGAAGTGACCTCCTTCTCTTCGGCCGAAACACTTAACACACCCTCAAGTATGTCGAGAACAATTTCTGCAGATGGTTTTGGAAAGACCAAACCGTAGGCAACTCCCTCGCGACCAGCATGTTGCACCCTTTGTACCGGTAATTCTGGTAGAATGAAAGCACCATAACTTGTAAACAAACAATGTAAATTATCTTTGTCGAGCGGATAAATCCATTCCAAATAACGCATCCGATCCATAACTTTTAAGCAAAACGACAAAAAATACGTTTTGGTTTCATTAAATCGGATAACTTGTAGCGCTGCAGTTTCATACATTAGCTCAACATGGCCATCCGGATGAATGAGATACAATTGTGCGTATTCACATGAGTACAACATAATCAAATCCTCAACTTTTCTTTCGACCTTGAATTGATTCAGCTGCTGTTCAATCTCCTCTTGGGTTCGGAGCCGTTTTTCGATGGGCTTCCGCTTAAAGCTGAACAATTTTTTATACTTGAACATTTTTGGCTTCAATTTTTTATCACTGTGATGAGGCGAACCTGTCGATGGTGATGATGATGATGTGCCCGGCTCATGATGTTTGGACTCTTCATCCGCGTCCTCATCAGGCGAAACAATTACAAATGATTCTTCAAATTTATCGTGGTGATGATCCATTTTATTTTTGGAGAAATTTGTTTTGCACACACAAACCAACTTTTTCTTTTCTTTTTTTTTTTTTTCTTAATTCGTCGCGCAATTGTTACACTTTTGTCAATCGGTCCCACCCATAATATATCCGTTTTAGACTTTTAGATCCTTTATATTCGGAATTTTATATCAAAATTATCTTTTAATTAAAAAAGAGCAACAGGATTTTAAATCATTTTCGTTAATAACTTTTGATTAAAAATTAATTTTAGTTTGAGTTGTAAAATTAATTTTTAATAAATTTAAAAATAAAGGATCCTTTGTTCATCGTTGCACACGCACAATAAAATTGAGACAATTTTTTTTTCTTTTTTGTTAAAATCTCATTCCTTTCGATTTCTTGCTCTAGTTATCTTGATTTAGGTCAGAATAGTCGATAACTTCCAAATATTTATGATACTGTCTCTTTCGGGTGCACGTGTTTGTTATACCATTATTTTGCGAAATATACTACGTTCCCTTTTATTTGTGCTAAAAGAGCAATTAATTTTAACAAGGATTACAGTGATTTTGGGTTCTAACTTTAACGTCGCTACTGTTAATATTTATTTTCATCTCTTTCAGATTTTTTATCGTTTCGCAACAATTATTTTCCCCTTTTTATCCGGGATGATATTCGTCTTCTTCTGTTTGGAAAAAAGGATACGGAAGGGGAATTTTTTTTTTGGTTATACAAATTTGCAAATTTTGTTTGTTTTTTAGCAACAGGTGAAGGGATGCCAATACCATATGATTGTAATAATAAATACGTAAATGGTTTATTTTGTTATAGGTGAACGTAAAATGTCGAAATCAACATACCGAAATTAGTACTAAACCTAAAATATTAAGGTAAGTATACGTAGATGTTTTAAAATTCAAACGAAATGCAAAACTAAAGACTGGAAACTGGAAATCTGGGATATTTTAATTATGTATATAGATATTTTTATTTCCTTAGTTTTACCAGAAGTGCAGTAAACTTTTATATTCTTTCCTTCGAAAGAGATATCGTTAGATAGCCGGAGCTAGGACTCCAATGGCTTATGGCATAAAATCTAAATAAACTGATAAAATATTTAAAAAGTATTTTTTGTAACCAGTAGTTTTTCAAGTGAAATGTTCTTTGTTCCTTTCATAAAGCTAATTTGAAAACAGTTAACAGATTTCTTTATCATTTCCAACAAACCGATAAGTCAAATAAATTAAACACATGGACATACAGTCAAATAAATTAAAATTAACTCTATTTTACAGCAAACGGGATTAGACTGATACGTTGTTGTCCAATCAATTTAAGTCATCCAAAAGCATTCCGTGATAAAAATAATGTGTTTTTATCGCAATGGAAACTAAAACAATGTAATTCTACTTTTATAATTATTTATTTAAGGTTAGATTTGAAAATAACACGTTGTTTCTTAAAAGAATACAACTAGAGAAGTGATACAAATGTAATATAAATGGCATGTTGTCAAATGAACTAACTATATGAACATGGAAGAGTGACGTTACAAAGTTGAATTAAAATTACTCTAACCAAAATTCCGGAATAGGTGAAGCCACCATCAATCTATTTGAAAGAAGAATGAAATGGAAATTATGACGGAGAATAAATTTTATATTATCGGGATAAGAAAAGGAAATATGAAAGAAACAAAAATTCAACCGCTCAATATATTGATGCGTCAACGTTACTACGCTCATACCAACTAAAGATACAAAAAAGATTCACTACTATAATAAAAGGACTAAAGAGTTTAGCGGGCCCAGACAAAATATGAACCAGCTGTTCTCGCTGATAAAGTCTCCCTTACCAAATCTAACAACAACATTGTAAATTGGCGAAATATGCACCAGCCATTGTGCTGTCTGGAATTAGAACCAATCATAAAAAATATCTTTTGTTTAAAAGAACTTTAGCAGAGGAACCCAGGTAAACACCTAGGCTTACAATGTGTTAAATTGTCTGAAATAAGGACACACAAAACATGTTCAGCTCCAAAAGGAAATATCTTCAAAAATGGGTGGTAGGGAATGTTGTGGTGTTTTCTGTGAGAAACTAAATGTGAACCTCTTATTTCGCCTCCCCGAATATTATTATTCAGCCAGAGGCTGAATTAATTGCGATGATGAAGGCCGTGGATTGGTTGAAGTATAATGTATCTGTAAAGGATATTCACAATTTACGGACAGGCAGGCCTTTATTAAAACGCTATGAGCTTATTTCCTTACGTCAAAGGTAGCCCTGAGCTGTCTCTCATCTCTTAACGAGAGGACAGATCAGTTCAACATCCACTTAACATGGGTGCAAGGGCACTTCAGTATTGCGGGGAATGAAAAGGCAGGGTACAAATTGCCTTACTTTATCAAGTAAGGTTAATATTGAAATTCCGCTCGCTACATGCACTTCTTGCTTCAGGAAGAAGGTAGGAGCAGCAAACTATAGGTAGCCCAATGGTACCTCGTGTGTTATGTATGACTAGGTAGATTTGGCCAAAACTAGATCACATAAGAACTGGACAGCTCTTAACACTTCAGCGTCGTCATATTAGTATGGTCGTGGAGGTTGTTATAGAACACACTGTCTCATGGGTCTCCTCGAATGATTACTGCAGAAGTTGCCTAGGTAGGAGTCTCCTCGAATGATTACTGTAGAAGATGTAGAGGATGAAGAAACTGTACTCCATCTACTCTGCACTTGTCTCCGTCTAGCGTTAAGCATATGGAAGTTTTTAGGAGCTCCTCTCCTCAGCGACCTGGCGGATCTCAACGGGATGGACGTCAGGTGTATTCAATGCTTCGTTGTAAGCTCTGGATGGTTTAATGAGTAAAGTTGAAAAATCTTTATGTGGTATGGCTACGAATCATTTTTGTGTCTATGCCGGGCCTTAGGACAGCCACCCTAGCCTAGCCTAACAGAATATAAACAAGCTGCTACAGATAGTCGTAAAAAATCAAATACAGTAGATTCCGATTAGTTGGGACACATCGGGCAAGAGAAGCTTAAACAAGTGGAAACCAAATCGAGCTTTTAAGATCGCATGTGAGGAAAAAATGACGAATTTGACATCAAGTCAAACAAGTTCAAAAAAATTTGGAAACTTTTAAAGTTAAGAAATCTATAAATATGTTAAAAGTGAAGCGATTTTTTATATTTTATTCACAATCCCATGATTTTGACTGCCAAGGCAAAAACATAACATTGTTAGGTTGTTACGGAGACACCTAGATTAGAGCATTATAATTAAATTAATCACTTGTACTAAAATATTGTCTTGGCTAAATGTGTAAAAATAGTTCAACATTTAGGCGAATGCAATTAAATTGATTAGAAGTTTCGTGTGATTTTGTTTAATGTTGTGGAATATTATTTCCGTTCGGTATTGTGGATTAATTGGTAACAGAAAGAATCGTTTAGACTAGTACGCCATCTAACGAGTTTATGGGTACCAGTAAATCGCGTTAATTGGAAAAAGAGTGGCGAATCTTCATAAAAAAAAATCAAATAGAGAGAAATAGAGTAGAAAAAGGGCACAAATGGATCGTTGCCATGAAATCTTGCAAAAATCAATTGCATTCTCTGAATGCCATTCAGAAAACAAAATTAATTTACTCAACATGCTGCCAAAAGTTGGCGGACCTGAATATTTCCTCGACACCTCATCACTATTTCCGTGTCAAATTGAAAATCGTTACAAAATACCCGTCTAGACAAGGATTCGCGTAACCAATCCGAAATTAAATATGCTAAATTGATGTTTTAAGTTGCTCCAACTAAATTTCACTTGTTGGCTGCTGCTGTAACAAAATAACGAGAATATTCCATAAAATTTCACATCTTCAAGGTATGGTAAAGTAAAATTATGTTCACCACAAATATTTCCCCTTCACATTTTGTTTTGCAATATGATATAGCGCTTTCTTTCACTAATCGAGAACTTTAATCATAAAAAAGAAAGAGATGAATATATTCACCAAAATAACAACAAACAAAAAATATATTTGACGGAATACGGAAATCATCGTTTTGATTAATGACTAATTCGAGACGTCATTCTCATTATAAGTCCGGCTGTCACCAAAGTAAAAAGTCGTTATTTGTGATGTGAATTTCTTATTAAAACCTTAATACAATATTACAATTTAAATTCTCAATAAAATGAATAGTAAGACGTTGAACAATAATAGTGATATAACCGAGATTGAAGATTCATTTGAGATTATTTCACCCGAAGATGAATCACTACAAGGGCCTAGTAGCGATGGCGTCGTTACATTATCCAGTGCACAAGAGACACACAAACGAATTCGCAACACAGCGGAAATTATTGAAGAGCTGAATAATTATAAAACGGATCATACGAATGGTGACATAATAGTTATATTTTCATGTCACGGTGTACGCCTGTATCTAAATCATCCCGATGGCACTGTCGATTTGATTCAAAATAATGCAACACTGCGAGTGGTACGATTTGATGAGAATTGTACATACCTGTTATCGTTTTGTTTACAACTTGTGGATACTCTGCGGAATTTGGAATGGATCTATCCGCTAGATAAGGATAATCTACATTGTTTTTGTACGACATTTGGCGCATTTATATTCCCCCTGCTACCATCAGGTGAGCAACCGGTAGACGCTGAACACGAAGTGGGCTTAACATATGGTCTCGTAATTTCGAAACCGGCAGATCAAATTATTCGCGAAATTCTTGAGGGCATATTAGAAGGAACGATTTCAGAAATTCCTAAAGATTGGGTTGCATTGCGATCTAGTTCTGTAAATGTTGTGTCCGATAGTATCGTCAAGAATTCGCACTATATATCATCGGGAATGATTTCGGGTGCAGAAAAACTTGGTGGATACTTAGGACAAGGTGCAACTCTTCTCAAATCAAGTTTAAATCCAACTCCAGTCAACCAACAACCGGTTGTCCCTGGAAAATTGAAATCTGGTATTGAAGTAACAAAAAGTGTAACTGGAGCGGCTGTTAATATTACTGGAAAATGTGGTAAGCATTTTTGTACACATATTATATTGCGTGCAACAAGGTCTTTTATTATTTAATACAGTCCAGTGCAGGCAAATTATCGATCGTTTGCTGTACAATATGTCGATTAGGTTTTTATCATTTCAAATTTGAACTTGACTGATATTAATAATAATAATGATTCTTGTGACGTAATGTAAAAATGATACGCAAGTATTTTCGCTATCATGATACATTTTTAATTTCATTACAGCTTCAGCGTTTGGTGCCGCCACAATGGCTATTGGACGTTACTTGGCACCACACATCCAAAGTAAACTTCCTCCCCTCTTAACAGGAATTGGTTTAAGCCAGCAGACCTCAGAAAATTCAGTGAATAACGTACTTGCAGTTGCGGGTGGAACTGTCGAAGGTGTATCAACGATATATGCGGGAATAGAACAATCGGTATCAATATTAGGCAAAAATGTTGCAAAAAATGTTGTCAAAATAGTTGAGCATAAGTATGGTGAAAATTGTGGTAACGTGGTCGAGACAACATTCGATACAGCCGGAAATGTTCTCAATATATCGCAAAATGTAAGTTTTTTGACACCTAAAGGCATAGTGAAAAAGACAGCAAAAAATGCCAGCATCGCTGTGGTCAAGGAGTTTAAACCGGTCGCGCCTATGTCACCTGACGAGATAATTTATCCGGATTTGAGTGGCCTAATTAAGGAGCTGGAAAATGATGCGATAAACAAAAAAATCGACTAAAACGGGCTGATTACCTAAATATAAATTTGTTAATTAATGTGATGTGACCTGAATCTCCTTCTCTAGCTTTGTTTGGATGGGATAGTATTATCCATAATTTTTAATACCTTTGATACCAAATTGATATTTTATAATGTAAAAGTCTTAGAAGAATCTCAAACAAAATATGTACCTATGTATAAATGTATGTGTTTGTATGTATATGGAATTATATATTCTACATACCTATTTATAATTGTTATCACTGCATTTTAATTCAATTATCCCGTATATCCGTTTCAGTAAATCTAGTTTCAAAATTAAATTATCTTTTCAACCTTCCTTCGTGTATTTGATTTCATCTACCTAATCTCAAATTGTGATTGTAGTGAATTGAAAATGTATAATTTGATTATCAACATTGGTTTGGGAAATGTAAATACAAAATTTCCTTATCTATGTACACTGAAATGACAAATGAACGTTATCTTGGTAGTTGATGACTTTGTAGTTCAGTTGATTTGTACTGGATGTGTGCTGTTTATATCATCATCAAGCGGTATGCAAACAAGATGATTTATTTATTTATTTATAACTTACCTAAGTAATCGATTTAGTAAATACTTACAAGATTTCAAAGAATGAAATATGACAATAAAAACAAAAAAAAAACTTTGTTAATTAAATAAAAATGTAAAATAATAAAATTTTATAAAAATTTATCATTAAGTGAATAAATTTTATTTGAAGCTGTACTGTATCTTGAATTAAAAATTTAAAAAGTAAATCTTCCAGTTTTTCTTATAACTGTAAAAGGGCTATTCTCCCCGTAATTGGAAGTGGAATGGTATGAACAAAATTGAGATAAATCGCCATAAGTCTTCAGATGTGCGTAAAAGTTCTGTTCCTTTACAAGGCGGAATTTCAATTTTATCGAAAAGGCAATTTCACTTATAAACAAAATAATTTCTGTCGCCTTTGGCTGGCTCAGTTGTCGCGCCACAATGAGCGCTTAAAGGTAATCAAGTAGCAGATTATAAAATACACATAAATTTGTATAGGCTTTATGTTAAAAAGCATAAATATAAAAATGTCTGTTGACAATTTCGTTTACAAATAAATTGGTTGCCCCTTTCACATAGATTATAGAGCCGCTAGTAGAATTTTAAAAATGGTAGAGTTCAAACAACGTTCAAATTTTGTTTAAAAAAATATTAGAATCACACAACTTAAAAATTGGAGTCGTTTGTTTTATTAGAGTGGACGTATTGCAGTAAAACTATTCAAACAGTTAAATAATTATAGCCGAGTAATTAAGGTGGGTAGGGTAAAGTGGGGTAGTTTCGTCATCGGGGCACTTTCGTCAAGCTATGTTTAGCTACCTTCACAGCGTTTAAAAAATCTTAAAAAATTACTGAATCATGCCATTATTATTTCAAATGTTTCTCTGTACTTTGACAGTCATCATTGAAAACTGTTACACGTATAATCGTGTTTTTCCCCAGTATTGTGTAATATTTGGTATGTATAACGTAAAATTTTTTATTAAGCATTTTTTTAGTTTTGTTGAGTGTTTCATTGAATATATTTAGATAAATTAATTATCTTTAAAGTGTTATTAGTGTGTGAATTAATCAATAAAAAATAATTAATTAAATTTCTTTATTTAGTATTTTTTTTGCTACTTTGGGGCACATTCGCCAAGTTGTTACGGGGCAGTTTCGTCTTTGACAAATGCCCTTGATACTGTCGAGCGTGCCACATTTATAAAATAAACGTGGGTCAAATAACCGAAGTGGAAGCTAATAACTCCTACATCGAAATCTTCTTGCGCAAACATGCTAGAAGTCAACTATTTGTTGAGCCAACCAAAGAAGACATTTCATTAATTTATATAGAAATTATGCTTATATGAAGCTGCCAACACCAGAGCATCCTCCTATACGTTTAAGTTTGTTTGTATGTTTTTATTTTATTTATTGTATAATGTGTATTACTAACGATTCTACTAAAATAGTTACGTTGACGAAAGTGCCCCTTCACTTCATTTGGCGAAAGTACTCCTGGCCGGGGCACTTTCATCTTTCTATGGAGTTCCAGCAGAAATTGGAAAAAAATGTTTTCTAATAATAAGGAAAAATCCTTACATTCACAATTGGTTCAGAAAATATGGAAGTATTTATTACCGTTTACCGATTTAAAAAAATATCAATAATAATTTTTCTACCGATATTTTACTAAAAAGTGGCGAATCTGCCCCACTTTATCCTAATTGCATAAAGCAAATCGAAAATTTATATGGTACTACACTACCACAGAATAATAAACAACCAGATAAGGGACATTACATGGACTAAGAAATTTTTGCTCTTACCACAGAAGCGACATAACGTGGTTTTTATATAGACTAATTTGTTTGACCTTGGTTCGGCAAAGGTAAGAATAAGATTTTCTTTTCAGTGTTAAATTGTCGTTCACTGGATAACATGTCAGTCGAACTTGGTTATAACGAACTTCAAGGGACTAAAAATTTTGCTCGTTATAAGGAAGAATCGTTATATGAAAAGATCGATTTACCTACATTTATTATGTATTTCTTAAAGTTTGGATATGTTCCTTATACCAAGCCTTTCGTTATACCCCGATTTTTTAAATCCAAGTTTGACTGTAATAAGCACAGAAGAATAAACAACCAGAAGGGACATTGCGTGAACCAAGAAATTGTTGCTCTTACCTTATATTTTACATGTGAATTTTGAATTTTCAGCCACTGAACGATAACTTAACACTAAAAATCTTACCACAGAATACCCAGAAGCGACATAACGCGGTTTTTATATGGAGAAAAGTGGACTCATTTTTTTGACCTTGGTTTATAGAAGGTAAGATTTTCGGTATTAAATTATCGTTCAGTGGCTGAAAATTCAAAATTAATTAGTAAAATATAAGGTAAGAGCGAAAATTTCTTGGTCCACGTAATGTCGGTTCTGGTTGTTTATTATTCTGTGATCTTACCTTCGCCAAAACAAGGTCAAAAAACTGAGTTCACGTTTCTCCATAAAAAACCGCATTATGTCGCTTCTGGGTATTCTGTGGTATAAGGTAAGAGCAAAAATCTCTTAGTAGGAATGAAATTTTGTACAATGTAAGAGCCAAGAATCATTTTTTTTTTACTTTCAACAGTTGGCACCAAACTCTAAAAGATATTTATTATTTAGCTCGTGCGGAGTTGCTAGACTCCCTAAATATTATACCCAATATGGGGGACTCAAAACGAGAAAACCTTACGGCACAGGGAATCGGATACCCAGTGCTGACGACTTTGAGAAGTGAGCACTGCTCCCAGTTGCCGATATCCAATGACCCCAATACTTCAGAGATGATAAACTATAAAAACCCATTTGGAAGAAATTCCATAGTGCAAAGATCACCAACATCCTCAGCTAGAAGTGTTGAGGTAAAAAATGCAGAACTACGCAGACAACTATGTAACATTGAAAAAATTACATCGGATTTAATGAACGAGGTAAAAATTCTTTACAATCAAAGGAACCTGAGGGGCAGGATGCTTCAGAGTTTCATGAGAAAAATGCTTTGCAAGCCAAGAAACCAGAAGAACAGTGTGCTACAGAGTACACACTGACGAAGAAGAATTAAGAGAAGAAACTGACTGGATCCTAAAAAAGAACAGTAAGAAAAGACCTGCAATAAAAGGAAAGCAGAATCTTCTCCAGAGAGTGTAGCTTCAAGCCGCACTTCAATAACTGGTGTATTAAATCAAAATCAGCAAAATATACCAGTTCAGGAAAACCAACCTACCAAAATTAAGGAAAAGGCACCACCACCAATCAACATTATTGGCGTAGCTGAATATGGTACTATCCAATCTTTAACGAAAACGGTGACTACAAAAGAATACAGAGTTGTAGTACTGAACAATAATATTTGGAAAATCAACAAAACAAATATTGAAAGTTATAGAGCCTTGGCTTCAAAGCTGACAGATGACGGCAAGGAATGATCGTCCGATCAAAGTGATGGCCAGAAATCTTCATTCAACCTGTACAAAACAGGATATAATGGAAGACCTTAAACACCAGGGCTTCAAAATAGAGGATGCGGTAAATATCCTAAAGAAAGAAAAAATCGTAACTGATCAAGGGGTCAAAATTAATAAAAGGGGGCGGCTCCCATTGTAAATGCTTACTTTTAATAGCACAGCAAAAGTGGAATTTTTTTTCAATATTAGGGCAGTCCTTAACATGAGAGTTCGAAAAGAAGCGTTAAGAAAATCCACAGTGTAAAGTTTATCACATATTGGATTAATTCAATTTTCAAATCATTACAATTTTCACAAATAAAAATATAATTTGAATAGACACTATTTCCATTAACTTCATGTACCAAATTTTTATTACAGTCCATCACATGCCTATGTATTTTACTTTTGTCCGCTTAAGGCGCTTTTTAGCTTTTCCATTCGTCAATTGCTAAATTTATTTGGGTCCTCCCTCAACCTTTTTGATCGTATTCGTTCAATATCGTTTCACATTCCTTTCCGGTCAATGAGGGACTTGCCCAATATCGATTTTAGTTCATTTGTCTCCACGCTTGGGCAGCGCTGACTACTTTATTTTTTTTTTTACATGCAAAAACAAGTAAAATCATGTTTACAAATATGTACAAGTTTTTTGTCTAAATTAGTGGATGTCCCCATACTTTTTTTTATGATAAATAAAATTGAGTATGTTGCGGTTAATAATAAATATCAAATTTTAAAATTAATTTAGTCGAAATTAATAATTTAATGAAACATTCAAACACATATTTGACCATATAAAACTACATACGAAAGTCACTAATAGCACAGAATACCCAGAAGCGACATAACGCGGTTTTTAATATGGAGAAAAGTGGACTCATTTTTTTGACCTTGGTTTATGGAAGGCAAGATTTTCGGTATTAAATTATAAAATTCAAAATTAACATGTAAAATATAAGGTAAGAGCACAAATTTCTTGGTCCACGGTCCACGTAATGTCGGTTCTGGTTGTTTATTATTCTGTGCTAATAGTAAAACAATTTTTGATTTTTTGATTTTTTTATGAAACAGTAATTTTGTATAATAATATCTTTCCAAACACACAATTTTACTTTGCTGAATATGTGAATGTATAATTGAAATTGTATTCATTCAAACATAATATGAAACATCTAAACCTGTTTTTACACGGCATTCCGTTCCGATCGAGTAAAAAAAAAAAATGTGTAAAAAGGACCGTGTGAAACCATGAAGATTTATTGAAACTTTTTTTTCATAATCGAAATGCTGTAGAAAGAAAAGAGATAATTAATTTTGTTAAGATCGTAAATAGCCTTTCGTTCGAGTTACAAACATTTACCAAGCAAAATTTGTGTATTTTATTTCACCTACGTTTTTTACAGCGAAAATCTTTGAAATTCCACGTACCGTGACTCAAAGTGAAAATTGGCTCTAATGTGGTTATCATAATCGATAATTTACTTGAGACTAACACCCCAATTCTGGTACTCATGTCACATCATTTTCCGTGACTAATGTGACCATAATTATTTCTCTGCCGTTAATCACTTTATACCACAGATATCACTTAATTTTTGCAAGTAGGTAACAAGTAAATGGAAGTAGGTAATATGAACTAAAAAGCAAAAGTTGCTTATCTGCATTTTAGCAGTTTTGAGAAAATGAAGGTTACAATTTTAAAATCAAATGTGAACACATTGAACTTACAGGTATTACTCACAAATCACTTATAATAGATTACGCCTTCGTGGATTTCGTTTTCGTAGTTTACTGCGCATTACGTCAACTGAGAGTTGCTAGTAAGATAGTGCAAAGGAAATGTATGAAAAATAAGGAATTTGTCTAATAAATGTATAATATGTGGATGTATTATTTCTGAATATGGATATATTATGGTTAAATATTTCTTTCCTCTTACAAAATAGGATCCATGCTTTCAACAATCTCTTATTTGTTGAAAAAGAATGAAACTATATAGATAATTATTTATATTGGTATTACAACAATTAAATTCGGTGTACCACGTTATTTATTTAATTTAATTTAATTTTTGGATTCAATTACATACAACAATATTGTGAAACAAAACTGTTCACTCTCATTTGACGTCATTATTTTATTCCGTTTATTTTATGATCCAAATAGGCAAAGTGCGCAAGCCGTAATCTATTATAAGTGATTTGTAGGTATTACTCATTAGTTCATTACTCATGACTTCTTTATTTTTTAAGCGATTTTCACCAAAATTTGATGCAATCTAAATATAGTGCACAAATTTAATTAATTATGCGAAATTCATAAAAATCGCTTAAATTCACTTAGGCGACTTTTGCTTTGAACTACAGAATTGTTCTCTTGTATACAATTAAAAATTTTGTTGCCTGATATATTTCTTGTGTCGCCTTCATGAATATCAATTTTTGTGACACAATTGTAGTCACATCATTACAAATAATACGACTATGGGAATTGGGGTGTTAATCTAGAATAGGAGACGAATGATCAATTTGGTCAGTGTGTCTATTTGGTTTGTTTACAAGTTGAAAAAGAAGATAATGATTTCTCGTACGAAAATCCTAACCAAAGTATATTGTAGAAATCAAACATAGATGTGGGATCAAACAGTAATTGCGAGCAGCACACTTTTTGGTGGAGTTCGAAAAATCGTACTATATATTCGGAAGGGAAATATATTTATCTCGTAAAAAAAATCTCATGGAAATGTGAAACTAGGCAAAAGCCTTCTAATTTTAATGAGGAAGTTCATAATAATTTAAATAAATACAAATGCAATTAAAAGTAATGATAAACATTTTTAAAATTTTTCATTTATTATTTATATAAATAAATAAATCATTTATTTATATAATTCTTTTTTTTTTTTTTTTTTAAATTTATTACAGCGTTTCAAGTAATTTTAGCAACAATTTTCCATTTCTTATTTTCTTAATGTAATATAAGGGTCTCTTGAGATCAATAAAAACTTTTTAACGAATTTGTTTATTTTTTTTTCAAATATATTTTGCTCTTAATATATTTCATTAATAATAAATATTGTTTTGTTTGAACTTTTGAGTAGTACAAGATTTACGTTTTTATTTTATTAATTAAATTGCAATTTATTTATTTATTTTTTCTTTATTTTTCAATAATTTCTATTAGATCTACTAAAATAAAATTCAATAAAAATCAAAATTGTTTTGCCAATTTCTATGCATATAATTAAAATGGTGTGATACTCTATAATAAATTCATGTTGTTGGGTAAAAAATAATAATAATAAAAATACAGTAACGGATTGGAAAATATTGTATATTTTTTATGGTTCTTATAAAACAAATTAAATAAGAGATTTATCTTAATTTAACTTTTGGGTAAAGTTCGCAACTCAATGGTGAATGAGTATTCCAATAAATAAGACTAAATTATGGCTAAACTTATATTTGTTAAAAATAATACAGGGATTTCCTTTTCAAGCTCTAAATACCGTCTGCATCCTTCTGCGTTCTGCGGAATGAGATTCCATTCCTCTAACTGGCTACATTGAAATTCACTTATTCGATTTATTTTTACAAGAAAACTAAAAAAAAAAATTACAGTATTTTCTTCCAACACTGTACGTAACATAAACAAAACAATAATTTAAAAAAATGTATTCTTTGCAAATATACAAATCTAAATATAAAATTGTAATAATAATAATAATAATTAAAAAAAGTAACTATTTAGCGTTTTTCATTTATTTAAATATCTAGAAAACTATGCTTTTATTTATAGAGAGGGAAAAGGCTGAAAAAATGATGAAAAGACACAATGATCATAAACAACTAAATTATATCGAATGCATTTTATTAAATTACGAATGTATGTAAAATGACTGATGCATATGTATTACATGAACGATGAGAGATGATGATGTAAATCGCGACATTTAATTTATTAATCGATCGATGAAATTTTTTTTGTAAAAAATAAAATAAATAAATAAACAAAACGGACGATTCTTATTTTACAAATATAGTAATTTATTTTGTTTTTGCTAAATTACTACAGTAAAAAATAAATTAAATTACTAGAATATTTTTTTTTTAATTTTTAACAACTTTCGTTTTTTTTTTTTTTGTTTCTTTTTAATTTAAATTCACAAACTTGTATTTTATATAATTTTAATTATTAACAAAAACAAATAAAATTTAAATTCAAAAATGTTTTGTTTTAATTTTAATTATTTATAATTAAATTCCTAACATAGTAGTGTTTTTAGGCAATTTTTTTTAATTTGTTTGTTTTAAATATTTCTTAAATTTTTATTTTTATTTATTCTTCTCTCAAATATAATTAATTTAATATTTATTTTAGTTAGCTGAAATTAGAAAGAAAGATAATTTAAGTAAATTATTAGATTTTTTTCAATTGTAATTCAGAAAAGTTTATTTAATATGAGCAAAATAGCATTTAAAATTATGCGTTTGATCACCCCAAGTTGGGCAGCAAAACTTCGATCCGGAAAATTATGTACAAATGTGAACTCATCTCAACTCAATCTAATCTTCAATTCAACTCCTAATACAATCACTAACTGAACCCCTTAATCCCTCTTATCAACCCCAATTCAATTTCCAACTCAACCTCCTATTTATGCCCCTATTATATGATTGTCACATTTGAGTCACCCAATTACTTCACGTCTTCAGCTCACCAAAATCAAATTTTTGTATTATATTTGTCACATTTGAGTCACCCGATGACTTCAACTCACCGCATTCAAATTTTGTGTATTATGGTTCTCGCGGTAAGTGAGTTTTGTGTGAAATATGCTCGTATATATGGTTGGTGACTTCAAAGTAAAAAATTTTGTTTTATTGTAAAACGATATGACTGAGTCATATCACATCTTCAATCTTCAAACCAGTACACATAAAAAAACCACGTGATTTTGAGTCAATTCGTATGGCAGATATCCGACCCTCTTGACGAACAGGTTGCAAAAGCTTTTTAATTCTCCGACCATAGAAAAGTATCGCGAAAAAAAACCGTTCTCGAGATACCGTGAGTACAGACGAGCGGAGAGAAGAAGAAGAATAGAATAGAAGAAGAAAAAGAAAAAAGAAATAGAATAAGAATTGGCGTGCTGCAATATCCTATACCACGTTGGCCGATATTTGCCATCAATCACTTATCAAACGTGACCTGAACAAATCTCTACCAATTTCATTCGTCGTTTCCTGAAAATCATGGATACTACTCCAGAAAAAGCCGCACAAGTTGTTGCTTTATTGCATGTAGGACGCAATCAACGAGAAGTTTCTCGTCAGCTAAAAGTGAGCCAATCTGCTGTTTCGAGAGTATCCAGAAACTGTCTTCAATCAGAGACCAAGTACCAGCCGGTATTGGTGTACATCTGAGAGGGACGACCGATTTATCGTCCTAACTTCACTGCGATATCGTCATCTCACGGGCGTCGATGTGCAGGAGGAGCTAAGACAAGTTCGAAATATAGTTTTAGTCCATGGACAGTAAGAACACGCTTGAAGAAAGCCAACTTCATTGCAAGACGGCCCTCTAGAGGTCCAAAATTGACAGCATGCCACCGCAAAGAGCGACTCGAATTTGCACGAGAATACATGAATTGGAGCATTGAGCAATGGAGGTCTGTTCTTTTCACTGACGAGTGCAGAATATATCTCCATGGTAGTGATAGGAGAGACGGGTCTACCGGCGTCCAGGAGAGCAATTTTCGCAGTGCTGTTTTGCTGAAACAGTCTCATACGGCAGCGGTTTGGGCATGGTGTCGACTGGCATATCGCTTGAGGGAAAAACGGATATTGTTTTCGTACCTGGTGGATGCCGTAGAGGAGGTCTGGCCGCTGAACGATATATCGAGGTCATTCCCTTGGATCATATAGTGCCCTACGCAGGATAAATAGGAGAAGACTTCATATTGATGCATGACAATGCCCGGTGTCACACAGCCCGAACTACTCGGTAGTTCATGGCTGAGGTTGGACTCGCGACGATGAGGCGGCTTGCCATCAGTCCAAACATGAATCCAATTGTGTATTTATGGAACGAACTTAAACGGAAGGTCCGAGCCAGAAATCCGGTACCATCTAACATCAGTGACCTCAAGATTGCGTTGGATGAGAAGTGGGGTGCGATCCTCCATTTGTTTGTCAAAACCAAATTTGAATGTTCCATACCTTCTTGTCTTGACTGAATCTATAATCGACGGAATACCGTCCAAGAAAACTTTCCCTTAGTAACTATTTTATAGAGATCGATATTATACTTATGTCGAAAGTGAAATATTTGAAGCCTGGAATCCCAACTCATTTAAATTCTGTTAGTATAAATTTTCATATAGATTCTTTTTCTTTTCCTTAGATACCAGTACTCGTTTTGCTAAATAACAATTTTCGTTCAGCGAACGGGATCCCCAATTTTCACGATTCAGAAACAGTTATAGCTTGCATGTTTTAAATTACTGAAGAACGAGCAATTCATGTCTAGATATACGGGAAATTTGCAGCCTCACTTTTTATTCCCCCAATTTTTCTAAGTCAATTAATTTGATTTATTTATTGTAACTAATTACAAACATACACAACTGAGGTGGTCAGAAAATTAGGATCAGCGGTTTTAAAATAATTATAATCCTCTACTTAAAAGTGCCCTTCATTTTATTGAACTGACATCTATTGTTTACTAGTTGTACTCAGCTCTAGCATTATAAAGTATCATTGTAAGGAACTTCATCATTAACATATTTATGTAATTCCCTTAAAAAGTTAAAAACGTCAAAATAAGAGTGGCCAAATAATTAGGGACGCGTTGTATTTCTGCAAATTTTCTTAAATTTTTAGTGTTTAACGTATTTATTAAACAGATAACACCGCTTTTTATTGAAATTTATTAACAAACTATTTTTATTTTATAAAAATGGGACGAGGTGTTGATTGTTCTGCTGGAAAGAGACGATTGATTTTAAATTTGCGAAATGAAGGGAAATCGTACCGTGAAATTGCTGGAACAATGCAATGCTCAAAAAATATGGTCGCTTACGCGAAAAAAGAAAAAAAAAATCCAGAATAAACATGGTGTTAAGCGAAAAACCACGCCTCAAACCAATCGTCGCATTTCAAAAATCGTCAAGGACCCTTTTTCGGCATCTGCGAGTATTAAGAAGCAGCTTAATCTGGAAATTAATGCACGAACAATTCGTAGAAGACTCGTAGAGGACAACCTTTACGGCAGATCAGCCCGACGAGTACCTCTATTAAGTAAAAAGAACGTGAGAGATCGAATTAGTTTTGCAAAAAATCATTTAGATTGGAAAGGTGACCAATGACCATGGCATGCAAAAATGGTAAAACATATTGTGGAGCGATGAAACGAAAATAAATCTTGTTGGTTCTGATGGCAAATAATACGTCCGAAGAACAAAAAGTAAAGAATTTTGGCCGCAATATACACAAAAAACGGTGAAGCATGGTGGAGGTAACATTAAATTATGGGGATGCTTTTCGGAAATCGGAAATCTTAACGGAATCATGGATCAGCACATCTACATACGTTGATAATATCCTACAAAATGTAATGTACCCGTATGCTGAATATAACATGCCTCTACGGTGCGTGTATATGCAGCATAATGACCCGAAACATATCTCGAGGAAGGCCAAACAGTTTTTTGTGGGAAAAAAAAATTCCGTCATGACTTGGCCAGCGCAGTCCTCCGATCTCAATCCTATTGAGCATCTATGAAAAGACCTCAAAGTTACTGTGGCCTCCAAAAAAAACAAAAATTAACGCGAATAATGGTTGGCAATTAAGGAAGCCTGGAAGAAGATACCAATTCAAAGATGTCGGGCCTTAATCGACTCTATGCCACGTAGATGCCAGACAGTCATTGAAACTAAAATAAGGGGCAGACCGCAGAAGGCTACTAAGTATTAAAGATTCCCTTATGAATTTTATGATAAACTAGCTGAGCCCAGTCCGCCTTGCTGGCCCTAACTAAGCCTTTTGTGTTGTATTGCCTCTCGATTAAAATAGATGTCACTGCATGTAGTTATCGAAAATGTATTTTTCGCTTATATGTACAGTAAGTACATTGTATTAGAGCTATTGGAATGCAAACTGCTTTTAAAGGATGACAATGGAAAGATATATGTAGCTGATTCGTAATATACGCAACACAATGATGCCTGTACCTATGAAAGAATATTTTTAAAAATGAAATAAATAAAACTATAGTCAATGTTCGTGGCCCAACATCATTCCAACACCTGCGAACTGTTAATGGTGTATTGTGCGGTAAATACAGAGAAGCCTGTCAACACACTCATTGGGACCACACTCTCGAAGATGCTGTGATTTCGTCAATGCTAAGCAAATACGAACATTGTTTTCTATAATTCTGTCTACATGCTTCTTATCAACACCGATTGATTTATGGAATAAATTTAAACATCATATGGCCGAAGATATATTGCTTCAGATACATCTTAGAACATCGAATGCAGATTTGCAAATGAACGAAGAAATTCATAATGAAGCATTAATTTTAATTGAGGACATGTGCTTAATGCTTACCAACAAAGGATTAACACAATTAGGAATGACAACGTTCATTCGCCCAATGCACGACGCATTTAATCAAGAGTTGAGACACGAAACCCAATATGACTCCGAAGCATTGAGAGAAACCATTCAAAGAAACGTTCCCCTTTTAAATCAGCAACAAAAATATGCCTACGATACGCTCATGAAAGTAGCGAACGATGAAACTGGCGGAATTTTTTTCTTAGATGCACCCGGTGGAACTGGAAAAACGTTTTTAATATCATTGATTTTGGCAACGATTCGATCTCAAAATGGAATTGCACTTCCACTTGCTTCATCAGGTATTGCAGCTTCGTTGTTAGAAGGCGGTCGAACAGCTCATTCAGCACTCAAGTTGCCGTTGAACATGCAAACTAATGAAACTCCAGCTTGCAACTTTTCGAGGAATTCTGCGATGGCCAAAGTGTTGCAGCAAAGCAAATTGATCGTTTGGGATGAATGCACGATGGCACACAAAAAATCTTTGGAGGCATTAGACCGCACGATGCAAGATTTACGAAACAACGAAAACCGGTTTGGTGGTGTGATGATTCTATTAGCAGGTGATTTTCGACAAAAATTGCCAGTGATTCCACGATCAACGCTAGCCGCAGCCATTCCTATATATTTAGGCGCCCTGGGCTACAAATATTAGGCGCCTTCGTAGAAGCAAAAAAAAATATCCCAATGCAGAATCATCTTCTGTTTTAAAACCAGTACATTCGACACCATGAAATTCTAGAGAAAATACAAGACATGAAGTTCAAACAGCATTTAGAAAGAGAGGCAATTAATTCAAGAAACGAAAAAACGTTAGCGATTTCGACGATCGGAGACGATACAATGAATAAAATGAGAACACCGGATGATTGTGAAAATGCGTACTAGCATTGATACCTCTATCAATAGGCGTTGAAACCTGTAATTGTCATACCAACCGCTATTTGGATCGGTCGAATATTTCTACACGTTTCGTGGAAAATTCAATTTTTCTGAAAATTAACTGAGCTATAGCCCACAAATTCAGAGCCACAAAATTCGAAAATCTGCAAATGTGCTCCGATTTCGATGATTGATACCTCTATCAATAGGCGTCGAGACCTGTAATTGTCATACCAACGGTCATTTGGATCGGTCGAATATTTCTACACGTTTCGTGGAAAATTGAATTTTTCTGAAAATTAACTGAACTATAGCCCACAAATTCAGAGCCACAAAATTCGAAAATCTGCAAATGTGCTCCGATTTCGATGATTGATACCTCTATCAATAGGCGTTGAGACCTGTAATTGTCATACAAACGGCCATTTGGATCGGTCGAATATTTCTACACGTTTCGTGGAAAATTGAATTTTTCAGAAAATTAACTGAACTATAGCCCACAAATTCAGAGCCACAAAATTCGAAAATCTGCGAATGTGCTCCGATTTTGATGATTGATACCTCTATCAATAGGCGTTGAGACCTGTAATTGTCATACCAACGGTCATTTGGATCGGTCGAATATTTCTACACGTTTCGTGGAAAATTGAATTTTTCTGAAAATTAACTGAACTATAGCCCACAAATTCAGAGCCACAAAATTCGAAAATCTGCAAATGTGCTCCGATTTTGATGATTGATACCTCTATCAATAGGCGTTGAGACCTGTAATTGTCATACAAACGGCCATTTGGATCGGTCGAATATTTCTACACGTTCCGTGGAAAATTCAATTTTTCAGAAAATCAACTGAACTATAGCCCACAAATTCAGAGCCACAAAATTCGAAAATCTGCAAATGTGCTCCGATTTCGATGATTGATACCTCTATCAATAGGCGTTGAGACCTGTAATTGTCATACCAACCGCTATTTGGATCGGTCGAATATTTCTACACGTTTCGTGGAAAATTGAATTTTTCTGAAAATTAACTGAACTATAGCCCACCAATTCAGAGCCACAAAATTCGAAAATCTGCAAATGTGCTCCGATTTCGATGATTGATACCTCTATCAATAGGCGTTGAGACCTGTAATTGTCATACAAACGGCCATTTGGATCGGTCGAATATTTCTACACGTTCCGTGGAAACTTCAATTTTTCAGAAAATCAACTGAACTATAGCCCACAAATTCAGAGCCACAAAATTCGAAAATCTGCAAATGTGCTCCGATTTCGATGATTGATACCTCTATCAATAGGCGTTGAGACCTGTAATTGTCATACCAACCGCTATTTGGATCGGTCGAATATTTCTACACGTTTCGTGGAAAATTGAATTTTTCTGAAAATTAACTGAACTATAGCCCACCAATTCAGAGCCACAAAATTCGAAAATCTGCAAATGTGCTCCGATTTCGATGATTGATACCTCTATCAATAGGCGTTGAGACCTGTAATTGTCATACAAACGGCCATTTGGATCGGTCGAATATTTCTACACGTTCCGTGGAAAATTCAATTTTTCAGAAAATCAACTGAACTATAGCCCACAAATTCAGAGCCATAAAAATCGAAAATCTGCAAATGTGCTCCGATTTCGATGATTGATACCTCTATCAATAGGCGTTGAGACCTGATATTGTCATACAAACGGCCATTTGGATCGGTCGAATATTTCTACACGTTTCGTGGAAAATTGAATTTTTCTGAAAATTAACTGAACTATAGCCCACAAATTCAGAGCCATAAAAATCGAAAATTTGCAAATGTGCTCCGATTTCGATGATTGATACCTCTATCAATAGGCGTAGAGACCTGTAATTGTCATACAAACGGCCATTTGGATCGGTCGAATATTTCTACACGTTCCGTGGAAAATTCAATTTTTCAGAAAATCAACTGAACTATAGCCCACAAATTCAGAGCCATAAAAATCGAAAATCTGCAAATGTGCTCCGATTTCGATGATTGATACCTCTATCAATAGACGTTGAGACCTGTAATTGTCATACAAACGGCCATTTGGATCGGTCGAATATTTCTACACGTTTCGTGGAAAATTGAATTTTTCTGAAAATCAACTGAACTATAGCCCACAAATTCAGAGCCATAAAAATCGAAAATCTGCAAATGTGCTCCGATTTCGATGATTGATACCTCTATCAATAGACGTTGAGACCTGTAATTGTCATACAAACGGCCATTTGGATCGGTCGAATATTTCTACACGTTTCGTGGAAAATTGAATTTTTCTGAAAATTAACTGAACTATAGCCCACAAATTCAGAGCCACAAAATTCGAAAATCTGCAAATGTGCTCCGATTTCGATGATTGATACCTCTATCAATAGGCGTTGAGACCTGTAATTGTCATACAAACGGCCATTTGGATCGGTCGAATATTTCTACACGTTTCGTGGAAAATTGAATTTTTCAGAAAATCAACTGAACTATAGCCCACAAATTCAGAGCCACAAAATTCGAAAATCTGCAAATGTGCTCCGATTTCGATGATTGATACCTCTATCAATAGGCGTTGAGACCTGTAATTGTCATACCAACCGCTATTTGGATCGGTCGAATATTTCTACACGTTTCGTGGAAAATTGAATTTTTCTGAAAATTAACTGAACTATAGCCCACCAATTCAGAGCCACAAAATTCGAAAATCTGCAAATGTGCTCCGATTTCGATGATTGATACCTCTATCAATAGGCGTTGAGACCTGTAATTGTCATACAAACGGCCATTTGGATCGGTCGAATATTTCTACACGTTCCGTGGAAAATTCAATTTTTCAGAAAATCAACTGAACTATAGCCCACAAATTCAGAGCCATAAAAATCGAAAATCTGCAAATGTGCTCCGATTTCGATGATTGATACCTCTATCAATAGGCGTAGAGACCTGTAATTGTCATACAAACGGCCATTTGGATCGGTCGAATATTTCTACACGTTCCGTGGAAAATTCAATTTTTCAGAAAATCAACTGAACTATAGCCCACAAATTCAGAGCCATAAAAATCGAAAATCTGCAAATGTGCTCCGATTTCGATGATTGATACCTCTATCAATAGACGTTGAGACCTGTAATTGTCATACAAACGGCCATTTGGATCGGTCGAATATTTCTACACGTTTCGTGGAAAATTGAATTTTTCTGAAAATCAACTGAACTATAGCCCACAAATTCAGAGCCATAAAAATCGAAAATCTGCAAATGTGCTCCGATTTCGATGATTGATACCTCTATCAATAGACGTTGAGACCTGTAATTGTCATACAAACGGCCATTTGGATCGGTCGAATATTTCTACACGTTTCGTGGAAAATTGAATTTTTCTGAAAATTAACTGAACTATAGCCCACAAATTCAGACCCACAAAATTCGAAAATCTGCAAATGTGCTCCGATTTCGATGATTGATACCTCTATCAATAGGCGTTGAGACCTGTAATTGTCATACCAACGGTCATTTGGATCGGTCGAATATTTCTACACGTTTCGTGGAAAATTCAATTTTTCTGAAAATTAACTGAACTATAGCCCACAAATTCAGAGCCATAAAAATCGAAAATTTGCAAATGTGCTCCGATTTCGATGATTGATACCTCTATCAATAGGCGTTGAGACCTGTAATTGTCATACAAACGGCCATTTGGATCGGTCGAATATTTCTACACGTTCCGTGGAAAATTCAATTTTTCAGAAAATCAACTGAACTATAGCCCACAAATTCAGAGCCATAAAAATCGAAAATCTGCAAATGTGCTCCGATTTCGATGATTGATACCTCTATCAATAGGCGTTGAGACCTGATATTGTCATACAAACGGCCATTTGGATCGGTCGAATATTTCTACACGTTTCGTGGAAAATTGAATTTTTCTGAAAATTAACTGAACTATAGCCCACAAATTCAGAGCCATAAAAATCGAAAATTTGCAAATGTGCTCCGATTTCGATGATTGATACCTCTATCAATAGGCGTAGAGACCTGTAATTGTCATACAAACGGCCATTTGGATCGGTCGAATATTTCTACACGTTCCGTGGAAAATTCAATTTTTCAGAAAATCAACTGAACTATAGCCCACAAATTCAGAGCCATAAAAATCGAAAATCTGCAAATGTGCTCCGATTTCGATGATTGATACCTCTATCAATAGACGTTGAGACCTGTAATTGTCATACAAACGGCCATTTGGATCGGTCGAATATTTCTACACGTTTCGTGGAAAATTGAATTTTTCTGAAAATCAACTGAACTATAGCCCACAAATTCAGAGCCATAAAAATCGAAAATCTGCAAATGTGCTCCGATTTCGATGATTGATACCTCTATCAATAGACGTTGAGACCTGTAATTGTCATACAAACGGCCATTTGGATCGGTCGAATATTTCTACACGTTTCGTGGAAAATTGAATTTTTCTGAAAATTAACTGAACTATAGCCCACAAATTCAGAGCCACAAAATTCGAAAATCTGCAAATGTGCTCCGATTTCGATGATTGATACCTCTATCAATAGGCGTTGAGACCTGTAATTGTCATACAAACGGCCATTTGGATCGGTCGAATATTTCTACACGTTTCGTGGAAAATTGAATTTTTCAGAAAATCAACTGAACTATAGCCCACAAATTCAGAGCCACAAAATTCGAAAATCTGCAAATGTGCTCCGATTTCGATGATTGATACCTCTATCAATAGGCGTTGAGACCTGTAATTGTCATACCAACCGCTATTTGGATCGGTCGAATATTTCTACACGTTTCGTGGAAAATTGAATTTTTCTGAAAATTAACTGAACTATAGCCCACCAATTCAGAGCCACAAAATTCGAAAATCTGCAAATGTGCTCCGATTTCGATGATTGATACCTCTATCAATAGGCGTTGAGACCTGTAATTGTCATACAAACGGCCATTTGGATCGGTCGAATATTTCTACACGTTCCGAGGAAAATTCAATTTTTCAGAAAATCAACTGAACTATAGCCCACAAATTCAGAGCCATAAAAATCGAAAATTTGCAAATGTGCTCCGATTTCGATGATTGATACCTCTATCAATAGGCGTAGAGACCTGTAATTGTCATACAAACGGCCATTTGGATCGGTCGAATATTTCTACACGTTTCGTGGAAAATTGAATTTTTCTGAAAATTAACTGAACTATAGCCCACAAATTCAGACCCACAAAATTCGAAAATCTGCAAATGTGCTCCGATTTCGATGATTGATACCTCTATCAATAGGCGTTGAGACCTGTAATTGTCATACCAACGGTCATTTGGATCGGTCGAATATTTCTACACGTTTCGTGGAAAATTCAATTTTTCTGAAAATTAACTGAACTATAGCCCACAAATTCAGAGCCATAAAAATCGAAAATCTGCAAATGTGCTCCGATTTCGATGATTGATACCTCTATCAATAGACGTTGAGACCTGTAATTGTCATACAAACGGCCATTTGGATCGGTCGAATATTTCTACACGTTTCGTGGAAAATTGAATTTTTCTGAAAATTAACTGAACTATAGCCCACAAATTCAGAGCCATAAAAATCGAAAATCTGCAAATGTGCTCCGATTTCGATGATTGATACCTCTATCAATAGGCGTTGAGACCTGTAATTGTCATACCAACGGTCATTTGGATCGGTCGAATATTTCTACACGTTTCGTGGAAAATTGAATTTTTCTGAAAATTAACTGAACTATAGCCCACAAATTCAGACCCACAAAATTCGAAAATCTGCAAATGTGCTCCGATTTCGATGATTGATACCTCTATCAATAGGCGTTGAGACCTGTAATTGTCATACCAACGGTCATTTGGATCGGTCGAATATTTCTACACGTTTCGTGGAAAATTCAATTTTTCTGAAAATTAACTGAACTATAGCCCACAAATTCAGAGCCATAAAAATCGAAAATCTGCAAATGTGCTCCGATTTCGATGATTGATACCTCTATCAATAGGCGTAGAGACCTGTAATTGTCATACAAACGGCCATTTGGATCGGTCGAATATTTCTACACGTTTCGTGGAAAATTGAATTTTTCTGAAAATTAACTGAACTATAGCCCACAAATTCAGACCCACAAAATTCGAAAATCTGCAAATGTGCTCCGATTTCGATGATTGATACCTCTATCAATAGGCGTTGAGACCTGTAATTGTCATACCAACGGTCATTTGGATCGGTCGAATATTTCTACACGTTTCGTGGAAAATTCAATTTTTCTGAAAATTAACTGAACTATAGCCCACAAATTCAGAGCCATAAAAATCGAAAATCTGCAAATGTGCTCCGATTTCGATGATTGATACCTCTATCAATAGACGTTGAGACCTGTAATTGTCATACAAACGGCCATTTGGATCGGTCGAATATTTCTACACGTTTCGTGGAAAATTCAATTTTTCTGAAAATTAACTGAACTATAGCCCACAAATTCAGAGCCATAAAAATCGAAAATCTGCAAATGTGCTCCGATTTCGATGATTGATACCTCTATCAATAGACGTTGAGACCTGTAATTGTCATACAAACGGCCATTTGGATCGGTCGAATATTTCTACACGTTTCGTGGAAAATTGAATTTTTCTGAAAATCAACTGAACTATAGCCCACAAATTCAGAGCCATAAAAATCGAAAATCTGCAAATGTGCTCCGATTTCGATGATTGATACCTCTATCAATAGACGTTGAGACCTGTAATTGTCATACAAACGGCCATTTGGATCGGTCGAATATTTCTACACGTTTCGTGGAAAATTGAATTTTTCTGAAAATTAACTGAACTATAGCCCACAAATTCAGACCCACAAAATTCGAAAATCTGCAAATGTGCTCCGATTTCGATGATTGATACCTCTATCAATAGGCGTTGAGACCTGTAATTGTCATACCAACGGTCATTTGGATCGGTCGAATATTTCTACACGTTTCGTGGAAAATTCAATTTTTCTGAAAATTAACTGAACTATAGCCCACAAATTCAGAGCCATAAAAATCGAAAATCTGCAAATGTGCTCCGATTTCGATGATTGATACCTCTATCAATAGACGTTGAGACCTGTAATTGTCATACAAACGGCCATTTGGATCGGTCGAATATTTCTACACGTTTCGTGGAAAATTGAATTTTTCTGAAAATTAACTGAACTATAGCCCACAAATTCAGAGCCATAAAAATCGAAAATCTGCAAATGTGCTCCGATTTCGATGATTGATACCTCTATCAATAGGCGTTGAGACCTGTAATTGTCATACCAACGGTCATTTGGATCGGTCGAATATTTCTACACGTTTCGTGGAAAATTCAATTTTTCTGAAAATTAACTGAACTATAGCCCACAAATTCAGACCCACAAAATTCGAAAATCTGCAAATGTGCTCCGATTTCGATGATTGATACCTCTATCAATAGGCGTTGAGACCTGTAATTGTCGTACCAACGGCCATTTGGATCGGTCGAATATTTCTACACGTTTCGTGGAAAAATGAATTTTTTTGAAAGTTAACTGAACTATAGCCCACAAATTCAGAGCCACAAAATTCGAAAATCTGCAAATGTGCTCCGATTTCGATGATTGATACCTCTATCAATAGGCGTTGAGACCTGTAATTGTCATACAAACGGCCATTTGGATCGGTCGAATATTTCTACACGTTTCGTGGAAAATTGAATTTTTCTGAAAATTAACTGAACTATAGCCCACAAATTCAGACCCACAAAATTCGAAAATCTGCAAATGTGCTCCGATTTCGATGATTGATACCTCTATCAATAGGCGTTGAGACCTGTAATTGTCATACAAACGGCCATTTGGATCGGTCGAATATTTCTACACGTTTCGTGGAAAATTGAATTTTTCTGAAAATTAACTGAACTATAGCCCACAAATTCAGACCCACAAAATTCGAAAATCTGCAAATGTGCTCCGATTTCGATGATTGATACCTCTATCAATAGGCGTTGAGACCTGTAATTGTCGTACCAACGGCCATTTGGATCGGTCGA
Source organism: Tipula helvola (assembly GCA_963556165.1). Taxonomy (NCBI): domain Eukaryota; kingdom Metazoa; phylum Arthropoda; class Insecta; order Diptera; family Tipulidae; genus Tipula; species Tipula helvola. Next base: position 367,239,134 of record OY744481.1, read on the forward strand.
ATATTTCTACACGTTTCGTGGAAAAATGAATTTTTTTGAAAATTAACTGAACTATAGCCCACAAATTCAGAGCCACAAAATTCGAAAATCTGCAAATGTGCTCCGATTTCGATGATTGATACCTCTATCAATAGGCGTTGAGACCTGTAATTGTCGTACCAACGGCCATTTGGATCGGTCGAATATTTCTACACGTTCCGTGGAAAATTCAATTTTTATGAAAATCAACTGAACTATAGCCCACAAATTCAGACCCACAAAATTCGAAAATCTGCAAATGTGCTCCGATTTCGATGATTGATACCTCTATTAATAGGCGTTGAGACCTGTAATTGTCATACAAACGGCCATTTGGATCGGTCGAATATTTCGACACGTTTCGTGGAAAATTGAATTTTTCTGAAAATTAACTGAACTATAGCCCACAAATTCAGAGCCACAAAATTCGAAAATCTGCAAATGTGCTCCGATTTCGATGATTGATACCTCTATCAATAGGCGTTGAGACCTGTAATTGTCATACCAACGGCCATTTGGATCGGTCGAATATTTCTACACGTTTCGTGGAAAATTGATTTTTTCTGAAAATCAACTGAACTATAGCCCACAAATTCAGAGCCATAAAAATCGAAAATCTGCAAATGTGCTCCGATTTCGATGATTGATACCTCTATCAATAGGCGTTGAGACCTGTAATTGTCGTACCAACGGCCATTTGGATCGGTCAAATATTTCTACACGTTCCGTGGAAAATTGATTTTTTCTGAAAATCAACTGAACTATAGCCCACAAATTCAGAGCCATAAAAATCGAAAATCTGCAAATGTGCTCCGATTTCGATGATTGATACCTCTATCAATAGGCGTTGAGACCTGTAATTGTCGTACCAACGGCCATTTGGATCGGTCGAATATTTCTACACGTTCCGTGGAAAATTCAATTTTTCAGAAAATCAACTGAACTATAGCCCACAAATTCAGAGCCATAAAAATCGAAAATCTGCAAATGTGCTCCGATTTCGATGATTGATACCTCTATCAATAGGCGTTGAGACCTGTAATTGTCATACAAACGGCCATTTGGATCGGTCGAATATTTCTACACGTTTCGTGGAAAATTGAATTTTTCTGAAAATTAACTGAACTATAGCCCACAAATTCAGAGCCACAAAATTCGAAAATCTGCAAATGTGCTCCGATTTCGATGATTGATACCTCTATCAATAGGCGTTGAGACCTGATATTGTCATACAAACGGCCATTTGGATCGGTCGAATATTTCTACACGTTTCGTGGAAAATTGAATTTTTCTGAAAATTAACTGAACTATAGCCCACAAATTCAGAGCCATAAAAATCGAAAATTTGCAAATGTGCTCCGATTTCGATGATTGATACCTCTATCAATAGCGTTGAGACCTGTAATTGTCATACCAACGGCCATTTGGATCGGTCGAATATTTCTACACGTTTCGTGGAAAATTGATTTTTTCTGAAAATCAACTGAACTATAGCCCACAAATTCAGAGCCATAAAAATCGAAAATCTGCAAATGTGCTCCGATTTCGATGATTGATACCTCTATCAATAGGCGTTGAGACCTGTAATTGTCGTACCAACGGCCATTTGGATCGGTCGAATATTTCTACACGTTCCGTGGAAAATTGATTTTTTCTGAAAATCAACTGAACTATAGCCCACAAATTCAGAGCCATAAAAATCGAAAATCTGCAAATGTGCTCCGATTTCGATGATTGATACCTCTATCAATAGGCGTTGAGACCTGTAATTGTCGTACCAACGGCCATTTGGATCGGTCGAATATTTCTACACGTTCCGTGGAAAATTCAATTTTTATGAAAATCAACTGAACTATAGCCCACAAATTCAGAGCCATAAAAATCGAAAATCTGCAAATGTGCTCCGATTTCGATGATTGATACCTCTATCAATAGACGTTGAGACCTGTAATTGTCATACAAACGGCCATTTGGATCGGTCGAATATTTCTACACGTTTCGTGGAAAATTGAATTTTTCTGAAAATTAACTGAACTATAGCCCACAAATTCAGAGCCACAAAATTCGAAAATCTGCAAATGTGCTCCGATTTCGATGATTGATACCTCTATCAATAGGCGTTGAGACCTGTAATTGTCATACCAACGGCCATTTGGATCGGTCGAATATTTCTACACGTTCCGTGGAAAATTCAATTTTTCTGAAAATCAACTGAACTATAGCCCACAAATTCAGAGCCATAAAAATCGAAAATCTGCAAATGTGCTCCGATTTCGATGATTGATACCTCTATCAATAGGCGTTGAGACCTGTAATTGTCGTACCAACGGCCATTTGGATCGGTCGAATATTTCTACACGTTCCGTGGAAAATTGATTTTTTCTGAAAATCAACTGAACTATAGCCCACAAATTCAGAGCCATAAAAATCGAAAATCTGCAAATGTGCTCCGATTTCGATGATTGATACCTCTATCAATAGGCGTTGAGACCTGTAATTGTCATACAAACGGCCATTTGGATCGGTCGAATATTTCTACACGTTTCGTGGAAAATTGAATTTTTCTGAAAATTAACTGAACTATAGCCCACAAATTCAGACCCACAAAATTCGAAAATCTGCAAAAGTGCTCCGATTTCGATGATTGATACCTCTATCAATAGGCGTTGAGACCTGTAATTGTCATACAAACGGCCATTTGGATCGGTCGAATATTTCTACACGTTTAGTGGAAAAATGAATTTTTTTGAAAATTAACTGAACTATAGCCCACAAATTCAGAGCCACAAAATTCGAAAATCTGCAAATGTGCTCCGATTTCGATGATTGATACCTCTATCAATAGGCGTAGAGACCTGTAATTGTCATACAAACGGCCATTTGGATCGGTCGAATATTTCTACACGTTCCGTGGAAAATTCAATTTTTCAGAAAATCAACTGAACTATAGCCCACAAATTCAGAGCCATAAAAATCGAAAATCTGCAAATGTGCTCCGATTTCGATGATTGATACCTCTATCAATAGACGTTGAGACCTGTAATTGTCATACAAACGGCCATTTGGATCGGTCGAATATTTCTACACGTTTCGTGGAAAATTGAATTTTTCTGAAAATCAACTGAACTATAGCCCACAAATTCAGAGCCATAAAAATCGAAAATCTGCAAATGTGCTCCGATTTCGATGATTGATACCTCTATCAATAGACGTTGAGACCTGTAATTGTCATACAAACGGCCATTTGGATCGGTCGAATATTTCTACACGTTTCGTGGAAAATTGAATTTTTCTGAAAATTAACTGAACTATAGCCCACAAATTCAGAGCCACAAAATTCGAAAATCTGCAAATGTGCTCCGATTTCGATGATTGATACCTCTATCAATAGGCGTTGAGACCTGTAATTGTCATACCAACGGCCATTTGGATCGGTCGAATATTTCTACACGTTCCGTGGAAAATTCAATTTTTCTGAAAATCAACTGAACTATAGCCCACAAATTCAGAGCCATAAAAATCGAAAATCTGCAAATGTGCTCCGATTTCGATGATTGATACCTCTATCAATAGGCGTTGAGACCTACGCATTTAGAGGGAATAAATAAAAATATGTTCTCTAAAATTGACTAGGTCTTGGACATTTGGTGGCGCCCTAATAATGCGGCGCCCTAGGGCTGCAGCCCTTATAGCCCCATGGTAAAGATGGCCTTGGCTAGCCGACGAACTTAACCCATGTTTGAAGTCGTCTATTTTATGGAAATACGTCAAAACATTCAAATTAAATATGAACATGCGAGTCGAATTGCAGAACAACCGATCTGGAGAAGTTTTTTCCAAACATTACTCGACATTGGTAATGGCAAAATTTCTGTTGACACATCGTCTGGATACATTACATTCCCTGCAAATTTTTGTCACTTTACTGAATCAAAGACCGAACTGATTTTCAAGCAAAAAACTGACTGTTTAATAAATTGTAAACCACTGACTACTTAATTTGTACCCAACTATCGTTAATGGGGCAAGTACTTTAATTTAGTCGTTAAGTTTTCTGAATTTTTCCAATTTTCTTAATTTTCATTCCGTAAGAACCTTCTACAAAGTATTTGGAAGCTTTAGAAAAAAAGATGAATGAAATCGGTAAAATCGTTCTCAAGTTACGGCGTGACCAAGGAAAATAGGGATTCATTTTTATAGATAGCATATAGAATTTTTTGTTTTTTTAACATTATTGAATTGTCCCTAATTTTTTGACCAGCCCTTTATTACATTTATCATGAATTAAAAATAGAAACCAGTGGGTTAGAAAAACGACTTAATTTATATTTTATAACAAACTACAAACGTACTAATCAAACTAGTACACACACTTCATACCAAAAACATTAAAATAGTTGCCCATTTATTCAGAATTAAATCCATTTTATATTTTTAATAAACTATCAAACTAAACATTCTTAAATTATTGATTAAAATATACTTACATAATTAATTTAATTTGAATTTTAAAGCCCACGTCTGTTTTTCATGTTTTTTAATTTTTACCTAGTTAATTTTGTATAGGTTTCTATTAATTAATGTTTTTCAATAATCATTAAGTAAACATTTTTATAAATTTGAAACATTTTTTTTTGTTTTATTTTTGAGAAACTTAATTTATTAATTTCTTCTTTCTTGACTCTTGTTTGTTGAATTTAACTTAATATTTCTTCTTTTATTTTATATGCAGATACATAAATGAATTAAGACCACACTATATACAGCGATTAATGCTCCATTAGTGCAGCTATAAAGAGGCAAAAAAAGGTAAAAATATTTAATGTTTTAAATTTAATAAATTAAATGTAATTAAAAATTAAAATAAATTTCGCAATGACTTTTCAAATTGTGTCTCAGTTGGTCGTTCAAAACACTGCTTAAGATGTGTTTTAACCTTACATTTTCAGACACCATTGAATTGTTTTTAGAGCGATCTCGACAAACTAATTATATAACAATAACAAACTTAATCAATTAAAATTAAAAAAAATACTTAAAAATGTCTAGCCAACTAAACTAAAGTTAACAATGTTAAAAATTATAAAATATTTTGAATTAAATGCCGAAGAATTTAAAATTTAATTTTAATTAATTTCTTAACATTAGTCCTTACTACATGAGAATTGCTAAACCCTAGATGATTATTAGTTGTAGAAGATTTAAAATTCCCGAAAGAACGATTTAGAATATAAGAAAGTGTGGCCTATACTAATGTAAATAATAAAAAAAAAAATAAGACTTACTTGGTATGAAAGAGAGATCTGTGTGTGATCCAATGTGCTCTGGCCTCAAAAAATATTCACTTGACACAAATTTAAAAAAAAAAAAAAAAAAAAAAAACACTAAATTTTGACGAGCGAACGAACGATCTAACGAAAAATAAAATACCTGTCGTAAAGCAGGTCAAAAACAATTTCAGGTGTCCGAAAAATATATATGGGGTGACCACCCGAGAACAAGAAATTATTTAAAACTCAAATGAAAAGTTATTTGAAAATTTTGAAGTCTCATGACAAAAAAAAAATTAAAAATTTGTTTTTTTAAATCTTATTCTTTAATTATTTTTTGTTTAATTTTTTTTTTACAATGTTAAAATAATAATAATAATAATAGCAATAATAATCATAATAAAATTAATTAGAAAGAGGAAAAAAAAACAACAAAAATAGTTTTTTTTTTTATTTTTAAATTTAATTAATTTAAAAAAAATTTTTTTTTACTAAAATTATGGTGACTCACGTGACGGAGTACGACATCTCGTCGGCGTATTCTCATTCGTCGAACAATTTAAGAAATCCCATATTAGAATTGTGTCATCATGTGAACTACTAACAATTTGAAATTCATCAAATTGTAAACGAAACACTCGTCCCGTATGCTCCTGCAGTTTAGTCGAACGGTAGTTAAATGGTTGTATTGGTTTGGGTGTATGTGGATGTTGGTTTCCGATTCGGTGCGCGGGGTACGAGACGAATAGAAATAGAAAGAAAAGAAACGAAACAATATAATAAAAATAAAGGAACGATAAAATACTAATTGAATTTCTCACCACTAGCGTTTGAAGACACAATGAACTTGTTTGCGCCCGCGGATCCAATGCCGCCACTAAATTCCATACTTTTATTTTACCATCATAAGCACCGCTGACAATACGTTTCGAATCAAAACGTATACAACGAACAAGCTCTTCGTGCCCCTCTAATACTCGTAAGCAAGCACCGCATTCGATATCCCATAGACGAATTGAATTATCCGAGCTACCACTAACTACGAGTCTATCACGATATTGTAAACAAGCAATGCCACGTTTGTGCCCGTTTAATGTGCGCACAAATTCGCACGATGATGTACTCCACACTTTAATTGTACGATCACCTGAAGCTGAGACTATATATTTCTCATCAAAATCAACAACATTAACGGCCGCACGATGACCAACCAAGACACGTCGGAGTGTGATTTCGGTTGGCGATGTCATATCCCAGACGGCGATTGAACGATCCTACAATAAAACCAAAAACCAAATTAAATATTAAGGCACAACAGAAACATATAAATCCGAATTTCATACTTTTGAACACGTAACCATCATTCCATTGTTAAATCTTAAATGCAATACAGCTTCACAATGATGAATAAGCGTGTTCACCATTTCGCCAGAATTCACATCCCACACGCGTACAGTTGAATCACTAGAACCACTAATTATAACTTTGTCATCATACTGTAAACATAACACAGATCCTGTGTGGCCGGTTAGAATCTTTAAAAAAAACTCAATAAAATTAGAACTTTCTCGATAACCTCTTTAATAATCTCGATTACTCACTTTAACACACTGTAGCGTATTTCGATCCCAAATTTTAATAGTATTATCTCTAAGACCCGACACGATTTTATTATCGTCATATTGTAAACAATATACACCCTTAGAATTTTCTGACCTGCAGTTAATTCGCTGTAGATTATGCGTCCCTGTTCGCCAATTATTTTCTATACTTTCTATATCCTGTAAATAAAAACGAAAAAACGAATTAAGAACATCGTGTACTGACCAACAAATATACCAATTAATACATACACTAACAATTTTTGGAAATAATGCCCTATAAAATGAATGCGGTCGATGTGTTGAACCCGGTCGTGGTTTAAATAAATATTGAATCCAACCTCGTCTCTCGGCTAGTCCACGCCATAGCGCATCTGTTCTAACTTTACGCTCGATTAATTTTTTCCATAGCATACCCTCGGATATAACACGCAGCCACTCTTTACACACAATTTCAGCTGCTTTTAAAGATTCGGCATCTAAATATGATAATATATTTTCGGCAATGTGATCAAGTCCTTTTTCTGCTAGACAAATTACAAACATATTTATGATTGATGAGTAATCAAATTAATCAAAAAAAAAAAATAATTCGTATACAAAAACGAAACACTTACTTGGTAATAACGATATAAAATCCCTTTGCAGCATTGGCTTTAAATACATATTTATATGTCCGTGCTGATAATGACACATCCTTGATAATAACTGTTCAACAAATTCTACTTGATCTGATTCATTCCATTTCGAAAAATACGATAGGCAAGCATCACGTTCTGTTTGATAATCGGCCGATGATTCTTTCTTTCGTGTTGGATCATATGGTATTGTCGATGTAAACTGAAATGGAAACAAAAAGAAGACAAATATTACTGTAAGTATTAAAGTCTTAATAAAATTATTATTTAATGTCTTTACAAATAGCAATTTAGCAAAATTTGCAGTTAATTTACAAGTTTAAGTGTAAAATAATTGAGTAAGACAAAACAACAAACTTAGATAAACTACCGTTGAATATATTTCACAATAAAATTTAATAGGTTTTTGTGTGCTAAACTTTAATAGTTGTGTGCGCATTCAATCGTTGCTTGATGGTTGTAATAAAACAAAAAAAAAATTGTCATAATTCCACATTCGAATGATTTATAAAAATTTCATAGTAGTTCTGTTGCACAAGAAATGTCACAAAAACAATTAAAAAAAATATCCACGACACAATTCTCGCTGTTAATTACACATGTTGTGGCAGAAGGTAGAGAATGATTTCAATAAGCTGTTCAGACCTTCTAAAATAATCCATAGTATCAAAGGTAAAATATGCAAGCCTTGGCTAACCAAAGAACTTGAAAACTAACTTATGCACTACTGGAAATCTAATTTCCCTTAAAAGAAGTAATTAACACAAAAATGTTTGTTTGTGAAAATAATCACCGTATAGATAAGCACGATAATCCTTGTACATTGTCGCGATAATGTTTACACACTATCTCGTTTGATTAGAAGTTAAGAGTTTCATATTTGTATGAATTTTTGCTTTTTCCTAATATAGTACTACGTCCAACCTAGCTGCACTAGAATCCATTTGAACTTCATATTTCTTATTCTGATTGTTTATGGCCAAAATTGGATTATTTAGAAAGAAAAAAAATTGTATGCTGGAAAATCACTTTGAAGAATTGCCTGAAATAACTAAACAGCCCCACAAAACTTCAGATGCCATTCACATGAAATTTCGAATCCTAATTACTCAATTTTACATCACCGAATTAAGACAACACCGATGTCACTAAAGCCGCTTTGATAGTACCCAATCGAGACTAGTGAATTCAATTTTCTCTCGCAGCCGATCTATAGATCAAGTTTAAATGTCAAATTTTCTTAAACCGCAAGAGCTACCATCTTTCAGAAAACTCCGAAAGCATAAGAAACTTTCGCATAATGCCACTAGGTGTTATTAAATGTTTTCTGCCAAAAACTGTATGATATTTTTATGTGTGCATTTTGTAAACATAAACAAAAATATTTTCGTGTTATAAAAGTGATTATTATTAATACGTGATAATTAAATTGATTTTGGCTGTCCTCTTTTGAAAAACGTCAGAATATTTTTTTGATTGTGTGGTGACATCTAGTGGCAAACGCTCTGCATTTTTTCTTGGATCGTTCTGCCTCTTTTGGAAAACATGATTATTAGCAGCAAAGGGAAGTAGTGATCCTGTACCATTTTACAATTTAATCGCCGTAATCTAAACACATCCGTTTCTCCGCTCTTTCTTCACTGACATGATTGGAACAACTTTCATTTTGTCTCATTCCGATTGAGCTAGTCTTTACGGACTGTAGTAAATTGACACGTCTTTTAATAAAACGTGCATTTCGGCACTACTCGCCTTCCCATTAAATAATCCGCATCTTCACCATCCAACTCGGTATTTGCTTGTACCGTCTTTATAACTAGAAACTCAACCTTACATTTGTCTGACGGCTTTCCTTAAGGTTTGATTTTTGTTGACGATCAGTTGATGCATCACCGTGAAATTATTCCGCCTGTTGCTCGCATGGTTCCTTATATGCACCATTCGTTATAACCACAAAGTCTGCATGAACTATGAACATTCATATACCCAATCATGTATGATTGTTGAACTTCATAAAAATCGGTTAAGAGATAGACAAATCCCATCCTTAATGACCATTATCCAGAACTTCATCCAAAAAGTCATTTTGGAATAACATTTCCATCGCACCGTGTTAAATTTAAAACTAAGCCGTTTAAGAAATAGTTGCGATTGGACATATTAAAGAAGAACGCCGGTCAACATCCATTATGTTCTACGTCACAACCGTATCGTTTTACAAAACAGCAAAAAACAAAAAATAAAACTCATTGGGTAAGGCTACGGCAAGAGTGCGGGCGACAAGCGATGCGAGGCGAGCAGCGATTTTTAAAGCATTGAAACTTTTAATGGGCTAGATACTCGATACTCAAGCAAGCAGATGAGCAGTCATATTTTACGAATTTGCTAGAAATGTTATAGACGATAATTTAGCAACCCAATTTGTTGCTGAATTTCAAAAAATGGGATACTCGATATTTTTTCTTGATTAGCTAGCAAGCAACTTGCAGTTTACTTTGCTAAAATAATCGAGTATATCATAATGCGCAAGGAAATTTTCGATTAGGAAATCCGCCATATTTACCGAACTGCGAATTGCTAGAGTATCGAGTATCTAGCCCAATGTCTTTGGCGTAATAAACGTCTATTAACTTTCCATACTCATCTTCACATTCGTAATTAACATTGCCTATTTGTCTGCGTATCCGAGCTAGCACAAACTTTGAACAAATATTATTACCTGCATTGCTCAATGTGTGTTGTCGAAGATAAACCTTGTTGTCCAATGTCATAGACAACGGGCCTAATTCTCAAATTAAAATACTTTGAATATTTAGTATATACTTTCTTGAGATTATTTGTTACCTCTTTGTGGATGATTGCCATCCGATCGTCAATTGGTAACATTTTAATTTCATTTCTCCCAGTTGAGATTCTTTAACAATTTGTATATTTTTCCATTAACGATTGGATGATAAGCAAATAGAAGGAAATGCGGAGAATAATTGGTAGATTCATGGATCGAGTTGCGTAATGCTGACGCTATTTCCGCAATATTTTGATCCTATGTCCTGTGATTACCTTTACAATCCGAACCGCTGGAAGCATTGCGTTGGGGGAAAATATACTGCGATTCAAGTGTGGGTAACATAAAACTCTGCAGTTAATGCGGCAAATTGTTTACTGGTAAACTGAACACCATTATCACTATGGATGATTTCCGGAGTGCCGAATAGAAGAAGAAATACATGATTTCTTAAATAATCAATTATTATGTTTGTAGTTGCTGACCGAACCAGATCTAGCAAACCAAATTTTGTGAACTGGTCCAGTTATAACCCGCAAGTATGTAAGTGTTTCCCTTTTTCGATCGGGGATATGGTCCCATCAAATAAAATATTCTCTGCCATGGGCGCAATTTGTGGGCATATCTTTAGCCAGAAATAGAGCCGACTTAAACGTTTAAACCGTTTTTCTGATTCCTCCGAGGGACCCTTTTGGTATATCATGATGTACATGGATCAATTCGGCTGTTTTAGATGCCGGCACGTATAACTTCCAAACTGGTGAGTCGAGTAGTATGGAAACACGTTTAGGCTCAATGTGAATATATACTTTATTGTCTTGAATTAGAAGTTAGGAAAATGGTTAGGCGCCGCGGAGATTTTATTTTTAATTCATACCCTTTGAGTTTAAGACTCCGGCGGGCTTTTTGAGTCATTAGCCCTTTCAAACTTGAAGTGTCCTTAATTAAGGTAAATGTACTTTCTACAATGTAAGGTCTAAATTTTGTATGCTTAAGATGGCATGGCCGCTAAGCACTCTAATTCGGTAGTAGAATATTTTGACTTAGCCGAGTTCATTTTTTTGACATGAACGAACAGGATATTCGGCTCCGTCGTCGTTTTTTGGAATAATACCGCCCAACGCCGGTATTACTGGCGTTGCATCGAATAAAAAATCTTCGGCTATATTCGAGGTTTCTTAAAATTTAGGGATTTGGTCATGTGCTCTTTGATATTGTCAAAGGGTTTTTCAGTTTCTAGCGACCATGTAAACTTCGGTTTTTTCTCAACAAATCTGCAATGGGGGAGAGGTTTCCGAGACATAATTGCCCGTTGGTACCAGCCGACCATATTAATCAAACGTTGCTGAAACTATCAACAGCTCATCCAAATATACGCAAATTTGGTCTTAAAATACTGATGTGGAACAATTTTATGCATCAAGCGATAAAGCGTCTGAGGCGAATTACACAGGCATGACACAACTGAGATCTACCAAAAAGGCATCCTTCAAATCAGTGTTAGATTTTTATTTGGTACCATTAAGGTGTCCTAATAAGCTCATCGACTAAATTTTCTATTTCGTTGGCCAATTTTTGGCTAGGTAGACCGATATGGAGCTTTCTTTAGAAAGCCCTTAGCAATCTGTGACTGTAGAAATTATTCTATTTTGTGTTCTTTGTTGGGTTTGTTTCTTAATTTCCAAAAGACAGATTGTATAGCGAATTTCATTGATGCATTGGTTTGAATATATGTACATCGATTAGAGAAATATGTATTTAATAGGCAAAAAATTACCGAATTTGCTTAAATCTTGAATCTCATATTCAGGAACCTCTCGATACATAGCAGAAACTTCAATAACTCGGTTACCGTTCCAGTTAATCAAATAACTACATCTCAACAAATCACACCAATCTGCTTCCAAGGTTATCCATACAACAGAGGAATATTGGATATAACTTCAGCAACGAGAAGCTCATAGACTAAAATATTCGAAAATTTCGGTAATAATACCGAAATGGATTTGTTTGTTCTGCCAGGATTCAGCACCTTTGACGGGATAATTGGTAGTGATACTATAAAAAGGTAGAGGCCGTAATTGATAGAAAACATTATTATTGTCTCAACAGCCAGGCATCAAAATTCCATTGAAAGCAAAAATATCACGCCAAATCAATAATATTGAAATTAGGGATCAGCATTTAGACGAGAAATTTAGAATTCAACTAAGAAAAATAATCAGCAATTTTCTACCATTTTTCGGTCCAATTGAAAGTAAACAAATTATCGGCACAAACGTTTGCGCGGAAATTAAAACAATAACTGAAGAGCCAATTATGGACCTTCAAAAAGCCCTTATAATACAATTCACCAATTTGGGTTGTAGAGAAGAAAATAGATGCGTCAGAATCAAGAAATACCATATGGTGATTGATTTCAATAGGTTGAATTCAGTAACAATATCGGACACCTATCCAATACTGGACATTACAAACACAAACGCAAGTCTTGGCAATTCCAAATATTTTACCACGGCAGACTCAACGTCGGCGTTTCATCAAAGATTTTGTAAAAATCGCAAAGCCCCGATTATCAAATGTAACAAGAGCTGAAAACACTCAAGTAAAAGAACGACAACGATCTAAAATTTTTCAACATTTAAAAGACTTACTGTCGTCAGCAGATTTACTAATATCTCCGGACTTCGAAAAACCACACATACTAACAACAGATGCCTCAATCCATAGCATCGGAGCAGTACTCTCGCAGGGAGAGATTGATAAAGATAGTCCAATAACATTCATATTCCGATTCTTAAATAAAACAGGAAAGTTACGCATCAAAGGAAAAAGAGATGTTAGCGATTGTCTGGGCTTTAGACAATTTTCGAAATTATCTTTATGGAGCAAAGAAAATAAAAATACGCACGGATTACCAGCCACTGACGTTTGCTCTTACCAATAGAAATAATAACAGCAAACTAAGAAGATGGAGAGCAAGAATTGAGGAATATAATTATGAATTGGTATACAAATCAGGTATCACAAATAAAATGGCCGACGGCTTACCAAGGCTAAAATTAGAAATAAATCCGCTTTCATTCGCAATTTCAATTAGTTATCAATTACTCCTTATACATTTCCCATCACCTTACTTCCTCCGGCCGTTTTTAATTGATTGATTGATTTTTAAATAACTAATCATACTCTCAACCAATTAAGTTTAATTTAATTCCTATAAACCTGTTACGAATTAATTTTTAAGTGCTACAAACAACCTTAATGTTAATGTTAGTGTATGTTTCCCCTGGCTGCTTCAGCTTCCAGAACCCGCCTCCGGACCTTTGTTGTTGCAATATGATTAAGCACTGTCTAAATCTAATTAATAACTAACTATGTATCTAAAAGTACAAACATTCACAAATTACAAGAGTAATTTAGTTTAACCAAACAGCAATTAGAAAGCTTTAAGGCACTATTCTGAAAATCAAACGGTTGCGAGATAAGACGGCTCTGATGCAATGAGGAAAACCAATAGATCGAATTCCAGACATTTGGCGCTTAAGCAAAGGTGTGCTACGGCCTTGGAGCTAAGAAGTTAGCTTCTAATAGCAACAACCGACACTATTTCAGTTCCTACTATTAAAAGAAGACTAAATAAACTTGGTCTCTATGCTTGTTGCCTGCGAGAAAATCATTACTGACAGCAAAAATGGGAGTTGCAAGCCTCAAATTCGCAATAGAATGAGAAAACTGAATGCCCGAGGACTGGTGTTGGTTCATATTCCGGATGAATCCAAGTTCAATATCTTTGGGCGCTATGTAAGGATAAATGTTCGGCAACGAAAAGGCAAACAGTATTTAACAGAATGTATTTCGCAGACAGTAAACCATTCACCATATGTTAGGGCCTGGGGGGCCATAACAGTCGTTGTTTAATCACTATGCCTTCTGGATAGTTGAGTAAACGGAGAAAAATATAAAAAAATTATCGAAACCTGAATCGTGACTATTGAGGACCCACTCATTACATCGGTATTCCACTCTTCCAGGACGATTCAGCTCCGTATGCCACTGGGCGCGCATTGTAAGTTATTGACGTAAGAATGCTTAATTTTAACGTCTATTTTTTGTAGGTAGCCGAATTTAAAAATAGCTTGGGGATTCAGTCGTTTCCCTGGACAGGAAATAGTCCTGATCACTCCTGACCTCAATATTGTTGAAAATATTTGGTCTTTCATGGGAAAGAAGATCAAAAAATACAAGCTGAAAAGTGCCAAAGAGCGGAAAAAACTTATAGAAAAAGTCTGGTTTGAAGAAATAACAATATATTATTTAACCAAACTTTATAATTCAGTGCCGATCCGGTTTAAGGCCATCATAAAAGCCAAGAGCGTGGTCATTAATTATTGATTTTAAAAAGTGCAATTTCTCTTAAATTATTTTGGTTGAGATGAATAATTTTATTTCTGTTAATCCTTATTTTGAATAAAAATTATCATTGTCAACAACAAACTATTTTTCAATTGAAATAAGTTTCTTAAAAACTCTGTAAAGACCTACCAAATTGTTACAATGTAGGGCTGAAATATTCCTTATCCGAAGTTTGTAGGTCTAGAATGGCGGATCACCGTTTTGTTTATTTGAATATATTTGAAATGGTGTAAAAATTGTGTTGATAATCAGAATCTATCATTTTTGCCATATACTTTTGAAGCAAACGGCGGTATTTTCAAAATTTATTTTAAAAATTCAAACCAACATTTCAATGGCGCAGGTTGTATATGATAAAGATGAAGGTGTTAGCTAAAGGAAGCACAATTCCAAAAACCACAAATCCGCTAGATGCTTGAAGATTCTAAAAGATTGAGTCAGGTTCTACGGGACTTCCTAAAAATCGAAATCGTGATTTATTAGTTATTTCTAAACTTTACTTACTTAAATAAAATCGAATTTATTTAATTTCAAATTTGGAATTAAAATCAGAAACTAAAAATTACATTTTTTCAAGTTTAAGAACAAATTATAAATCAATAGACAGAAACCCCACCAGAGACCATCTTTTAAAACCACCCTCGCCAACCCCCCCCCCCCCCCCCCCCTAACTAACCGCATTCAACTAATTTAATTTTTTTTGTTTTTTACAAAATTGTGAGATCTGTAATACAAACAAATATGATCGGCATCCAAACAAGCCTGAACTCCAAGAAACGCCAATTCCAACTTATCCATCGGAAATCCACCACATTGATATAATTGAGATAAAAAAAACAAAAAATTTATCACATATTCATATGTGAAGATAAATTCTCAAAATTCTTGTTCTCTTCATCTTTTCTCTCAAAATATAAGGGACAAAATCATAAAAATCCTTCACTATTTTACAATAATTGGATCAGTTCTATGATATCAAACTATAAACTCTCGGAATTCAAATTTATCTGACACCATCTCATAAAAGCGAAGTGAATGCAACAGTGGAGAGGGTTCATTCAACCGTTATAGAAATAATGAGATGCCTGCAAAATGAGTACAAAGACTTCACTCTGAAGGAGTTAGTCCATATTGTAGTAGATAGATTTACGTTCAGTTTTATCGGCAAAAAACTTTTGCGCGATCGCGACGTTTATTTTGAAAGTGGAATAAGTCAATGTTTTGTTGAAACGAGATAATGAAGGAATAGAAAAACAATAAATGAAAAAACATATGGGATTTTCAATTTTCTTATTTTTTGCACAAGTGTTAGGGATTCATTTTTTTATGTTTTAACAATAAATTATTTACCGTTAGAAAGATTATATGTACTGTATTTATCTATTGTTATCATTAACTTGATTTTTTGAAAAAGTGACTTATTCCACTTTCAAAATAAACGGCTCATATCATCTCAATGCCTAAAACGAGCAGAGGATTTTCATCATATTAAAGTTAGGTCAACAGTCAGTTAATAGTCAGTTAATAAGGGAGATAATTGAACCCTTAAACGAAAATACAATACATATTTTTAAGTAACTTCAACGGGATGATAAACTACAACAACTCACGTAAACACCTAGATAGAAACTATTTGATTCAATATCAAAATGAGACATTGGAAATAAAGAATTGGACTTTTAGCAACAATGAAATAAAAACATCTCAAATACTACCACCA
The DNA here is from genome assembly GCA_963556165.1 of Tipula helvola. NCBI lineage: Eukaryota > Metazoa > Arthropoda > Insecta > Diptera > Tipulidae > Tipula > Tipula helvola. The sequence continues at coordinate 367,255,582 of OY744481.1, forward strand.
TTGCTACAGGCAAATATTACTAAACAAGGAATTAAACTAAATCTGGAATACCTACACAATTTACATACTTATTCGAAACATTGGTAGACTTCTAAAGCTGATCACGGTACATTAAATTAGTAGCATCACCAATATTGGAATCATAACGACTATTGCCATCTTAATACTTTCCTTCGTTATTCGAGTAGAGACAAACGCAACAAGATGGTCATGGTCACCAAACAAAACCCGATACTACTTGGGATACAACAAATCCGCTTCGAATTATAAATCCCCGAGACGAAAATTTTGACGTGATAACTTTTACACCGCATGTTCAACCCGAAATTTCGTGCCATTTCTCACACTACTTAAAACACCTACGGCCGTATATAAGATACAGCCTACCCCGATTTTTTTTTAAAGTGAGAAGAGTTAACACAATTATTAGAGTTACAACCTCAATTACAATTTTACATATCAGCAAAATATGCAATGCAAAATTAGATTCTTTATGATCCTTTATGCTGGAAACAGATGTGCATAATTTTTGCATGCAGTGATGCATGCAGATATGCATTAAAAACACATGTGCTGCGTGCAGTTCTTTAATTTTTGACATTTATTTGATACATATTTGATTTTAATTTACAATTTTTTTGTATGAATGATGCCTTATTTTGTCACAAATTAATTAATTTGTATCGTCCATTTTGGCATTTGTCACCAAAAGATTATTTTCGGTCAACAAATTAAAAAAATTGATTGAAAAAAAATAAAAATATGGAAATTGTACTAGATTTGTTTTCTCCTACGTAATATAGCCTACCAATGCGCAGTAAAATTAGAAATAGAGACAACTTGCATAATTATGCATAACATGCAGAATACATGTAACTTATTTCATAGACACTAGTGCATTCTAATTTTGATGCATGCATAATTATGCACAACAGATGCGCAGAATTTCTGCATGCAGTGATGCGCGCAAATATGCATTCAAAACACATGTGCTGCATGCAGTTCTTTATTTTTTGACGTTTATTTGATACCTATTTAATTTTAATATACATATTTTTGGTATGAACGGTGCCTTATTTTGTCACAAATTAATTAATTTGTATCCTCTATTTTGGCACTTCTCACACAAACCATATTTTCTGTCAACAAATTAAAAAAATTAAAAAATAATTGGAAAAAATAAAAAGTATACAAATTGTACTAGATTTGTTTTCTTTTGCGTAATATAGCCTACCGATGCGCAACAAAATTATAAATAGAGACAACTTGCATAATTATGCATGCCATGCAGAATACATGTAACTTATTTCATAGACACTAGTGCATTCTACTTTTAATGCATGTATAATTATGCACATCTGTTACCGGTATAATAATCTAACATTTTTTTTTATTTAGTGAATATAATTCGCTAAGTCAGTCGTTCTTGACTCATACTTCTTAATGTATGAAGTACAAATTGTATTTTTGTTTTGGTCGTAGGCTCGTAGCTACCTGAAGAGTAAACCGAACTTTTTGTTCGTGCAAACTTTTCAGTACGAAACCAAACTATCACATAGAAAACTCAAGGAAGGTGTTCATTTTTGGGGTCGATACGTTTGTATGACTCTTGTCTTGGGTTAAAGTACGGGGGGGATTTTGATATATCTACTTTTTTGGGATTGTCCTCTTCATTTTTTCTGATTATCAAGTGGAAGAATGTTGTGAATACCGTTATTGTTAATATATTTTGTCTATAAAAAAGCAGAAATAATCTTATTGAAAAACAGAAATTGAAAAATTTACAGCATTTTTAATTGGTAACACTTCGAGTGCAGACCCCTGTATTTTCGAACACTTCAAAGTTATTTTGGGGCATGTAGTCAATTTTCCAATGAACTATCCCTCTAAAATGTTATTTGATTTTAATTTTGACCCATTTAAAATTTTATAGTGTTTCAAATTGTACGTCCCTCGGTTCGAACATATGTGTATTTGTGTTTGGAAAATTAGTCATTGTCTCAAACATTTTTTGTTGCCCGCGAGTGTTAAAGAACAGCTTATTAAACTATTTAAGCGTACATTTGGTTTGCTAAAGCCAAAGAAATTCGAATTTTACAATTTTTATGGACTTTGAGAAATAATCGCAATAAGCTCTATTTTTTTATAGTCTAACAAGGGATTATTAAGATTTATATACTGAAACATAATATTTCAACTTATCGTACATATTTTATTATCCAACTCACCGTCAGATTCAGAAAGTTTGCATATAAAAAAACATTAATATGAAATCAATGTTAAACATAGAAATCAACTATTGCAAATACATAAGTTTGCCAATGAAAAAAAAAAAAAAAATTAAACTAAAGTAAATAATTCAAACACTAAAATTAATGTGTAGTTTATCCACACCTACTCGCACCATTTTTTATTTTTTTTTACCAAATCACACACATTCTCAACCTTCGTTAATCTGATGTGAATTTTCACTATACATAAAATTGTATACAGACTGTGAGGTCATTTGGGTAATTTATTGCAAATATTTTTTAATCTTGATGCTTGTGACGATAGCCTTTTTTATGGCTAGTCTGTTTTTTTTTGCATAACCAAATCAAATATTTTGTCTGAGCAACTAAAAACATTTTTTTTAATTTAATTAATATTAAAAGAGAGACAATAAAAAGGTAAACGGACTTGAAAATTCATTCGCTACATACAACACCTAAACCTAACTTATTACTTTCGTTATTTTTTAATTACAAATTTGTGTAATACATATTGCACTAAACAATTTAACTGTTGAATATTAACAACAAAAAAAGAATTGTTTTGTGTCTTATGGGATTTTATGGATATAAGTATGTATGTATTCAATAACTATTAAAAAAATACATATGAGAGATGTAATCTTTAGACAGGAAATGACACAAACGTCATGATGAGTTGTAAATTATTTCCATCACACATCGTCGTCGGTCGTGTTGTTGTGGAAAGTCTGAATACACACAATACAAACATAAATTTAAAATGTAACCAATTTATGATTTATAGAACATAAAAAATATATGGTTATAATAATTATATTCATCTGACAAACTCTAAATAAATGGTTTCCTGTTTTTTTTATTTTTAAATATTTATTTATTTAGTTGTCTAAGAACATAGCGCGTTCCAAATGAAAAAATCTAAAAGCCAATAATGCCAGAAAAATTTTAAATTCGAAGTTTTCTCCTTACCATTAACACTATAACTATAAAGTTTGTGTAGAAAAAACTGGTAAAACTATAAAAGGCCTACACGTTGTCGGCGACATTGAGGAGTGCAAGAAGGTAATTCCCATACGTATATTTAATAATATACTGCGAGTGTGGTCTATTTTGAGATGTTTATTATATTTATGATTAACATTAATAATAAAATAATATATAATTGAATTTTTATTATAACATCATGTTGGGTGAAAGAAAATTGCTAGTTTTGTATTAAAATAAAGAATTAGTTTTATGTACTCGTACGAACCGACTGACTGACAGTAACGACTCTAATAAATTATATAAAACATTTCACAATCATATATTCAGTGATTTTACTGCAAGTTTATTAGTTCAGTGAATAGTCTCCTAATCATATTTTTTAGAAAAAGGTTTCAAGAAATTGATATGAACCAATGTAAGTTTAGTTTTGCCTGGTTGCACAATAAAAAAGGTGACTGCCAGTTAATTAATGTTTCTTCTCTTTCTTTTAAGAGTTTTTTATTACATACATACTTCAATGTGCTTTAACTGTCCAATTTCGTTCAAATAAATATTTAATTGAAGGTCAAATATTGTAAAAGAATATAATCAGCTCCTTAACAGAAGAAAGAGAGGAAATATTATTTAGCTGATGATTGGCTCTTTTCTTGGTGCAACCAAACCATTAGAAATTTTATATAAGTTGTGAAGTTCGAAATTATTCAATTTGAGAAAATTCATACAGTGGTTTAAACAGTTGGTGTTCAAACCAAACTGTCGGATAGTGTTCCCACACAGTCCATACTGTAATTAATGGTTGAACTGGCCCCTAGATGATTACTATAACGCAATTAAACGAAAAAAAAATAAGAATAAAAGCGAAGAAAACAGAAAAATTTGAGTAAATGAACCAAAATAGGAATTCCAAGAAAGTGGTGGAGAATTTTGATTATTTATTGCTAAAACTGAAACCCATAATCCAAAAGTCAAATACATTAACGCAAACTTGCGAGCCCCGAGAAGTACCTTTCGCAGGCCCTTTCCTTAACGACCCCACGTTTTATAATTTAAAATCGCAGAAATACGAATAACTAATTGGTTAAACATTACATGATAATATGTATTAGCAAAAATGCAACCGGGTAGGATAATATATTTTGAGCGTAAGAGCACTTCTGTCAAAACACATTTTTTTTTTGGATTTCTCTTTTTTTTATTTTTATTTTTTGCCATAGTCGTACATAAATTTTTGAAATATTACATGGTGAGATAATTTATTTCTGACAGTATTTGTGTATTTTCTAAAATTTCTGTCCTTATAAAATCTATTTAGTCACAAGAAACAAAAAAAAATCTTTAGTTTAATAATAAAATGTAATACCGGGTGTTTCTTTTAAACTGAGACGATCAAATATCTCGAAAAATAGCCACTCTACGGAAAAAATGTCCATAATCAAAATTTAATCATACCGCGGGGGAAATACATTAGTGCAAAAAAATAGTCCCCCACCCCCCGCTTTGTAGGTGGGGCGCTGGGTAACTTTGAAACTAAGATAGGAACCCCTATTTTTTATTGCAGATTCGGATTCTACGGCTAAAAATACGTAGGATTTGACTGAAACATTTTTTTCGATTCATGTTAGATGGCGCTGTAATTGACGATATTCAATTTTTATCTCGGATTAAATATCTCGGAAAATAAGCACTCTACGAAAAAAATGATACAGATCAAAATTGAATTATTCCGCGGGGGAAATACATTAGTGTTAAAATTAGTACCCTCACCCCCTCCTTGTAGGTGGGGGTACTAATTTTAACACTAATGTATTTCCAGCGCCATCTATCATGAATCGATAAAAATGTTTCAGTCAAATCCTACGTATTTTTAGCCGTAGAATCCGAATCTGCAATAAAAAATAGGGGTTCCTATCTTAGTTTCAAAGTTACCCCCGCCCCACCTACATGGAGGAGTGAGCGGAATAATTCAATTTTGATCTCTACCATTTTTTTCGTAGAGTGCTTATTTTCCGAGATATTTAATCCGAGATAAAAATTGAATATCGTCAATTACAGCGCCATCTAACATGAATCGAAAAAAATGTTTCAGTCAAATCCTACGTATTTTTAGCCGTAGAATCCGAATCTGCAATAAAAAATATGGCTTCCTATCTTAGTTTAAAAGTTACCCCCGCCCCACCTACAAAGCGGGGGGTGGAGGACTATTTTTTTGCACTAATGTATTTCCCCCGCGGTATGATTAAATTTTGATTATGGACATTTTTTCCGTAGAGTGGCTATTTTTCGAGATATTTGATCGTCTCAGTTTAAAAGAAACACCCGGTATATACATTTTCACGCATTTTAACTACAGAAAAAAAATCCCGCAAACAAAAAATAGTTTCGCCGGCTATGAACGTTTTTGTATAAATATCAAAGAAACAAAATGGCCACTGTAATTTATTTGTATTTTTGGTAAACAAACAGTTTAGTTTTAATTTTTTTGATAGAAAACTAAAATGGATTTTATTTGAAATGGGTGGCCATAATAAGGTTGAAGTATACTTTAAAACTGCACAATTATTTTTAATTTTCATTCGTGTGCATTAAATTAAGATCGCAGGGATTAAAAATATTTTGAAAAAATATACAATTGACAATTACCTAAAAAAGTTAATTAAACATGGTTTATAATTGATTTTTCTTGTATTAATTTGCTTCATAATGAAGCAATTTATCACACAAGTCTGAATTAATTTAACCATTTTATATATTTCATTGAAAATTTTTAACTTTATTTCTATGTTAAATATGCAACACAAAACATGAAAAAACAAAAAAAAAAAAAAATTTTTTTTGACAGAAGTGCGTTACGATTTTCGTATTCTCTTTTCATACATTTTAAATTTTGCACTCTCTCTATATATCTTTATGCTCGAAGCAAAAATGCTTATCAGATGCCATTAGAAAATATTGACTAATTTACAAGGAACGCTTCACAAATTTATTCTAAAAATTCATCTTTTATTGGGCCATGTTCTCACGCGCCTGGTGAAATCTTATATGTATAAACAATGAACATTCTGAGAAAACAATTTGTCGAATTGTGGAAAAGTTTACAGAGGCACCATTTTATACATCAATATTTTTTAGCCTGCTCCAACATATTAATGGCCGCGACGACTTGAAATGCAGATCCTATGAGGCCCATTTTTGTTCAATAATCATGTAAAAAAGCAAATTTGTCGGATCGAAAAAGCAAAAGATTCTCACGATTCACCATCTAGTTTTACAATAATTAGAGTAGCTAAGAATAAATTTCTTTTGAACAACTTGTGGGCGTTAGCGAGATATGCCAACCGATTTGATTAATCAAAGTTTGATATTTATACCGTGATATAAAGACGAAATAGAAATACCACAAAGCGGCTTTGTTTGGCTCATTTCCGTAGAAATGATCGCGATCCGTAGGATTGTCCGGATTTTGTATTTTGCACGGATCGCGTTATGTTCGCCGCACCGTTGAAAAGTTTGAGACAACCCTCTAAGATCGATTTGACACATTTAAGATATTTTCTGTGGAGTTAGGTCAAACCACTGGTTTTTTCCATCCAATACGACGAAGATATATGGTCGTTTAACCCAAGAAAAAATCGCATTCGGCTGAATTTTTGGATTTAAGTAGATATTTGGTCATAGAGTTAAAAAAATATCTTCCCGGCCGCCTGACGTGCGAGAAGAAGGGCGGGAACGGGGATTTCACAGTTAGGTGGTTTTCAAACTACAAAATACTTTCACATTCGCATGCAATCCGCAGCGGCCGAAAGGGCTCAAAGGCTTACGTAAAAATAAGAAAAATTACAGGCTATTTCCGTATTTTCAAATTGCATGCCAATGTAAAGAATTAAAGTTTTAATCATAAAAACATTCTGGGATAATTGGCATATGCCCCTCGTATGACCAAGGGTAGAAAATGTCGGGAAAACTCTGTAAATATTCAGTATAAGTTTTCCGTGATTTCAAACATCACACATTTGGTCATACGATGAGCTCATGCTAATTATCCCAGAGTTTTTTTGTGATTAAAACTTTAATTCTTTACATCGGCATGTAATTTGAAAACACGAAAATAGCCTGTAATTTTTCTCATTTTTACGTAATCTTTTCGGCACTGCGGATTGCATGCTTTCAATTATTAGAACTTCAATTTGTTTGTACTACCATATGTTACAAAGGCAGGCATAATATCATGGAAAAACACTCAAATTATTCACAAAAAGAAAAGCGATTATCCTTATTTTCGGAAAGCGTGCAGCGGACAAGAACCTTTCTATCTTTCATGTCTTAGGGTTAATTCTCAACCCTTAAAAAGGCATGCGGTGCAAAATGGGAGAACGTCATCTGTCACCATCTCCTAGTCTATTAAAATAGTAAGTTATAGAAAATTGGTTAAAAGGAGAGATTAAAAGAGATTTGAGGTAGGGATAGATATCTATAACTTTTTCAAACTCATCGATAATTTAAAAATTTTAATTATTCATTTTATGTTCAAACTTCAAACTATTCTTCAGCGATGAAGAGGTTTTATGGGAAAGGTGTGAATCCCATCTATGTCAAAATTTTCTCAACTAAAAATTGAATTCGCAGGGGAAAATATGATTATCGATTGTAATCAATCAGTAATCACTAATTTAAGGTTAATAATAGACTCTACCATTTTAGTTTGTTGTCTACATCTGAACTCAAAATTTAGCGCCCTTAGAAACGTTGAAGCTCATACACACTTTGTGGTGGCCCTGTAAAGTAATAGCTGAGGCAAACAGCTATCTACTTGATGAGATTCGCCAACGCCTACATAGCGAATCGCCATTGCCAACAACGTCGGATTCGGAAAGCCTCTAACCACCAGCATCATTAATGGAGGGAGAGAAGACCAATAAAACGTTAAAACAGGGCGTTTTCTGGGCCAGAAAAACTACTCCAAAGAGTGCTTAAACTTAAAATTGAAACAACTGGAGAAAGCCTGTTGGAGATAATTATCGTTGCTTAATATAACGGATACACTGGATCAGCTTGGGAAATGCAATTATTTTAGCTCTTTGGATGTTGCAAACAGCTACCACCAAATATCATTACATCCTCACGAAAGACAAAAATCTTCTTTTTCGACTGATACCGGACATTATCAGTTTACAAGAATGTGCATGGGATTAAGAAATGACCCAATCACGTTTCAAAGATCAATGAATTATATTCTAGCGGTGCTGGCTGAGTTAAAACATTTTGCGTGTTTGGATGATGTTTGACGCAATTTTATGGAATCAGCTAAGCCTCTTTATGATCTTTAAAAAAAACGTAGCATTTAAATGGAGTCCGTTTCAGGATGAGTCATTAAATAAATTAAGAGCCGTGAAGAAAGGCTATCATACCGCAATAACAACATTACCGGTAGAAATAACAAGTATGATGAGCAAGGATGAAACCTCTTGGCATTTCATACCACTTTTGCACCCCATTTCGGTGGCATATGAGAAGCTGTTTGACTGCGTTTTCTATTACCTTTTCGAGCATCTTGGCCGATATAGCCAATGATTTCGGCACGAATGTTTGCCTTGAGCTCGTTATTGGTCTGAGGCTTGCTGGCGTACACTTTGCTTTTCAAATAACCCAACAAAAAGAATTCCGGAGGGGTCAAATCTGAAAATCGGGGTGGCCAGTCAATGTCGCCTCTTTTTGATATCAAACGTCCAGGGAATTTTCATTGCAGAAACTGAATTGTTTGATTTGCAGTGTGGAGTGGACCGTCTTGTTGAAACCAGTAACCGTCAAGACCTTCTTCACGAATTTGCGGGCAGACATAATGAACCAACATTCATCGATATCGATTTCCATCGACTGTTAAGCTTTCTCTGAAAAAATATGGCCCAATGTTGGTTTTAGCGCAAACACCGGCACAAACAGTCACTTTTTGAAGATGCATTGGCGTCTCATGGATCTCGTGTGTATTCTACGTTCCCCAAATGTGGCAATTTTGTTTATTAACGCCGCCAGACAGTGTGAAATGGGCCTCGTCGGGTTCAGTGTCAACCATTCGAGGGACTGTTTGGCCGTATTTCAAGAGACGTAGACGGTCTGTCGGCAATATTCTTTGTGTTAATTACACTTTATACCGAAAAAAATGCAAATCATCCTTCAAAATGCGCCGCAAAGTGGTTCCACTGATGCGAAAATGCTGAGCGTGGCGACGATACGACACTTTTGGGTTCTGGGCAACGCTCTCTCTGACCGCTTCAACCAGTTCATTGGAACGTCTTGGTCGTTGATGAACGGCATGTTAACGATCTCTCATTGTCCCGTGCTCAACAAAATTGGACACGAAACGACGAATAGTGTTGCCAGATGGTGCCTGTTGGCCATGATTTTTTCGACGATATCGTTACACAATTGAACGACTATTTTCAATGTACAGCTTCACTATTTCAGCACGTTGTTTCGGTATGAAGCGATTCATGGTTAAAATTGTACTGAATTGACGTTTCAAAAACATGTTTAATCAAGTCAATCGGTTGACAAATATCAAAATTATTCAATGTTACATACCGACATAAAAGATGATGCACTCTGTATTTTGTCTATAAAAAGCCGAAAGAATCTTATTGATTTTAGTACACGTAAACTTCTCTTTCTATTATTTGTGTGTACATAAAACACACAGAAATAAGAGTTTTCCTTGAGTTTTTGATTTAGTGAATATAATTCGCTAAGTCAGTACGTTCTTGCCTTATACTTAATGTATGAAGTTAGAATTGTATTTTGTAGTTTGGTCGTGGCTACCTGAAAAGTAGACCGAACTTTTCAGTACGAAACTACTGTCGTTGCCGTAAGGCGAAGCACTTTATCAATGAGCCAGATCGGAGGTCTAATCAGTTTTCTTTATCTTTAAAAAGAGACCAGCTCAGAATACTGGTTGCAATCCTCACTGACCATGGCTGTTTTAAGGACCATCTTCATGATATATGTGATGACTGCCTAGAAGAGATTGACAGCTGCATTCATTTTGTATGCAGTTGTCCATCTTTTGAAATTGTTCGTTTTCAATTGTTTAATTGTAGGACACTATCGATATAGGTAGGTTGCCTTCTCTCCCTTGGTCTAAACTGATCTAATTTGCCAAAGTTGCAGTACGCATCCGTGAATTGGGATAGAATCCTAGGTTTGCACCGAGGGCCCTTGTGGCACTGAGTGCGGAACCCTTATGGGTTCCAACCAATTTCAATAATAATAATAAGTGAAATATAATACTTATAATCTCACCTCTGTAGCAGGCAGACAAATTCTGTATATACCATAAATGTGCTAATAATCTTCAGGATGAGCAAAATGCAAATTTCTAGGTTTAGATTTAAATTTATGGAATGGGTACGAAGGGCCGAATTTCAAAGGGCCGAATGGGTCGAAGGGCCGAATTTTTTTGTTATTATTATTTTTGTTTTTAGAAATATAGGGCCGATAATTTTTTTTTTCAGACCATTTTATATTCGTTAGAGTGAAGGAAAATTCTATTTAGACGAATAAAATAATTTCATTGTGATTTAGTGATGTAAATTAGTAAATATTAAAATTCGGCCCTTCGACCCATTCGGCCCTTCGACCCTTCGACATTCGGCCCTTTGACATCATTCCAAATTTATAACGTAATAATAAAAGGTGAAACGGCAATAATTTTCAAAAGTGTAACTGCGAAACATTGCTTATGTAAGATTAATCAAGCATCTAATTTAAAACTCAAAAAAAAAAAAGAAAACTATTAATAAATCTAACATTAAATAATCCGCACCTCTTCTTATTTTGCATTTTGTACGCGAATATCTCTTATTCAGCTTTGAAGAATCATAATTATATCCCTCTTCAGTTATTTATCGTTTTACGTAGTACCGCGCTAATTAACATTTTCGAAAATGAAAAACCTAAATATGAAAAAAAAACTTGCTGATATATAGTGAAAAATTCAATTGGATTTATGTATTATCAACTTAAATAATTTAGCAAAATAAAACACGATGACATGACAAAACACGGCACACAACACAACCCATGAAGAAAATAAATGAAAACGTCTAATTCCTCCTTTTTATACAAAATATAGTTTTGCAACTCGATTTTTTCCATTTTTTGTATGTGCTTTCTGTATATACACAATTCAACATTACATTATTTCTTCTCTACCTTCATTTCCGGGTGATATTTTATGTTTAATTCTTATGACTATAATTTTTTTTTCTTTTGAATTGCTTTGCTTCGCGTCTTTTCTTTTTTTTTATTTATTTCGATTTTATTAAAAAAAATAAAAACTTACATATCTAGTGTAAAACTACGATAAAATAAAAAATAAAAACACAACAAAACTAATACCACGAATTTATAGAAATGAAAAGACAATGACCGCCGCGAACACGAATGCTCTTGAATGATACACAACACCATACACGACCGATCGTATAATACATCGCGCAAAATAATGACGAAATTACACAAAAAAAAATTGTGTCGACTCATTTCTCTCGACTCAACTCAACTATGTATGCGTCATTAAAAAAATTAATAATTTTTATTACGTATATATTCGGATGTGTGTCTGTGTAAACATTTATGATCGCGCCGGATTAATCATCTTATAGTTTTACACATTTATAAATAACATGCGTTTTTTTGTTTTGTTTTTGGCACTTGTAATTGTTCATGTATTTTAGGTGCGCGCGATCACCATAATGTTAAAAGAGAAATTAAATCATATCTGTCATCGATCGCAAATTTGTTTTACTGATGCACAATGCTGCTTAAATGCTAAAAAAAAAAAAATATTTACTCATTCTGCTGAAGCAATTGTGTTGTATGGTGACATTTAACTTGTCACTCTGTGTGGCCCATCAATCACGCGCTTTTATGATCATGATAAGAAGACAAAAGAAATTTTTGTCATACATAAGTATATTTGTTTTTATGGTAGACGATTATAGTTGAAACAAGAGACAATCTAATCTCCACACTATAAATTTGATTAAGTACTAATTGACTAATAGCGCGATATCGAACTTGATCATGATATTTCATAGTATCGTCATTGAATTTTTTTAAGGCGGGTGCTATATTTAATTTACACTACAAAATGATCAAATATTTATTTTGAGGAAAAAATATCTGACGTTTGTTTTTGTATTATTTAATTCACTACTTACCACAAGTTACGATTTTGTGATTAAACATTTAACATTTGATTTAGGTGCAGCATGAGTCGCTAACAAGTGTGATTTAGTAATCTAACCAAATTTATTGATATATATAGAATATGTATATCGTCGCTGATGTGTAATTGATTTTATTCCAAGTCTGCACGCGCTTACTTTTGTAAATGCTGAGTGGTAGTTGTATTGTATCAAGTAATTTTGTTAGTTTCAAAAATTTTATTTTACGCCCAATAGACCAGTGTAATTTAAGAAATTAGTGTCACGTGTCAACACACAATATACTAATATGAAGTGTTTTTGATCCAAAATAATTGATATACCTACTTCAAAAATAGACAATAAGAGAGAAAGGGAAAGTTATAGCCTGATTTGAAACGTGTTGTAAACAAGATTGATTTACATTAAAAAACGAGTCAATCAAGTTATAACGACTGATTTAGTTAGAAGATTCATTCCGAGCCCGAGCCCTTTCAGGATAAGAATACCTGCCATCAACACTAAGTGAAAAAAAAAACAATAAATATGATTCAGATGATAGTTTATCCATTTGGCACATGTGCAAAATCAGAACAAAGTGGATAATTCTTTAGAAGTTATCGCGGATGGGTAATTTGATCAGTAGGTAGTACCAAAGATCATAGTATATTAGAGATGAGTCATTCAGTACAAAAAATAAAAAAGACTAGGAAACCCTCCCATTTCTTTAAATAGGGTACCTTTGCATAAGATGCAGTGTCCAAACAAAAAAAAAAATCGAAACGATAGTTAAATGCGGAAATAACCACATGGTGGACAGTGATATTCTACGACATAATAACGGTAAACGAAAACGTCGTTTTCAAAAACAACTCCAAATGAAGCAGTTTCATTTGTATGAGTTAGAAGCTCTGACAGTTGTAGGAACGTTGGAACGTTTGAGTGTTCATTTAATCGGACACAGGTTTAAACTATTAACCGATTGTGCTTCCTTAAGGACGCGTGCTTCGAAAAAGGATCTGATACCATGCTTAGGCAGATGCTGATTGATGTTGGCGGGATTTGATTTTGTGGTGGAGCATAAGGCCAGAAAATTGATCCAACACGTGGATGCGTTGAGCAGGAATAACGAAATACTCAGCGAAGAATTAGAACCAGCGACCATTTATGTTTTTCAAATTTCTCAATGTGAGAAAGATTGGCTAATCGGAATGCTACAGCTCGATGAAGAGTTGTTACAGATAATCTAATTTTTAAAACGAAAATCTGTGCGAGCTAGGAAGTGAAACCCCAGGATCCGGAATTTTTGTCAAATCCCTTGATCCCGGCCATTTTGTCAATCCCAAAATCCCCAAATCCCTGTTTTTTTTTTCAATATCGAAATCCGTGATCTCGGGATTGCCTTATATATAATACCGGGATTGCATTCCCTATATGCGATATCTGATGAAAGGCAGTTGCACGAGAATTATGAACTATATGATAGACGTCTATTCCGCTTGGGTAGTGGAAGCAGAAGATGAGTTGTACATAAACAAATCAGATGGCGTGTGGTAAAATCGATGCATGATGATGTTGGTCATGGGGGCGCAGATAAAACGGTACAGAAAAAGAAAGCTCAATAAGAGTTCAAATCAATTATTCATGATTTCTCGAGATTTTCTAAATTTTGCGAAAGTTTTAGGAGATCGCTTAAGAGATAAAGATCAGATTAAATCAATTAAACAAAAAATTCCATAAGATATTAACTAAGATGATCATTGAAATAAAAATGTGTGACGTTTCCTTTGTTGAGGAAAACCTTAACAAATAAGATAAATTAATTTACTGTATTGTCTTTTCGAATATAATGGAAAGTTTTAATCAACCTATTAAATCTTAAAATGGAAGGCAATCAATATTTTCATTTACAAATAAAACCTTATATTCATGAGCGGAATGCGTATTTCTTTAAATGAATAAACCAAAAATATTTTATATTTGAATATATCAGACTATTTAAAACCGTAATCATTTTACTAACAGACAAGAGACCTGTTGTACACAATGTATGCAATCGTAACGCTCTGTATAAAACGCTCAAGCTTTGACGTATAATTGGTTGAGAAACCTTATCGATAGATAAATTTGCCTTCCCTTATCTATTCCACTTTAATTGTAATGGAAAATTAATTTGAAAATAATCAGTGATTTTGTGGCTCTTGAATTTTGAAATTTTACAACAAGAGTTAAAAATGAGTTTAAGGTAAAAAGCATTAAAAAAGCCTGTTTTGTTCATATCCAAGCCAACACGCATCCAAGTAGCTTTATCCAAATATCGATATATAGCAACCAACCTAAATACTTGTATTGAATCAAAAAGGCATTGGCGATTTTCTTGATTTACTAATTAGGACGTGTCCGAATTCCATGATAAATAATTTTTCTGTAATAAATATGACAGATATTGCTTGGAGAATAATACAAAATAACACTAAAATAATGTCTAGAATCTACGGATCATCGTCGTATTTACCATAGAACCGAATGAAACTTTTAGGCGCGCACACGAAAATTTGACATTTTTAAACAAATAAAATTGCAAGTAGATTTGCTGTATATGAATAATCTAAAAAACATAATTTAACGATGTAATGGCAATGAATTTAAGAATTATGTACTTGTAAGATCAAATTGGGACTTACTGATGACATTATTGATACAATATTACACAATATTTGGTGTAGCACAAAAACGAATAAATTGATCACAAAATGATTCAAAAAGACGATCACCGATTATAAGTTTATTAGCCGTAAATTTAATTTCATCAATGTAAAAAAAAATTTTATAAAACCAAACAAAAATTATTTCGGAGACGTCAAAAGTATAACATGTAGCCGCTGTATAATTATTACAGCAGAAATATTTATCAAATCGGACACGTCCTTACACTGATCTTTGCTGTATTCGACAACATCTACACACACATCACAATTCAACTTCCCAGCTTTTATAGTTTTCAAGTTGAGAAAAGTCCAGAGCGGGGTATTTTGAACTCCCTAACTTCCGACCCCAACCATATAGCGACCTGATCTTTAGTTCTATGAACTATATTCGGCGACATCTACGGGAATACTCAAATTAAACCGTTCGGCCGAATGTCGGAAGGCCGAATGTCGAAAGAATCTGTGTCTGCAAGGTTGGTTACGAAGCATTAAATTCGCAATTCGCTCCAAAACATTCGACGATGCCATACTAAACGAACGAGTTAAGGCAACCACAAAATAACTTGAAACATTTGTGGTAGAACTAACAGTAAAAGCGATATGAGCGATACGATTAATTTGATCTGTATCTGCAAGGTTGATGAAACATTTACGAAGCATTAAATCCGTAATTCGCGCAATTTACTCTAGCACATTTGTCGATGCCATACTAATCCAATGAGTTAAGCCAACCACAAAATAACTTGAAACATTTGTGGTAGAACTATCAGTAGAAGCGATATGAGCGATACGATTCCTTTGACCTGTGTCTGCAAGGTTGACGAAGCAATTTTCATTATCGTAAATATTAAGAACTTTACGGAAAAAGTCAAATTCGATAGACATTTTATAAATTTTAATTTTAATTTGGTCCGCACTTTGATAATTGTGTTTCTGGATTTTAGTTTTCTAAATTTTTTTTTCGGATTTTCAGTTTCTGTATTATTTTTTTCTAGATAAGGTAGCCAACTGAAAAAAAATGTATTCGTTCATAAAAATAAAAATTTTGAAAATTTTCATTCCTACAAAAATGAATCAATTTTGATACAAACGGCCTTTCGATACAATCGGTTTTTCGACATTCGGCTTTCGTTATTCGGCCTTTCGACACATTCGGCCTTTCATCAACATTCGACCTTTCGGCCCTGAAATTCATCGGAAAAAGTCGCCGATAATTTTCTAGTGAAATACGTCATTTCAATCGAAAATTTAAATTGTTTTATACCAAAGTCACCGGCGACTTTTTTCGGTTGAATTTCAAGAATACGGGCCCAGGGGACTTTGAGGTCTCATACATCTTCTAATTAAAAAAAACGGATTCAAAGAGTTGTTCGAAAAAAAACCTTCTCCAAATTCACAGATACCATTCTTATACCACCGAGCACATCAAGATTTTGAAAATGAGTTTTTGAAAAATAAGCATTCATGTATGGTATCCTTCGAAAATGTGATTTTTTTTTTCTCCCGGTTTACTTGATTGGTCAAAAAATATCAGAGCGCATGAAAAAATGAACGAACGAAGACAAACATGAATCCGCGAAAGACGTGCTTACCATTTAAAGAAAAAAAATTGTTCTTTCCGCTTTTCAAACGTAATGTTGAAATCTTTCATTCAAGGCATTTGACCTCGTGCTCTCTCCAAAACCAATTCCATAGCACATCGTGCATTACATTTTATTAAAAAGAAACCAACATAAATATAAATGCTGAATTAACATTAACATAAATATAAATGCCAATCAAATTTAATAATAAAAAAATTCAATATCATATTGCAAATTTAATAAAAATGAAATTTAAAATAATTTACCCAACTACATACACTTAAATTAAAAAAAAAAAAAAAAATCAAGCACAAATTGATATTGAATTTCCTTTCTCAGACCCCGCGAGCGATGTCATAACGTTAATTTTTGTCATAATATATCAATATAACTCATTTTATTTTATTACTACACTCGTACGATTTTTTAATTTTTATATTATCAGTTTTTCACACAAGACGGGGAAATTACCTGGAAATAAAAGAAAAACACAGTTATTAGTATAAATTGACCTGATTATTAGAATAACAATCTATAAATCTATCCAAATCTACAATGTTTTTATATGATTCAATAAAAGCATGCCGCGCACAACTATTCGATATCTAAATTAATTAGATAACTAACTGTATTTGATAATATGCATGTACCATCACATCATACTTTCATTTTTCGTTACTATCAACGTTAGCTGCTGGATAACCAACCAAAAATGATTTTTTTTATATAAAACACACATACACTCACACAAAATTACTACCAAAGCGCAGTATAATCTCCATTAATTGTGTTTGTACTACATTCGCGTAATTTTGTTGCTGCAATCGTAAAGTACTTCTATTCTATATCGAATGAGGTCAATGTAATTTTCATTTTTCAATAACAACTTTTCAATTATCATACGATGCACAATTTTCATTTTATTATGAATGCATTTTTTTTTGTATGATGATGAAGAGGGCAGATACAACTATACAAGAATGAGAAGAGCAAGAGCGAGTACGAAAAAGAACGAACAAATGATACAACAACTTATAACATCTATTGTTATAAATATACGTTTTAAGATTAAGACTACTTAAGATTAAGAGTAACATGTATTGTCTTGTTTTATTATAAACGCGACCGCAACTAAATCAATTTTGCAGTGGAAACGCTAAATTTCGAAACGGAAATCAGGCTTGCAGTGTTCTTGTAATAGTATAGTAATAATATTGTAGCATAAATTGAGGTAGGTGGGAAAAAAAATCAAGATTTAAAACATTTTATTAAGTTGGTCATTGATAAAAAACAAAAAACCTTAGACAAAAAATACGAAATCGAAGGCTGAACTCATAATTTTACGATAGTGCGGAATTGCAATTAATCTGCCAATAAAAACAAAAAAAGTGTTATTTATATATTTTTTAGCGAACATCGATCAAAATCGTCAATATACTCATACCATCATTCATTCAAAATTTATTAAACACGTGTAGTATATTCTGCCTGGTATAAACATGTATAAAACATGTTTGTTATCGAAAAAATTTAACTAAAAATTGGGTGTAAATTCTCTCTTTTAGTTTATTTAAAGGCTGTGTCGAGTAAAATTAACATGTTCGGGGACAAAGCGCTCCATATTTAGCGACAAGACATACAGTTCAATTTTAGAGTGCTTTTATGTTATTGGAGTCAAAGCGGTGTTTGCCGTAAACGTTTCATTTTTATTCGCGAATGATGATGTACACAGTGATTTTCGATTTCATTATCTGAGCTAACATTACATAATAAACTGCTATTACATCGGCAGGTATTGAAACCTGAAGAAAACTAACGTAAAAGTAATTCAAACTTTTCAAAATAAAGTCTTGCGTAGTATGGTCAACACACCATGGTACATAAGGATCGATAACCTTCATAAGGATCTAAAAATGGAGCACGTCGATGAAGAAATTAAGAAATATGCGAAACACGTACAGCGCCTCAGTCAACATGAAAATGCGGATTTGCGTCGTTTGCTGAACAACCAAAATCCAGTAAGACGACTTCGAAGAACGAAGCCCTTAGAACTAGGACAGATAAATTAATGAAGTAACCAACCTGGAGCTAACCGATGGGTTATACTCCTCAAACAGTTAACAATATTTAATATAGATAAATTACTAGATGAATTTGTATTCAGTTGTAATATTTGTTAAATAAATAAAATGAACTAATGCTGCCGAAACGACGAATAAAATCAACAGTGCGTTCGGCCACAGTAAAGCTCGGGAAGAGTCTCTTAACGAAGACGTTCTGAAGACTGGTGGAACGTGATTACCATGTAACGGTCCGAGAGATTGTGAAAGAATTGTTTGTTGGCATCGCAACCGTTTCCCGTCAACTCGCTTCTGTATGGCAACCGACGAAAAGTGGCTCCTGTACGCGAAGCGCTCACCCAAAGAAGACTATGAACACTTTATGGTAGACTTAAACAGGAGTGGTGCACTCACTACCACTTTCTGAAACCTGGTGAAACAATTACAGTGGAGAAGTACTATGACGAACTGGATGCGATGCACGAGTAATTTTGCCAAACGACAATCCCCGACCGCATGTCTCACATCTCACTGTACGCAAACAGAATCAACTTGGTTACGAAACTCTGCCTCATTCACCATACTCCCCAGTAAGTTCATCTACGAATTACCACTTTTTCAAACATCTGGATCACTTCTTCAAGGAGCAATATTTCCATGATCAGACCTCTACCGAAGATGCCTTTATGGATTTCATCGCCTTCCAGAACCCAGGATTTCTCTTCGACTGAATTATTAGATTGAGGAGGACTGTACATAGCAGCCTTCGTATCTTTTCTTTTTCATTTTCATCGTTTAGTTCTATTGTGGCTGAACACGGTAAATCATAACATTCATCAGTGGAATCGCGTAACATAAATAGAAAAGTAAGGAAAAATCAAAATTAGCGCCTGACGAAAATAAATTCAATATTTTTGGACACGGAAGAAAGGATTCGAGAGTTGAGAATACTGTTCTTGGGAATTCATCAACCTGAGTTTTTTTATTTCAGAATTCAAGCGTGGCCGCACGGACAAAATTATGAATACAATTCTTGATATGGTTATTTGTATTGGTACATTGTCGATTAAAATTTGCTCAGTTCAGAGCAAAAACGCACTCGAACATGAGGTATTTAACGGAAATGAGAACTGAAACAACAATGCAGTCGAGAAGATTTGCTTATCGATTATTTTGAAAAGGTAAAAACTATTTCTGGGTCGCACTATGCAAAACTTTACTCTGACCTAATGATTTAGTCAAGTAGGGAACAATTCAATGAAGTAAAGTGAGCGGTCCGTAAAATTTAATAGGCTTAGTAGGAAATTTAGCAATGAATTTAATTCATTCTGTTTTTGACGAGCGAATAGATATTAAGGTTTTTGTTAGGAAAAATACAATTTCTGATAATATCACCTACATCGTAAAACATGGTTATTATTCGGAATAACCTAATATTTCAAAATTCTGATAATAAGTTATTGCTTTGTTGTTTATTGATATGGGCCGCCATTTCAAATAATTCAAACTAATAAAAAGCGTTTTTGCGTACAGCGTTACGATCGAAATCTGTAAATTTATGTATTAAGACGAATGTTTATGTCAAAATACTTAAATTCTTAATGACTTTCGAATCGTTCAACATTACAATTTAATGCGAATTCTTCAGTTTTTTGTTCATTTTAACACATTATTTGCTGTAGAAGTATAAACTCTTAATTATTCCAAGAAAAGGCTTTCTATAATCAGCAAAATCCTCAAAGACGTGACGATTATCAAATCACTCAAATCTCTTAATTATACAAGATGTTAGAATCAAGAGATCAAAACCTGTCGAATTATAATAATTAATGATATGATTATATGTAATTCTAAGAAACCAAAGTATAGCAAATATCCGAATACTTTGGCATATTGACATAATTAAGGGAAATTGTTTTCTGAAATTTAAAAATATAATTTCCACAAATATTTTCATTAATTACCATCAATATAATATGTCGTGTCTTCACTTTAATTGAGATACATAATGTATAAAGAAAAACAACCATCGATCTGGAAAAATTTAATTGAAGTTGCACAAGGTGTCTCTAAACATAGTATCACTAGCTAGGTGATATTGTGCAAATTATTTAGAGGTATCCTGTTTGCAGTAGAGTAATTACCCTGATACAAAGTGAATATATCAAATTTAAATTGAGAAAACGATGTCGTTTAATCGACACTGATGACTGAAAAATTGTAAGATAAAAATACCAATGAGATAAGATAATAATTTTTTTTTATAAGCGGAATGTGATCTGGGTTCAATAAAAAAAATTGTTTATTGTGTGTACTGTGTGAGTAATTCTTTGTCTGGCTATCATCGATTAGCATTGTTATTATTATTAATAAATTTTTCAAGGAAGACAAATCAATGAAGTAAATAGTATACACATCTTTGTATTAATTGATAAACCAAAACATTGTGTATCTTATAAATTCTGTACACAACCTACGCATAATAATTGTTTACGAGTTATTTGAGTTCAACGCGGTTGATCACCTAGTAATGCAAATTATTCAAAATCTTCTAGCAGAAATGTATGAACCGTAGCAAAAAAATTAGGCTAATTCTATTCTAATGAGAAAATATGTAATTTGTTTTATAAATCATAATATTTTATTCAGCAATTGTATAAATAAGCGGTAGTAACAAATTTCATCTTGTCTTTCTCAATAAAACAAAAAAACTGTCTTTAACCTCAAACCATAAAATACAAAACATCTAACCTATTTTGTGTGATTGATAACGAGGAGATTTGTCCAAAATAATTTGTTATCAAGCTTGATGATATAACACCAAGATTAACCGCAATTATGTTGCGCTAATATTACGACAACATTATGTAAACTAGATTTTGAGATATGTAAAATGTAAGTCACTGGTGTTTTTGTTTAATGATAATGAAAAGAGATTTGATTACCGCTTACTTAAGTTGGTTCTTGGGTCAACCAACAAAATTTTACTGTATAGGACATAGATACATAAGTTGTTTTTTATTTTACTCGTTCAATTTCGAATTGTTAGATTGTACCTGAATGTCGGCCTTTATTCTGATATTTCTGAATACGTAAAATTTCTAAATTATGAACAGAAGCTGAATAATTTTTTAAAGTTAAATGGTTTTAAAGTGAAAAATGTTTACCTGTCTGTCCTATATATCTGCAATTATAAGTAGTACCGCAAATTGTAAAGAGTGGTTCACTTATTTTCTTTATTTTGCTGTTAGTTTCTTAATTATAAATGCCAAAACTATTCTTGTTAGGTTTGGATATACATATGTAATATATGATTAATTTATTGTGAGTTCTCGACTTCGTTAAATCTTCTACAAGTTGCAGAATTTCTAAAAATTTAATTAAACATTTTCAAATAGCTATTTGATGATATTCCAACTATTAACAAATGGCATAAAAATATACTGACAATGGAATCGAATTGTTTTATGTATTTCACAGAATTTTCAATCTAAGATTACCTTAATTAAAAAAACTTAATTAGTTAACAAGGGTATAGTTACAACAAGTTTTTTAAACTTCATAAATCCGGAAAATACAAACTAAACGAACGAAACAGAATACTTGTTTCTGCAGCGGAACAAAATTATACTTAAAATACGACTAAAACGAAATATTGAACAATTACAAACAAGATTTAATTTTAAAAATTAATTTAATTATGATTTTTAATTGGATATAATAAATGTATGGGGAGTTGAGTTATTTTATTGTGATACATTCAATTTAACTACACCAATTAGGAAAAAACACTAAAAAATATAAAAACACCAGTAAGGAGTAAGCATAAATTTGGGAAACACCCTTCACATTCGATATGCGGAAATTATTTTTCTCTAAATTTTCAAATATGTATGAACGTAAAATCCAAAACTTAAGTTAATTATTGGTAGGCTGCCAAATAATTTAAACTAATTAATTATTTTAAGTATATCGCTGTAACAAGTTTAATAATATTCCAATCCATGCAGATGAAAGACGCAATTTAGGTTATATTAAAATTTCAGAAATTTTGTACGGTGACGAAATATTAAAAAAAAGTCTTGCTTAATTTGAGTTTGGTTCATGGAAAGAAGTTACCAGACCAAACATTTGTGTTTGTCCATAAGCCATAACCACTTTTCTCAACGTTTTGAAGATCGCTCGAATCCAAAAAAACAAAGAAAATGTCCGCAATCTGTTTCTCGAGAACGGTTTGCCAAATCTGATTTTTTTTCGCCGATCTATACTTCAAGAGGATTGAGTATCTGCCATACCAGTTGACCCAAAACCGCATGGTTATTATACGTGGTTTTATTAGTATAAATGCTGGTTTGAGGATTGACTAAGGCATTAAATTAGGGGTTGATTTGGGCATCAATTTGTAAGTGAATCGGAGTTGAATTAGGGTTGAGCAAGAGTTGCGTGAGCAGTTCAGTTAGAGATTTTTATGCGGGTTGAATTCAGGGTTATTTTAGAGTTAGCTTGAGTTTATTTAAGCAAGTAATCTTTCAGACCATGTTGATTTGGGAGTTGAGTTGGGTATTGACTTCGAGGTCGAGTTAAGGGCTAAATTGGGGTTGAGTTGAATTGACTTGAACAGACTATGGACTTCAAAACATGTTAATTTGAGAATTGAGTTGGGCGTTGAGTTTGAGGGTGAGTTGAGGGTTGAGTTGAAGTTGAATTGGGGTTTGGTTGGCTGTTGAGTTGAAATTGAATTCAGGTTTTGCGAGAAGTTCAGTTTAGGATTAATTTAGGTATCGAGTTGAGGGTTTAGTTGGAAGTTAGATTGAGTTGAATTCATACACGAATGTAATTCTCGGGATTGAGTTGGCTGTTCGGTTTGGATTGAGTTAGCCGTTGAGTTTGGATCGAGTAGAGGGTTAAGTTTTCACTCGAGCTGGGATTGAATTGAGGTTGGGTTAGCTTAAGTTGGCGTTGAGTGAAGATTCAATTGAAAGGTTTAGGACGCTTTAGCGTTTGATTTAGGAGTTGAGTTGGGGTTTTTATTGAGTTGACTTGAGATGAGTTCATTTTCTAGTGTTTAGATGGATTAGTAAAAATAACCTAGAAATGTGAATGGTGACTGAATTAGTGAGTTGTAACGTAAGTGAATAATGAACGAAAAATTACAGCAGGGATCGAAATGTTACAAATTCAATTGACGTCTGTTCATTTCAACATCATCTGTGTATGCTGAAACAATGGCTGTAATAAAATTTGGATTGGGCTCAAGGTTAACATTCGCTCAATTTCATTCCAAATGGATACCGGTGCAACTTGTTCCATGATCGGTCTGAATGTCTACAGACAATTAGAAAATCCGAATTGCATACCTAAATACGATTACAGTTAAAGGTTTACGTGAAAGTGATATACAAAAATTATGAATGCACTTTACCGTTGATTGTGGTAGACCAGAAGGTTTTTAAATATTATGGGCATCGCCTGGTTCGAATCCTTTAATTTTAAAATTATATACGATAATAACGATATATTTTCAATTACTTACCCAGGACAATTCCGCAGGCGAATTGAAATGCAAAATTTAAGAGTTATGCCATATGCATCACATACTCTTTGAAAATACAACGGGAAGATGTACATAATTATCATATAAGGATGAGATAAAACTAAAACCTGACGATGAGCTCGATATTTCGAACCTAAAAGAAGGAGTTGGAACGACTGGTCGATACAGGAGTCTTAAAACCAATCCAAACAACTCAATGGGCAGCACCAATTATTGTACCATTAAAAAAATCAAACAAAGAAACTCGCAAATGTGCCGATTTCAAGATAACGGTAAATCCACAAATTGAAACTGATCGACATCCAATTCCCAGAATTGACCAGCTATTTTATAGATTACTAAGTGGGCAACGTTTCGCCAAAATTGATTTAAAGGATGCCTATTTTCAATAGAGCTGTCAGAGGACACTAAAATGTTTATGTTAGTGAACACAGCTTTTGGAATTGCCAGCGATCCAGACTTAGAATTTTGTGCAGTTTATTTAGATGACCTTAACATTTCTGGGAAGCCAAACGATAAACACCTGAAAAATCTCGAAATGTTAATGGGCCGATTGGAAGAAAATGGTTTCAGATGTCGTGTCAATAAGTGTGAGTTTGCGAAAACCGAAATAGATGAATGATATTCCATTTTTACAGACAGATCATATACGCGAGGTTATTCCACCATTACTCCAGGACCGTACGAATTGCTGCATGAAGAACACTGGGACATAATTAGGATGAACCAGGTTGCTAGATGATATCGCTGGTGGCCATCGATTGACATAGATATCGAATAGATGGTGAAAGGATGCGACAATTGTGCGGATCAATGGCAATTCAGCGAAAAAAGAATTCTCTAAATGGCTAACACTTGCTGTGCCATGGGAACGAGTACATATCGATTTTACTAAGACATTTATGATAAAAATGTGGTTAGTCGTCGTGGACGCTTATCGAAATATCCGAATGTTTTACAAATGTCAAAGACAACGGTGACTTGCACTATACATGCTCTCCAGCAACTATTTACTATCGAAGATTAATGGTTAATATAGTATACGTTCGCTGAATTCCAAATGATTTTCAAATGTTTGGAACATCTATAAGAGGCGCTCATAAATTTCTTAGCCACATATTGTGCAACTCCTCTTGCCAACTGCGATCGATCTCCGGCTGAGATCCTACACGGTAGACAACCAAGAATAAGAACCTTGCTATCATCGTTAGCTGAGATTAAACGAATTTATGAAGCGGATTTTCCCACAACGATTAAAAATAAATGATTTTGAAAGGAAGTGGAGGAAAGGTCACATATCAAAATATTTGGAACGACGTTTGTAACTGGTGATAACGAACTACGGGACATGGAAGAGACATCAAGTCTCAGTTTCTTCTAAGGCTGAGCACTAAATGAAAACGTTATTGAATCAAGTCAGCGGTTGATCTGGCTAATGCATCACCAATCATAATAATCGACCAACCGTCATCCAGAGTGACCTAAGTGAACTAACGATTATGCAAAACCAACCCGATCAGAAGAAATATCGGCCAGTGAAGCTCAACCTGATCCAGCGAGACGCTCAGCACGAGTATAAAAAAAAATCGGTCGATTTCAATTTTTATATTTATTAACGAAATTTATAACTTCTATTTAGGCTTTCTTCACGAAAATTCAGTTAATGTGTTCACCGGGTTTCAAAGTGAACTGCAAATTTTACTCCTATATATTAAGACCATTTGGCAAAATTTCTAGAATTAGATCCACAGAATTTTTCATTTAACCAATTTTTCTAGGGAAGGAAACAGTTTCGTATAATTCGTTTATTGTCTTGGATCCTTCTTACAATAAATTGTCCAAATCATTATTAGACTCCTATTAAGAGTCTCGCTTCGAAGAAAAAGGCCAAACAAATATACTCACATTTTTACAGTATTTCTCAGAGAGGCAAGAACCATAACAGGGATATTGAGCTCCATAACGTTAAATTTCACAATAATGAAAGCTCAAAATAAGGAGAAAATAAAGTGGAAAGTCGGTGTTGTTGTACTAAAAATGGATATCTCGTTAATCACGTTTTCAAATTACAATGAAAAAATTTCCTGTAATCGACTGTGTCGAATGAAATTTGGGACCGGACGAAATTTCAAATATCACGAGGCTAATTAATAATCATTAGAACTTATTGTATTGGTTCTACTTGGAGTGGCGTAGTACAAATAAAAAATAATAATTAAAATCGTTTTGAATCATATCATTTACGGGACAACCCCTTAGAATCATAGATGATCTTGGCCTTTTTCAAGTCCTACTTTCATTATTTACCAGAACAATAAACAATCACCATTGATTCATCATTCAGCAAAATCAAGAGATCAAACTAATAATTTAAATACGCTAAAACCTCATCGTGTTTCCCACTAAAAAATTAAAATAAAATGTTAAAGCGCAAAGATCATTTTAGTGACTCAAGCTCGTTTATGAAGTAGATATGTAAAACATCATTGTATACGACAACAAACAGTCATCAGTTTATATAATGCAGTATTATAACTACAAACAACACTATACAATTGTGTAGAACCTCTTAAACAATAGCCACCATATCAAACACACATTTTATTATTTTTTAGAATAGTTTTGTTCTCAACTATTTTTAACTTGGCGAGTAAAGAAATAACAAACAAAACTATGAAGGTACAAACTCAAATAAGATACATCATACATATACAAATATTTTGTTAACAGGTTTCTTATTCAATTGCTATCATAATAAATAAAACCTTAAAAAAAAACTATCGGGCAACTAACTAACAACTAAAAAATCATCTTATTGTGTAAACAAAATCAGGTAAAATATTTATACAATATGTATAAGGAAGGCACAGAAAATTGAATTGTACATACATTGAGAATGTATGTATAAATTTCATAACGGTAAAATACTAAGAGCTTCTTATACATAATATTACATACAAAAAACCACAGACAATAAATTTTTATTCTTATTAATATTAACTTAAACATTATTAAGAGCATTAAAATAAGGTAAGTTAAACAAACTTAGTACCAAATGTATGTAGCTTCAATACTCATCACATCCTCTATAAAGATCGATTGTTTGTTTTATTTATTATTGATACGTTTTGTTGAGGCCACGTGTGTATGTGTGTGTGGTAACAACTGTCTGCATTACATACTTGGAATGTATTCTTTTCGTTTTGTTTTAAAGTAGAGACAAAAGACAAAAGTTAAGTGATTATTAAGCTCGGTGCTACTACTAAACTCATTTGACACATCGATTATTCAATAACCTGTTACCTTTTATATTTTTTTTTTGTATACCCCACACCAAACATTTTTATACAAACAAAATTAAAAATTAATTAACTTAGAAACACAATTTCTAAATAATTAATCATCAAACATCGTTTCTGGTTTTCATTTTGATTTTACACATTCTGCTTTGTAATCTGTGTATGAAAATTCAAAAAAACCAAACTTCTGTTTCTTCTTCGTTGCATAAGCATAAGTAAGCAGAGTGTGTTTTATTGACCTGACCTAAAAATTAAATTGTAGCTATAGCGCATTTTATACAAAAATAATAAAAATATTTGAAGAAATATGACCTCATTTTGAGCTGATAGTTTTTGGTTTTTGAGAACAAAACGGTAGATTTCATTGAATAAGTAAAAGATTTGTATTCTTGAATTTTAGTGTGTTTTATTTAAATATTTAAATAGTTTTTTTTTTTTTTTTGGAAAGTATTTGCGGTATCGGTTATCCATAATCAATTTATAGTTTAACAAAAACATTTTGTTGTAACCTATATAAAAAAAAACAGTGAGATGAAAGTGAATGCAACCAATATAAATAAACCAAAAATCGATTTGGACAATGAGCAAATAAAGTCAGTCAATAGAAACCACAATTTAAAATGAAAAATTGGGTCAACCAACATTGATTTGGGAAAATCAATATAAAAGTGATTTTCTCAGTTTGTTTGTTTCTTTTTTTTGTGGTTTATATTGTAAATGAATGAACATAGTTAAAGTCTTAAGGGTTATATCCTCAAATCAGCCGCCAATAAACTATTTACTCTAGAAAATATGACTACTCGATTGATTTGATCAATTAAAAATTAATTTTTACCGAGTTTTATTTGCTTTCGGGGAGTGAGGGTAGTAAAAACATTATGAGGAACTTAGTACCGACTTTTCGACGACGCAAATAAAATCAAGCAAGTCAAGGTAATTAATACTAAAGATTAAATGTGAGTTGCAAATAATTTATTTTTTGCATATAAAATTTGTTTGCTTATGACCGGATGGAGGATATGCTTCTTAATCTTAGCTATATACAGTGGTGGTCATATTATTAAGGACACATCAATTCTGTTGGGGAAATGTTTGATTTTGGCGACTTATGTATTTTACTAAACATTTTTATAGCCTAGCCATACGAAACTATTATTTGCTAAGGTGCATTCAAAATGCAAAGTTTTACTTTGTACTAAATAATATTTGTACTAAAAGTAGAAATACTTTTTTTTAACTAAATTAGAAATATTTCAAAAAAACACATTTCTAGCTGAGCTACCTCAAAATATTGAGTGGATGCACGTTCAGCATTATTGACTCTACATTTCTTTCATTTGGAGTTTTGTGCTATCTAGGCTAGAAACAGCTCTCAGGGCATTAAATAAATTTAGATTAATATGAATAAAATTAGTACTTGTTGGTATATGTATTAATTAGTACTTATCGTATTTAGTAGAAGAGCAAAAGTTATATTTTTAAGTGGAAAATTCATTAACTGTACTTAAAATGTAATTTTTATTTGTGTATTAAAAATCATAAAGGCTAAAATTACTTGTTGTAATTAGTACTAATTTTATTCATATTAATCTAAATTTATTTAATACTCTGAGAGCTGTTTCTAGCCTAGATAGCACAAAACTCCAAATGAAAGAAATGTAGAGTCAATAATGCTGAACGTGCATCCACTCAATATTTTGAGGTAGCTCAGCTAGAAATGTGTTTTTTTGAAATATTTCTAATTTAGTTAAAAAAATGTATTTCTACTTTTAGTACAAATATTATTTAGTACAAAGTAAAACTTTGCATTTTGAATGCACCTTAGCAAATAATAGTTTCGTATGGCTAGGCTATAAAAATGTTTAGTAAAATACATAAGTCGCCAAAAGCAAACATTTCCCCAACAGAATTGATGTGTCCTTAATAATATGACCACCACAGTAAGTACATTATTAAGATACAACTTTAAGCTTATTTTAAATTAGAAAAATAAATTTCACAAATCCGGGTAAAAAATAACCTGTAAATTAATGGGTGAAGGTTCAAAGCGTTTATTTGGGTGCGTTCGGCTTTTAGTACATAAAAGTGTTTTTTTTTCATGGCTTATAGGTATCTACTTATCTAGTACTGTGAAAATAAAGCATAAAGTTATAGATATAAAGCGTATTGAAGCATCCATCAAAAACAACATTCAAAACAAAAGCTTTTGCAAACTTTTGCAAATTAAGGCCCTAGATCTGCCCTTCCAAAATGATTTCTATCTATAAAACATCTAATCAAAAAGAGTAACGACCTTATTTAATATCAAAAATAAATTACTTATTTTTATCAAACAACCTTTTAAAATACATCCGGATGGTTTTCTGGTTTTCTCCAGTGGCCCTATTCTGGTCTTCCCGGAGAAATAGGGAAAAATATTGCTATAATTCCAAATAGCAAAAATCTGCAACTTTGTATTCCTTATTTCCCGAAAGTCTGTTCTGATTAATTGGGAGCAAATTCTTATGGAGAAAATATGTACTAGTTTTAATTTAAGAAAGGAGGCAATCTGTCCTACTAATAGCCAAACTACAACTGAACAAGAGTACCATACGGATGAAGACGAACTAGCTCGAGAAATTGAGTGGATAAGAGTTAGAGGTCACAGAAAAAAAAGGAAACTGAATAATACGCCCTCCCCACCTCAATTAAAGGATGATGTTCCAAATACTATCCAGAAACCACCAAAAAAAAAATACCTCCACCACCACCAATAGTAATAGATGAAATCAAAGACTACGATTTACTCTATGAGAAAATAAAAAAAATAACCACTACTGATAAATTTAATGCAAAGGTGATGAATGGAAACACACCATCAAAATAAACTTGGAAAATGGTGAAACTTACAGAAAAATGATAAAAATGTTAAACGAAGAAAAATGTGCTTGGCACACATTTCTGTGGCCACAAGGCATAACAGCTTAAAGGCGTATTTATATATCCGACGATTTTTCTGCGCCGAACATTATGTGACGCATTCAACCAATTAGAAACAACTGCTTCGCCGAATTTTCGGCACGGCGAAGACATGAACAAAATTTATCTTTTCGGCGCGACGACACAGTGTACATACATTTTTTTAGCATCCTCTATTTTTTTCGTTTTTCGATTTGTACTATTCCTACAAGTAGCTTTTGTTTTTATTTATAAATTATGTGTCAAAATATTCTTTGTGTGAAAAAACTGCGCCGAAAATTCGCCGAATATGTAAATCATCGATAATACAGCGTTCGCCGAATTTCCTGTGGCAGGCAACCGCGCCGAAAAATCGTCGGATATCTAAATCCACCTTTAGTCGACTTAAGAAAAAATTTACTTCTCAATATTCAACACTTTCTACCTATCCTGTAAATTCACCAAATTTGACTTAAGTGCGCTTATCTTGTGACCAAAGACTGTAGTTACAATACGTAACTGCTTAAATAAATTTGGTGAAATTACAAGGTAGATATAAAATGTTGAATATTGAAAAGTAAAATTGTTCTTAAGTCGACTTAAGCTGTTATTATGCCTTGTTGCCACAGATTTAAAAACAAACAAACCAGACCAATAAGGGTTATGATTAAAAATCTGCACTTTACGTGTAAACCAGAAAAAATAATTGATGACCTGAAACCAAAAGTTTTTAAGGCTACTGAAGCATCAATTAAGCTAAAACGGAGATGCAAAGTACCTCTCAACATGTTTATGTTGACTTTCGATACTGATGAAGATATCGAAAAAATTTATCAAATTAAGTACATCTTGGGGTGCAAAAAGGTTATTCAGCCTCTAAGACGATCTAAGCTTATACCACAATGTAAACAATGTCAAGCCTATGGAAATACACAAAAATATTGCAGCAGTGAACCCAGGTTTGTCAAATGTTTAGGTAAACATCATACCAAAGATTGTGTAAAAGATAAAAATGTTCAGCCTAAATGCGTTCACTATGGAGAAAACCATCCGGCTAAATACAGAGGATGCAGCGTAAAACATCAAAAATAGGAATGTGATTGCTAAAAATCCAAGATTATTCAGGCAGCAGGCAGTTAAGATGAATCAACCGGAACTACTCAAGGACAATTGGGTAAAATGACTTATGCTCAAGTAACGATGAGTAACGGAAATCCAGGGAAAATTGGTCAAAATGACGATATAAGTCAAACACTTAAATTAATTTTAAGCAGGCTCAATACATTTGATGAGGGATTACAGAAACTAGAGTACAGCACTAAGGGAGCCATCCCTAAACAGAAAAATGGCCGATGATCTTAGAATCTTATGTTGGAATGCTAATGGACTTATGCAACATCACGGAAACACACTTCACTAGACAAACAATCATTAAAATTAAAAATTATCAAATATATCATACCATTTATCCGGAAAACACTGGTAAAGGAGGTAGTGCTGTTATATTCAGAAATAGTATTCATCACTATGAAGAGTTAAAATATGAAACAGAAGAAATACAAGCAACTGCTGTTAATGTCAAAACCAAAAATGGTTCTATTTGTATTGCTGGTGTTTACTGCCCACGGAAGCACTCGTTGAAAGTAAAAGATTATTTCGAATTCCTTAGTAAATTAGGAAAACGGTTTGTAGAGGAGATTTTAATGCAAAAAATGTCAACTGGGGCTCCAGATTAACAACAACTAAGGGTAAAGAACTCCTAAAAGCTTATTAGGAAATGCAGTTATGAATCCCTCTTAACAGGAAAACCAACCTACTGGGCCACTGATCGAAATAAAGAACCAGATCTGATTGATTTCTTCATAATAAAGAACATATCTGTAAATTATGTACAAGTAGATGAAATTAACGATAAGTGAACAAATTATAAAGAGAGAAAGAAACCCATTTATAATAAATAATCATATCACACTAATTGGGAATGATTTAGACTATCACTAAAAGAAAAAATTAACTTAATGGTTCCATTAAAGACCGAGGAGCAATTGGACAAAGAAGTTCACAAATTTGTTAACGACATACAGCAATCAGCTTGGGAAAATACCGCTGAAATTAAAAAGAAAATCAAGGGATACAACTACCTTTTGGTAATTAGGGAACTCCTAGCAGAAAAAAGAAGAGCGAGAAGAGTATGGCAAAAAACAAGATAAAACTAATTTGAACAATCTCACTGTGCAATTAAGAAGAGAGACCAAAGAATTGAAAAATGAATCAATCAGCAACTATCAATTCTGATTATTCTCTTTGGAAAGCAACCAAAAGAATTAAAAGACCAATAATGCAGAATCCTCCAATAAGAGTAGCAGGTGAGAAATGGGCTAGGAAGGAATAATAAAGATAAAGCTCGAGAATTTGCTGAACACCTCGAAAAAATATTCCAGCCACATCAAGACGAGACGTTAGAAGCCGAGTAATAACTGAACAAGCTGTGCAAGAAAGTAAAGAAATCCTACCGACACACAGTGGGGCCGATTACCAAAAAGCTGGCCAAAATTTAAAAAAAAAAAATTATTTAGGTTTCTTTTAAAGTTAGGTTGGCTTTAATAATACCCTAGGCGTCTTAAAACACTCATAAGAGGGTCAAAATACGTTAACTTGCTCTAGAATTTTGGTTGCAAAGTACCTTTACTCAAGCTGCAGTTGTTGTGTTAAATTACTTAATAAAAGACACTAGTGGAAAAACATACGTAGAAGTTTAAAAATACAACTAATTTTAATCAAATAAAATGGAGTCAACTCCTGGAGGTATGTAGAATATAATAATATGTTTTAAAATATTAGTATTTTAAACAATAAATATTAATTAAACAATGATTTTTTATGTTTTTTTAAACTTTATATTTTAAAATAAAGCAAGTTTTTAATGAAAAAGTTATATTGTTCTGTAGTGTTCGGTCATCAAATTCATAAGAGGTTGGAGTTAAAAGTATTACCTATAAAATAAAATAAAAACCAGATGCCCCTAGCTGCCCCTCGATTTTATATGGACATTTAAAAATAAACAATTGTTGGCTTTACTATTATTTTCGTCAACCTAGCCTCTTAATAAGGAAAATTTACTCACACGATGCCGAAGATGAATATGTATATGAAAAATGTGTTGCGATTGCTGTGGAGCATTACAGCTGAATTCGCCAGGTAGAATCTATCCTTTTAATTTAATTCGGATGATGAATAATTAAAACAATTCAATCAAAGTTGAATACAATTTTTATTTAAATTTATAATTTTACGACTAATTGTAGTTTTGATGTTTCTTGTCCAATCGCCAAAATAAGAAGAGAGTGATTTTAGCTTTTTTTAAACTAAGCTAGATTTAAATTTTGCTAAAATTTGTAAAGGAAATTTGTATGGCAACATTCAAATTTTGCGCAATTATGGTATTGATACTAAATTTGCATCGATCGCACTCTTCTTATTACCAACCTATTACAATTAAAAATTGCGATTGACATTTTTTGTTTTGTTATGGTTTGAGTTGACATAAATGATGGTGTTTACGTAATTTGGAGTACAAAGCTAAGTATATAATTCTAATTATTATTAATTCTAATAAAATATATAATTCTAATTTTTAGGATAAATAGGATCAAATTTACTAATGGAATTAATTCACAGCTTTTGTGAGTATAAATAATTTGATAATCAAAATTGGTGTTGTTTATTTTTAGTTGTGCGGCTCTACATCCAGTGATGGGAATAGCAGCAAATAATTGTATACAAAAAATGATGAGCTTTATTTGCCTTTGCCAAACAGAATAAGCGAGAGAAAGAGGGAGAGAGAGAAAAGAATATATGTACCTATATTCGCCTTTAAAGCGCCGCAAGAGGCGCCACGATTTTTATGAGCCAAAGGTGATAACCGGTTATTTATGTACCGCAATTATATTTAAATTGAAATGTTATTGATAAATTCAATTACCTTTCTAAATGAACTTAATTGTTTTATTGCAAAAAACGATTATTTTGAAACAAATTCACAAAGAAACATGTCAAATTATACATTTATTTACCGGTTGATCACCTTTGGCTAAGTTGTAAAACCGTTCACCAGATGTCAAATACTCTGCGTGAAAAGGCGAATAAATATAATACAGGGTGACATTTAACATACGCACCTGAATATCTCGTCAGGGGAAACACTAATCCAAAAATAATATTTACAAAAATTATTGGGTGCGGAAAGAGAAATCGGATGGTGACCTTGGCTTTGACCTTCAAGGTCATTTGAAGTCAAATCTTATTATTTAAATAGAAATCCATATTTTTGACCCGCATTCTGCAAGAATGGGAAATTTGACGTCCGAATATGTATTTTCCATGACCTCACAAGGTCAAGAAGAGGAATATATTTACTTGAATTTTTTTAAAATGATTTTCGTAGCGACCAATACACGTGAATTGATTAATAAATGTTTCTTCTAATTATATGTATTGTAAATATTAATTATTTATAGTTTCACAAACAATATTTCAATCCGATAATCAAAATTTCATAAAATATCGGTTATTTGACAAATAAGGGTTGTTAATAAGGGATGAAGGGGGTGAAGTTTTGTAAATGTAACGGGAAATTGGTAATTGGTGTCCGAAAACCCATTAAAATGACATGCATCTTGACTGTAATATGATATAAATGGTATTTACGCATAGGGGCTGTCAATAAGGGGGGAAAGGGGTGAAATTTTCTAAGTCTGCCTACAGATTCGTGATCAGCGACCCCAAAAACCCCCGAGTAGGGAACTTCAGATCCATTACTTGATTTTACAAATTTTGGCCAGCTTTTTGGTAATCGGCCCCACTGTGCGACAACACCAAAAAAATTCGTGTGTGAGATAAAAACTAATATGAATATGAAAAAACCTCCTGGCTACGATCTTATTACTGCACAAATCTTAAAAGAACTGCCAAGGAAAGCTCTGGTGAAGCTCACCAATCTTATAAATGCAGCATTTAGAATCAAATATGTACCAAGCTTGTGGAAAATTGCAGAACTAATTATGATCCCAAAACCTGGAAACCACCACACATAACCTCATCTTACAGGCCAATTTCGCTATTGCCAGTCATGGGTCATGTCCAAACTCTTTGAGAAGCTACTGGTAAAAAGGTTAAATCCGATAATCGAGAGTAAAAACTTGATCCCTAATCATCAGTTTGATTTTCGTAACCAACACTCAACAATTGATCAAGTCCACAGAATAACCAGTATATGTAATTGAGAAAGCACTAGAGGAGAAAAAAGTCTGTTCAACGTTATTTTTAGACGTTGCCCAAGAGTTTGATAGAGTGTGGCATGAAGGACTTTACCATAAATTAAGAAATCTTCTACCCATCGAATTTGCTAAAATACTGGAATCTTACATGAAAGATAGATTCTTCAGGATTAAGTTAGATGATACCTTCTCTGAGTTGAAAAAAATCAACGCAGGAGTCCCTCAGGGCAGTGTATTAGGGCCGGTTTTATACCTACTGTACACTTATGATCTTCCTGGAATAGAAAACAATATAGTGGCGACTTTTGCAGATGACACGGCGATCTTAGCTGTTGATATAAGCAACGAAGAGTCAACACAAAATTTACAATCAGCAATAACAAAAATTTATAAATGGACAAAAAGATGGCGAATAAAACTAAATGAAACTAAATTAGTTCACATCAACTTTACAAACAGGCGATTCGAACATATCCCGATTACAGCTAAGTATCTCGGCATGACCCTAGATGCTAAACTGCGATGGAAAGCACATGTCAAGAAGATAAGTGAACAACTAAGACTTAAATACAGAAAGATGTATTGGCTGATGAGAAGGAACTCTTATTTATCAACATACAATGAGCTTCTACTTTATATGCAAATATTGAAACCGGTTTGGACTTATGGTATTCAACTTTGGGGTTGTACCAAACAGAGCAACGTAAATATCATCCAAAGATTTCAGAATATGGTATTGGTATGTCAGGAACAATGATCTCCATAGGGACCTTAAAGTGAACCTAATCGTAAAGGAAATTCAGGAGAAAGCGCGGAGACATGAAGAAAGGCTCCGGCAACATATGAACATTGAGGCAACTCAGCTCCTAAGCAACACGAATTTAATACGCAGACTTAAAAGAACCAAACCATTTCAGTTGGTGTAATTGTTAGCTTAAACAGCATTGTGCTGTTTAAAACCCACTATAAACATGTGAAGAAACAAATTGCTCATTAGTCCAAGAGACTAGATTGTAATTACATAAAATAAATAAATAAACATTTATTTTAAATATAAAAAAAAAATTAAGAAAAAACTGTCATATTAAAAATATTTGTCCGTTACTGGATTGCAAACAGGACATAGTATATTTGCTCTTAAATCGAGATAATATTTTGGATATAGTCTCTAGTTCACATTTTTTATGTAGTAGGGCTTGCCCGTTCCCGGACCTTTACATTCCCGGGCAAACGGGACTGCGATTTTTTGATTTAAACTAATTGAAAAAAGCGATGTACCGATTTAATCACTCAATCGGCAGATTACGATCTCTCATCATGGGAAATCTGCCGCAGGAAAAAATGAAATTTAAACTTTCAATGTTGATTTTACTCAACACATTGCCAACAGTGTTGGCGAAGTTGAATGCGCCCAACGACAATTTAATTTTCGTTAGATACCCGCTAATAGAAAATTCCTCTCATTTTCGGTGGGTCCGGGCTTGATAGTATAGTGGGCCGTTTTTAAATTTAGTTCATTTTCCATTTCTGGCTTAAACTTAGCACCTTATTACCCGAAACAAAAATCGAGTCCTTTCTTATTCTCATTTGGCAGGCAGCCATAATTGGAACGCTGATTCTAGAAAAAAGAACTAATTTTGAATCTAGAAAAAAATCTTGAAACTGAGCACGCTAAATATCATAATTGTATGCTAATTTAGTTTGTACCTGAAAAGATAGTCCCTTACGTAATTTAGGTCTCGGGGCATTGTTGATATCTAATTTTCAATTGTTCAACCGACATTAGATTTGATTCAGAAACAATGCGACACCCGAGCTCCATGCATGCTCAATTATATTGAGTGTTTCAATGAAAACAGAATAATTGAACCCTAATTTATAAACCATCAACTTAAGCAGAAACAGTTAATGCTGTTGTTACCTTTAGGTTGTTTGTTGCTATACAATGAGCAATAAAAGCAATACATACATCTAAATGCTCACTTTTATTAATCTTGATATACTTATACCTATTATTATATTTAAAACCGCGGCATTAATAAAAATAGTTGCTCAATTATTTTAACAGACTGAAAAGTGTGGAATATATCTCACTCACCAAAACTCCACAGTGCAAATGCAATTACTTCAAATAAACATAATTATTAAAAAAACAAATTTAAGTAAAACAAGCTGTATTTATTATCAGAAATTTACTTTCGAGTGTTGCTCAATTACTGTGTGTGAAAGATTTATTGAGGATAAACTACTACCTTTGACTTGAATTTGGTTAACATTAACAACAATGATTACCTATAAGGTTTTCGAAACGAATACTTATTTGTAGAACCTAACTTTTCAAATAAGTATCCTGTCGAGATGTTTTATTTCTTATTTCTGCAAAAACCAAATTTTCATTTTGTATGTATTACACTACCTTAGACAAATTTTCATACACAACATCGGAAGCAGTTTAGATTTTTTTATAAGAAAGATACTTATTTGAATAAGCTAGGTTCCACAAATAAGTAATCATTTCGAAAACAGCCTTATCACCTTAATTTTAGAGGCTAAAATTAATTGTGTTGTTCAATTTTTAGGTTATGTATTACCCTTTTAACGCATATTATTTTTGAAAAAAAAAATATCAAAAAAAAAATATTTTTTTTTAATTATTGATTGTTTATTTGCACATATTTTAACACAATAGATACATTTATATAAACAAAAAATAACGATTTTGTTTTATTTTCCTTCTTTTAAATTTTCAGAAATTGTTGCAACAGAAAAGGAAAATAACTTAAGAACAAGATAACAATTAATTTTTTTTTGTGATAAATTTCGAAATATGGTGCAGCACAAAGTCCAACATTGATGATTGGCACATGTAACGACTTTCCTTTCTTCTTCTTACACCGTTACTACCTCGGTGCATTGCATCATTTGCGCGTTTTACTGTATAAAATGTTACGAGAAAATGACCTAAGGACATTATAACGCGCTAAAAAACAATGTCGTTCACAAATCCATACACGTATAACACTAGTTGTGGCGCCGTAAAACAATAAAAGTTAATTGAAATTTTATTTTGCCTAAAGAAAAAACAAAACCTGCGAGAATTCTCTTTTGACTACAGAGAGAATTTTCTAAGGTTTTGGCAAAAATCAAAATATGTATATTTATTAATGTATGGCATATTGGCATTGCTGAGTTGCCGGTAATGAAATTACATCCTGCAGCCACTTTTCTCCTTTTTTATTATTATCGTTTATGATAAAACATGTAGCCATAAATATTTATGTATCTTAGCGATATCATACACCACCGTTCAATTAGTGTCATAAACCATAAAAATCAAAATTGATGAGATAACAACAAGCCATAAACTACACCCCTAAGAACAATTGATCACAATATTATGATAAAATATTTTAATTACAAAAAACAAACGTAATAAAATAGCTTAAAATTTAATTGAACGAGTTAACTCGTTCCTATGCATTTCTGTAAGTAACATCCGAACGAGTTAACTCGTTCCTAAGCGTTGAGTGGTTAAAAATAAACCATGGAGCAACCATCGGAAATAACTCATTTTATTGAATGGTATCCAAATTCATGGTTTTGCGCAAAATAAGGAAGGAGGTCGCACGCAAAATATTTTGCTCAATTAGTACCACATTCAATTTTTTTTTTATATATCGCACATGATAAAGAAAAGTGACACAACTCAAAATTTCGAATTTTTCAGGGGAGCAAAAGGCAGAAATGCTTATTTCGATTTTACTACGCACTAATCTCTAAGGAAGATCAGAAAATTGAGCCGTCTCTAGCTTTGTAAAATAAATATGAAAATGTCGCTGTCAGGTTATGAAATCGATCATTGCGCATCTTTTTGGCGAATTATCTGAAAAGCTCAATTTTTTGAGTTGTGTCACTTTTCTATGTCATGTGCGATATGTAAGTAGCTTAAATCTGCAAGTAGCTATATCACTCTAATTTAAAGTTGATTTGTTTTGCTGATAATTCGGAGCAAGTAACTTAGTCCGTATGTTCACTGATAACTTTTTGACAGAAAATATCCGGATATTTTTGACAAATTTAAAACTTCACTTTAATAAAATATCCGGAAATTTTTTGGAGACACATTATATTTTCTTTTTATTATTTAAATTGATTTTTCGGCTTTATATTAATTGTAATGACATTCACAGTATTTTCGATTTGGCAAATCAGGAAAATACAGAGGCCGATCACTCATAATATATCGATTGGCAAAAGTAAAAATATCATTATTCTTCTGGGGCACCTTTGTGGAATTTCTTAGATAATGACCCCCTCCCCACACCTCCAATACAACTCCGAGCCAAAAATGAATCTCGTTTCCACAGGAATTAATATTCGTTAATGGAACACACAGGAATTAATATTCGTTAAATTTGAAGTCAAATTGTAAATATTCAATGGTACTCAAATAGTTCTTTATACAGGATGTACCTCTTGAACCAACTAAATTACTGAAAAAGTAAGAATTGTGTGTTTGGGCCCCCTTTCCAATAGATAGGTTTGTTTGAGAAAAATAAAATTGTGTACCAACTTACAACGTTCCACCTAAAACT
The DNA here is from genome assembly GCA_963556165.1 of Tipula helvola. NCBI lineage: Eukaryota > Metazoa > Arthropoda > Insecta > Diptera > Tipulidae > Tipula > Tipula helvola. Next base: position 367,296,030 of record OY744481.1, read on the forward strand.
CCATTGATTACTGCTAACTACAAATCATCGAGTGTAGTAAATAAAACTAAAATAAAATTCGTTCACAGAATTAATTTATTAAATAAATTTTAAAATCAAATTAATTAAACTATCAAATAAATTAATAATTTATTACATATTCTCGTGTTTATTATGTACAAACAAAACAATTGAAACATAAAAAATTGTAAATTTATGATTCATAAATAATGTGGTTTAGTGATGATGAGAAAGCGTTCATTTTTGCTGATGCATTGAACAAACCATAAAATCATAAACGAGCAAGAGAATGTAGACCTACAAATCACTCAATATCACTACCGGTTACAAATCTCAATACCTAAGGTGAAATATTTTCAACAAACTAAATTTTAGACAAAAAAAAACGTTTTTATATTTTTTGAAGGTAATATAAGTTCAATACCATCATTTTTTCTAAACGTATGTATATAAATCTAAACACAATACATTCCCATTTTCCTTCTAAAATACATATAATTTTGTGAAACTATGTAGCTTGTAAATTCATCAAAACTACATAATATAATTATAAATAGTTTTATTTTTTATTTTTTATGTACGGTGTGTGACGATTTCGTTCGGTATTTTTATTTTTGGTCATACGGACTTGTGTATTTCTTCATGTTGTATCATTTTTAACCACAACAAAAGGTATACACACGATTTCACGGTTGTGATTTGCTCGCTTCCATTTGCAATTATCAATAATTAATTGTGTCGTTGTATTATTGAGTAATAATTTTTTTTGTTTTCAGACATTTTGTTTGTAATCCAATTAATGGGTTTAAATTTTTAGTGAGGTATGTTAACCATTTGTTCGCTGTTTACTTCCTCAATGTCATGAACTTTTCAAACAAAAACCGGTAACGTAACTATAATTAAAGTGCACGAGAGAAGAAGAGCAAAAAATAAGACTACATACATTTTTTTTGTCTATAAGGTCATCGTTTAATTTTTTGATAAGAAACCCAGTGATTTCATTGTGAAACTCTATAACTCTACTATTTAGCATGTAACGCATATATCATATTCTACGATCGATCAACAATTATGTGCACCTTGCGGATTATAAATATACTTGCGATGCACAATAAAAGTTATCAGAGTTCAAGTTAATTCATGCATGTGAAACGGACGCTCGCTCATAAATAATCTTGGCGATTAAAATTAAATTAAATAAAAATTTCAAAAACTAAAAATTTAATTAATCCAGTAATTAAATTATAATATATATGAATCTTACTCATTTCCAACTTAAGTTCTTGATGCATAACCAAAGCGATAGATTTTCACTTTTCAAAATAGTTTCGATATTGAACCGATGATGAATTTTGACAACTTTCACCTGTGCAATGGGGTAATAGTTTTTTATAGTTTTCTTTATTCAAATTCTATATAACTTCAAAAAAAAAAAACGTATCATACCAAGACTATTCGTCTTTAATTCGATTATGATAGTCTTGAAAAAATAATATGCGAGTATGTGTGTTTGTAAAAGTAAAACTATATTTTATAAACGTATGTAGAGAAATTTATTTTTAATTTTATTTTCATTATAATTATAAACAGTTTAGTTAATTATGATATAGTTTTGCGTGATGAGAAATTTTATTTTCATTTTAATTAAGTATTATGTAATGTATATTATGTGCATATCAATATCGCATACAATTTATTAACAATAATTCGGAAGTTTGTTTTTATTTTGGGAAGTGAATTTTGAATAGCGTAGCACGATTTTATTTATTAGTTAGGTGATTAGTTTTTCAATAATAAACAAGCAATGATTTCTATATTTTGCTTAATGAAGGATTAATTCAATTGGATCGGTAGAGTATTTTATAAAGATTTTAACGACCTTCATTGAATAAGAGTTTTGATAGTTTAAGGACGACGATTTTTTTATTTGACGCAAGACCTAACGATATGTGTGATTTTATTAAATTATTTCTATGACTTAACGTCAAATTTTTCAAAACTATTATTAATTTAATGTTAGTATGTTTATTTAGTTACTTGACCTATTTTAGACTAAATAATTAATTTGCAGATAGTTCATATCACGTTAAAAATACAAATGATTTACGACGAAGCAAACTGAGGCCTTTAAAGTACAATCAAACCATATACCCGTATAAACCAGCTTATTGCAACTAATTAAAGTCAACCTGGAGTTGCAAATTGCGAAATTGTTCCAAATACCCGGTATATATTTTCACTATTATAAAAAGAACAAAAATGTCGCTTTTTGCAAGGTTTAGAAAATTAATCTCGATAATTGAAATTTTTCATTTGTTCGATTTTCTTTAACATTATCCCCGTTAAAATAATACTCCTAATAAGACAATAGATATTATGTTTCACAATGATCAGTTTAGCTTAGATAAAATATAATATGTACCTGCACTCACATATTCCTGCTCTTCTTGAATATAAACACTAGGGCAATCGATCAATCGACTGTCGGGTAATCGAAGAAACTTAATCGATGAATCGAAAATTTATTTTCTGGAAAGAAGTGTGAACCAATATTAGTGAAATATCATGTGCGATGAAAATGGGATTCTAAAATGATTTTTGGATTAACTTCTGGAATATGGCCAAGTAGAATGGAATTTGGCTATTCCTTAACCGATTGTGATGCAATTTGACATGTGCATTGGAAATGGGATTCTAGACTGATTTTTTGACGAAGTTCTGGAATATGGCCAACTACGATGGATTTGGGATATTCCTTAATCGATTTTAATAAAGTTTGACATGCGCGATTTAAATGGGATTCTAAAATGATTTTTGGATGAAGTTCTAGAATATGGCCAATGATGATGGAAATTGATCATATTAATTCTACCTATGTACATATAAATCATTTTGGAATCCCAATTTCATTGTACCTGCCGATTTTATTCAGAATCGGTTGATAAACAGATAGCTTCCATCTTGCCGCGCCGTATTCCAGAACTTCATCTAAAAATAATTTTAAAATCCCATTTTCTTTGTTCCTATCGAGTTTCATTGTAATCGGTTGATAAATAGGCAAGTTTTATCCTACTTGACCATATTCCAGAACTTCATTTAAAAATCATTTTAGAATCCAATTCCCATTGTACCTGACAAGTTTTGTCATAATCGGTTGAGAATAGCCAAGTTTTATCCTTATTGGCCATATTTCAGAAATTCATTAATCATTCATGCCCTGCTCTAATACACACCAATTTGTTCTTCCACGTCAGTTGTTCTGGTCATGTATTAGGCAGCTGCATGATGGGTACAATTGTGTAGGGGTAACCTGGTCACAATTCGCAAGCGCACGTGCTGCCTCCTTGTGGCAACCACTGGTAACTAAGGACATTTGGCTAATCGTGGCAATTTGGCACTGACTAAAGTACGGCGCTAAAGGAGAAATGCTTAACAAAAAACCCTAATCTAAGGTGAAACAGCATATGGCGATGGATGAATGGCTGATAGGTTAATCAGTCCAAATATGCGGACTCTGGATACCAGGCACCCTCCAGTTTTATTTAGCCTTCCTGTAATAAAGCTGGATGACCTACAGGCGACTTTGCATTCCCAGCAACTCGTACAAGTAAAATCAAAACGGTAGACGGAGCAGGAGTAGGAATATACGGGAGTGAGACTGACCTCCCGAAGTCCTTGGATCCCAATGCTTCCGTCTTTCTAGCAGAAGTAAATGCTATAGTAAACATCTAGGAGGGAGAGCAATGAGCCCAGATATATGTATCACGTACCGGCAGGCAATATTATCAAGTTCATTAAGAGCCTGAATATTGACTGGACGGATAATTAGCAGGGTCTAAGCACAAAAGATCTTTTAGGTCGCTAATAATAATAACTATCGAGTAGTTGCAGTTATCGAGTTTTGCAATAAACGAGTTTATACAGTGGTAGACATTCGTATAAACGCACTATGTTTTTTGAATATATGTACATACATAGTTCTAAGAGTAAAGTGTTTTGATTTTTTTCAAGTAGTCTAAATATGTCTATCATCTTAAATCTGTTGATAAGATAAACCATTAGTAAAAATTTTAATGTTTTACTTTAATAAATTGAAAAATCTAAATTTCAGGTGGACATTCGTATAAACGCACTTCTGATAATGTACTAAATTAAAAACCAAAATTAGCAATTTTTCATATATTATTTTATTTAATATTTCTGTGGTTTTTTTGAGAAACTATCATAGTTAACTGCATTTTTATCGATTTTTAGTTATGAATGAAAATAAATGGACAATTGTTTAAAGTTTCAAAAATAAATTTCAGTTTTCCAATATTTTCCTCCATTTCTCCGGAAAATTTAAAAAAACATCAGCAATTACTACGCAAAGTTACTGTGAGTTTTTATTTCAAATGCGTTTTCTGAAAAATTTACTTTTTGCAGTTAACTAGTTTCTCAAAAAAACCACAGATTTGGTCTGGCCCCGACCTTTCTGAATAACTTCGAAAATTCGAGTAGGCATTGAATTTGTTAAATTTTTGAGGGTTTTCGGATCAATTGTGGCCCAACATTCACGGATGGCACTTTTTAAATCTTTAATTGAATTATATTGCTGTTCATTTCCATAAACTTTTCGAGGAAGGCCCTCTAAAGATTTTCGATAGGATTGCAATCAGGACTATTGCCTATCCAAGATCTCAGCTCGCCAGAAAGATCTAATCCGCAAAGAAGCTATACACGAAACCGTCTATCATGCAGGCCATTGGATCTTCCTGTGACGACCCGACACATTGCCCGTATTTTTAATAGTTCACCGAACATAAAATGGACAAAATTTTGGATCAAACCACTTTTAACGGCCATGCATACGAATAATCCGCTCAAATTTGCTCGTAAATACATGTCGTCGATAACGGATTGGCAGAGTGTGATTTTTTCTTACGGAAAAAAAATTAATCTGGATTTTCCCGACTGCTACAGTTGCTACTGGCATAATTTGGAGGAACATGGCGTCGTTAGGTTGAAGCGTAATTTTGTGGCGGGGTGTTATGGTATGCGGTAATGCGGAGCATTTTCTTATAACGAGCAGCTTCCCGTCTGCTTTATAACGACACGAATGAACTTCCGTATGTACGTGAAACTTTTGGAAGACGTTTTGATAAATTATCTGGATAATAACATCAACAAAAATTATAATTTTCAACAAGACAATGCCTCGATCCATGCTTCGAAGGGGACCACACCGTGGTTTCTCGAGAAAAACATTGCCCTTCTTGAATGGCCAGCTTGCAGTCCTGATTGCAATCCTATCGAAAACTTTTAGAGGGCCTTCCCCGAAAAGTTTATGGAAATGAACAGCAATATAATTCAATTAAAGATTTGAAAAGTGCCATCCGTGAATGTTGGGCCACAATTGATCTGAAAGCCCTCAAAAATTTAACAAATTCAATGCCTACTCGAATTTTCGAAGTTATTCAGAAAGGTCACGGACGGGGCCAGACCAAATATTAAATAAAATAATATATGTATGTATGAAAAATTGCTAATTTTGGTTTTTATTTTAGTACATTATCAGAAGTGCGTTTATACGAATGTTCACCTGAAATTTAGATTTTTCAATTTATTAAAGTAAAACATTAAAATTTTTACTAATGGTTTATCTTATCAACAGATTTAAGATGATAGACATATTTAGACTACTTGAAAAAATCAAAACACTTTATTCTTAGAACTATATTCAAAAAACATAGTGCGTTTAAACGAATGTCTGTCTACCACTGTACTGTACTTTACACGATCAATATTAGCCGCATTTCTTGACACATTAATGATCCGGTTCAGATCAAAGTTTACATTGAAAACAACAACAAAAATTTGTTTGAGTAAGACGACTAACATTAACGACAAGTGGTCTTTGAAAAGTGTATCAAATTGGTTAGTAAAGGAAAATTGAACTACTAGTGATTACATAGTAATTTTCTTTACACTAAACAAAGAAGCTCGCTAGGTGGTTAAACACACAAACTGGGTACAATTTAACAATCTAGTGGGCATAAACTGGTAAGGATTATAGTCTGGATATTGCCACTGTAATGCAGTATACATAGTTGACTATATATCACTCAAACGGCCCCAAAAGGGAAATATGCCTTGATAGACTAGATGCCAAGAGAGCTAACCACCAAAAGGACACAAGTTCATCGGCTTAGAAAATTATATCGAAAAGAAGTTGAGAGAAACGACAGGGTTTTCGTATACAAGTTCAGAATAAGAAAGCACACCTTAGCTAAGCTAAAGATATGTGCCCTACGTTTGAATCTCTCAATTGTAAATAAAAAGTTTTAAAAGCTCGTTGCACACTTGAGCTAAACTATACGAGCTATGTATGTTTTTATTTTTAGCGATACAAACTATCTTAGCTTGAGTTTTCTTCGCCTTGCTATATCAGCTACAATAACTTCACACACATGTACATTGATATTTTTCTATATTTTACTGGTAACTTGTAGGTTACTTAGTTATATTAAGGTATTGTGTCATATGTAAATCATATTAAATAAATTACACAAACACAATGTTTGTGTGAAGGAAATTATTAGCTAAATGTGCAACGAGTTAAGCTACAGTGTAGTTAAAGCTGCGGTTTTTGGATCGGGAGGTACCGGGTTCGAATCCTGATAGAGGCGGGATGCAAAAGGGATTTTGCATCATCTGATTACGATCTGTGATATGATAAACACTACTAAGACCCTCTGCTGAGAGTGCAGAATTCATGGGCCGACCTAGCTTTCATGTCAGCACTATAGGCTGGCTGAAGCAATGCAATATGCAGGTGGTTTAATCAAAAACGAATTTATAGTCGTACGTGACGTCCTCGATTTGGCAACTACTGCGTAAAGTAGGACGGTAAAAATGAACTGCGGAAGATTCGGGAGTACCTTGAGCCCCAGCAAAGATTGGATAGTTAAAAAAAACCTAAACTACCAAGCTAAGCGAAGCTATGTTCTCTTGCTTAGCTTAATGAAATATGCAGCAAGCCTTAAAGCTCCTAAGGGCTACATAGTATCTTGGCAGGTTACAATTTCTGGTATGGAATAGTCCGGACTGAAAGATGATCCACTGCACCAGTTCATATTTCATGACTTATAACGACCTAGTTAATAGTGCCGCCACAAAGTCGGCAGTTATGTCAATGAAAAAATTGGATGTGTGGCCAACACATGACTTTCCTTTGTCTTTTTTACGTTAGTAAATTCTTTTTTTTTTGCTAACATTTTGCATTTATTAATTTTTTTGTAAACCGTTATACTTTTTGAGATATTTGCAAAATAAATTTTCTGGCCCAAGGGAATGGCCACTTCCGGTTGGCCGATTTGCACTAAAATTCACTGGGACATCCCAATTTATGAGAAAATCTTAAATATGAAGTTTCAGTTCGATTGGGTAAACCATCTGGGCTGTAGAAGAGGACACAGACAGATACCACTTCGAAACCCACATTATTGAACTCAGCGTACCTCAAAATAGATAAATCTCCAAAATAATTTATTGAGGGCCCTTTATGTTCTGAATAAATATATCTTTCCTTTAGCATGGAAGAATGGCAGTCATTCATTATCTTTAAAAAAGGCGGCGAAAACGACACCAAACCGACCCAAGAGCATAAAGACCAATCATGGTGCTGCAAATCTTGGGTTAATTACTCGTTACTCGAGAAATTAAATACAGGTAACAGTTTGGGTTCAGATACGGAGGCTCCGCGGAGAAAATAACAATGTGATTAAATGTCCTTCAAATCTTTACTCTGGTATAACGAAAATAAAAAGAAGCAATTCTCCACCAAAACCCATCATGATTCAAATTAAAGCCGCATTCATCATTAGAAGACCCCCCCCCCCTCCCCATTGGTGTCAGTTAATGGTCTGACTGCAACTGGACCCTCACTAAACCTGAATTCAATCCCAACTCCCAACTCAAACCCTCATCTCAACCCCAAACTGAATCCATAAACTAACACGGTCTGAAAACTCATTCTGTAAACACGCTCTAAGAACTCAAGTCAATCCTAACGGAACCTCTAACTTGACCCCAACTGAACATCATCTTAACCCCAAGCTCAATGTTCAAAAAAAAATCTCAATCTTGCCGTCTTACTTTGGTAGAAGTTTTTCCTGCCCAAAGTAAGAGCCAAGAATAATTTCTCTTTGTTTACTTTCAACAGTTGACACCAAGCTCTAAAATATAATTTATTATTTTAACAAATATAAAATAGTGATAACAAATTATTGAATAAAGTATAATAATTCCAAATGATAATTAACAAAATTTAAAATTCTGATTTATCGAAAAATTGATAATTGTTCTCTAGTGGTAAACATTACAACTATGTGAAGAAGAGAATTTGAACGTTCGATGTTGAAAGGCCGAATGTCGGAAGGTCGAATCTTGGAAGGCCGAATGTCGGAAGGTCGAATGTCAGAAGACCGAATGTCGAAAGGCCAAACGTCGAAAGGCCAAACGTCGAAAGGCCGAATCGATCGGAAGGCCGAATGGGTAGGAAGGCCGAATGTCGAAAGGCCGAATTTTCATGAAATTTTCCTTCACTTAATTGATTGAAATGGATATTGAAAACCATTGAATTTATTTCTTAATGTAAAATAATTTAAATAAATTGGAAATACGTGCTGTAGCATATTAATGTGATCAAATTTTGTCGGAAAAACAAATTAATTAATTTATTTATTTTTATTATAATTAATTAATGGGATCACTACATTTGCCTGGAAAAAAATTCCAGAAATTTTAAAATTCAGAATACATATGTAGTTAGAAAGTAAAAAATCCAGAAAAGAAAAACCTAGAAACTACCGGAAAAGCAATCCAGAAAAAATATTTTGTTTAAAATAAATGAAACAAATTCAATTTTATTGGCATTTTTAAAGGATCGGGGTATTTGCCTGTAAGACAAAATCTTGTTTTGCCGTTCAATCTTGTTTTTTGAATTCTTACCGTATAAAGTATAGTTTACCAAAATTTTGTTGGACAAATTCTTGTTTTTTAAAATTTTGTTTTCCGAAATAGTTATTTTGATTATTTTACAGTGAAATAATGAATATTTAGTGAAATAGTTTTTCTGGGATCGATATAAAATATTACATTCCAAAATGTTTTTTTTTTCTTTTCGCTGGCGCTACATCCCATAGAGGGATTTGGCCGCTTCATAATGAAGTTTTGTAATAATTTTTTGACGGGTAATGGGCTAGATACTCGATACTCAGATAAGCAGAAATCAGTTATTTTTTGCGAATTTGCTAGGAATGTTATACACGATAATTTAGCAACCCAATTTGTTTCTGAATTTCAGAAAATGGGATACTTTAATGCACTTTAACGTTTGTGCTGAATACAAAAATATATTTTACTTTGCTAAAATAATCGAGTAGTTTACGCAAGCAAATTTTCGATTAGCAAATCCGCCATATTTACAGAGTTGCGAATTGCTAGAGTATCGAGTATCTAGCCCAATGAGTAATTAATTCATTGATCCAACAATAACCAGCCGTGATTTTTCATCACCTGAGGGCATCGAACCCGGGACTTAAAGCAAGCATGCTAACCACTGTGCCACCGGGACGGTATGTTAATGCAAATGTTGCATCAACAAAATATTGCGACATGTTACAGTGCGACATGTTTGCTGATCCCGACTCCTACGTCCTCCGAAGTTCAAATCTAAAGTCTTGCGGAGGGCTAAGCGGGAGGGGATCCCAGCAACCTCCCGTGTGCCCATGAGAGTTACCGAAGCCGTTAGCCTTTATAATCGATGTCATTTTATTTTAATGTAAAATCTATTGACGATTGTAAAAGTAGAGAAAGCGCCTCTCGAGGACAATAGCTAAAATGATGCACCTGATAAAATGACATTTGTCACAAATGCGAAGAAAGAAAATTTAGCAATGCGGTAATTAAAAATTGTTTTTATAGTCCGAAATTGGAATAATTTACAATTATTAGCAATCCGGTAAGTAAAAATTGTGTTTACAGTTCAAAATTGGAATTGTTTACAATAATTTCGAACGTCAAATTATCAGGTACCTCAGTTTAAAAATTTTCCACTAGGTGGAATCCGTGATGCTCCAATCGTCAATTGACGATTGTAAAAGTAGAGAAAGCGCCTCTCGAGGACAATAGTTAAAATGATGCACCTGATAAAATGACATTTGTCACAAATGCGACGAAAGAAAATTTAGCAATGCGGTAATTAAAAATTGTTTTTATAGTCCGAAATTGGAATAATTTACAATTATTAGCAATCCGGTAAGTAAAAATTGTGTTTACAGTTCAAAATTGGAATTGTTTACAATAATTTCGAACGTCAAATTATCAGGTACATCAGTTTAAAAATTTTCCACTAGGTGGAATCCGTGATGCTCCAATCGTCAATAAAAGATTAACAGAGCATTCACAATGCAAAAACCTTTTTCCTTTTACTTACAGGTTTGTATGAATTTCCAACATAACGAACAAAAATGTTTGTTCGTTATGTTGGAAATTCATACAAACCTGTAAGTAAAAGGAAAAAGGTTTTTGCATTGTGAATGCTCTGTAATAAAAACATTATTGACATAAATAAACAGTACGTATTTTGAAAACAAGATTTTCTCCAAAAAGATTTTTAGTGACAAGATTTCAGAAACAGTCTTTTGAAAAATAGTGATATGTGGCCAACCCCATTTTTAGACTTTCAGTAGAAGCGATATGAGCGATACAATTCCTGTGATCTATGTCTGAAAGGTTAACGAAGCAATTTCCATTATCATAAATATTAAGAACTTTACGGAAAAATTCAAATTTGATAGACATTTTACAAATTTTAATTATAATTTGGTCCGCACTTTGATAAATATGTTTCTGGATTTTAGTATTCTGGATTTTTGTTTTTCTGAGTTTCTTTGTTTCTGGATTTTTTTCGGGATTTTCAGTTTCTGTATTTTTTTTCCAGGGTTGGCTACCTCCCTAAATTATTTTTAATTATATGACAAAAAAAACATTAGATTTGAATATTTAAGGCGATTTACAATTAAACATTTTTATACAAAAATGTTGATAAAAATATAAATTTTGAAAATTATCATTCATAAAAAGATGAAATATTAAAATCAATTTCGACACAAACGGCTTTTCAAAATTCGGCATTTAGACCTATTCGGCCTTTCGACATTCAACCTTTCGACATTCGGCCCTATTCCAATTTTTTAATATCTACCTAATTATTCATTCCGGAATGAAAATACACGTCAATTGTTGTTGTAAAATGTTCAAAGTAAGACTACAATTGATTATTCACAGTGGAATACCTACGGGCATAATAATGGCAGCCCACTAACACAGATATACCTTTTTGTAAGTAAAATCTTTTACCGACTTCGCTAGGTGTCTCGTTCACACAAAAGTCGATTTTATATATTTATTTCATTTTATTTTGACTGAAAATTTTTTATTTGCAATGGAATTGGGGCATTAAATTTAACATGTCACCGGTCACTTGACTGAAAGTGATCCGAGTTCAGATAACATAAATGTTTACCTCTTCCCCAAGGTATGCCACCTAGGTAGCAATAGCAACGAGATTTAAAATAAAAATGTTTGTACAACCCTGATATCCTGAATGTAAATTTTAAATGGGACGAACTACGTAAGTACAATCCGTATCAAAATCATAATGTATAATTTGTTAAATGCACAAAATCAAAACGCCATTAAAAAAAATCGTGAAATAAAAAAATGATCTTCAGAATAAAAAGTGAGGTTAACGTAAAAAAATAATGACATTGAATTATTTGCAACTTTTTGCTTATTCCGATTTTTTTTTTTAAGATAATTATACAATACATTCCCTATCCTTCACTTATATTGTACATTTATGAACACATATGTCTTACACAAATTTGAATAAATCAATCTACAATTTTACATGTTTTACAATACGATTACGTATCCTCAATCAGTGTGATTATACGTCACAAAAAAATCGAATCAAAGAAATCTAAAAAAACACAAGAGAAAAAATGAGTGAAATGTGCGCTTTGCGCTATCGCCACCACATTGTAACTACACAATTTTTTTACATACGAGATTTATGATTCATGAATCACTAGAATTGTTATTTTTTTCAATTATCACTCAATAATAAACAATAATGATTGTACGTACACCAAATTAACATACAGGCCATAATAATTGGGTGCGTACTATTTTCTAGCGGCCGATTTGTTTGTAATGCCGATGATGATGAATTTGAAAGTTTTGCGTGTAGAGCTAACAAAAAAAAAAATATCCATAATGGCGGTTGTACGTAATCACTGTATGTATATGACAAAAAAACCTCATATATTTTTTACGAAATTGTAAATACATAAATGAATTATGTATTACATATAGGAAGGTAGATTTTTTTACAGTGTTTTATACATAAAAAACACTAATCCTAAAACAAATAATCAATTTTTTGAAAACTAAATTACCTGTGGTGATGTATTACTATTTGTTTCATCCATAATTTTATCAGTCTCCATTTTCATCATTCTAAGATTTTGTTAGAAAATCTTTTGATGATTTCTTGCGTGTTGTGTTTTAGTGGGATAGATGTTACGATTTTTTTTAGAAAAACAAACGAACTAGGTATTGAACACAGAAAAACTATTTTTTTTTTGTACACTTAAATCAATCACTTGTATTTTTTTTTTTTTTATTAAATTAAATCACAAATTTATTATTTCTTTATTATTATTATATAGCTATTTTAAATTATAAACTATTTATATATACATTTATAAAAAAAAACCTAAAGAATTATAGAAGTAAAATTATTGAAACTATTTTTAAGCAGCAATGCATTAGGGTCATTTTTCTTTTTTTGTTGTGTATTTTATATTAACAAATTCGAACTACTCTACTTAGATTTTAAAATAATTTCGCTACACTACAATTATTTATAATCACATATAATACTTATTTTATATATTTATATCCACCATTTAAAATTAAAATTATTGTATTTTATAATAATAAATGAAAAGAAAAATTTCTTCTTTTCATGAAATTACTGTTCGCTCTGATCACTTCGAAGACGACGATAGTGACGTCAGCTATAACTGCAGACAACACGACACGGAAAAAATTCAGAAATGAGGTAGAAAAAAAATTTATTTTCTTGAAGTTTTTATAATTTTTGGTTTTGTTCGTATGATTTTGGTGTTGCATGATGAATGTTATTTTTTATTAGGTTGGTGTGATTTGTTGGGATTATTTTGTGTGGTTGGTGGCATAACAACCAAATTACGTTAAGTATTTTTTTCAAAATAAACCAAAATTCCAAATTTCATATTCACTTTATTAATATTTTAATGCAATAATAAAAATTTCAAATAATTATAATTCACACATAAAAAAAATCCAAATCTTTTAGTAACGTCCCTTCTTTTTCTTGGGTTGATTCTTCCGTTGTTGTTGGCGTGGTCCAGGCGTTGGTTCTTGATATGGTGTCGCTGGTGAATTTTTCGTATGCAAATTCTGAGCCTTTGTCATATCGTACTGATCTGCAGCACCCGAAGACATACCCTGTGAACCTTTAATAACCTCCTTTGTCCGACGATCACGTTTACGACGGAAACCGGTTCGCTCATACTTTGGCAACCAGCGCTCAGGATCCGGTTTAACATTGGCATCATACGATTTGGGTAGCTTGCCTTTCCTCTTCTTTTGTCGTTTTTTCTTTTGTTTGAGTTCGGTGGCCGGTGTACCAGGTGATTGATCACTACGGATAGCAGTTTTTTTCACCGCTTTAGTCGACATCATCCAGTTGGTGGCCTCCAGTTGATCGATTTCTGATGCGGTAGTCATTGTTTCCAAAGCGGGTAGTTTCTTACTTGCTTCGTTCGCTTTCATTGGGTTAAATTGGGCATACGCTATTACCAATTGTGCTAAGATTTTCATGTCTTGAGAATTCTTTTTGAAGAGTTCTTCGAGGCTACTAGCTGCCGTTTCGGCTTCTCCTCCACGCAAATGGAAATCGGCAGCTTGTCTCCACATATCGGTTAAATCGGCTGCATTGCCTTTATTTTTCTTATACCATTCAACTGCGTCTTTAAGGACTTGAGAAGCAGCCGGTTTATTGTCCAAACCTAGATAAAGTGTTACCAAGGCAGAAACAACGCCAGGACTATACTTCTCTTTTGTCTCGAGCGATTCGAGAATTTCAATAGCCCCCTTACGATTACCATTGAGAAATTGAATTTGTACAGCTGCGAATTTTGTGGCGATAACACTTTCTGGATGGTTTTTAGCAAAATTTTGGAGCACTTCAATAGCCTCTTTATACTTCTTGTCACGAACATACAGACTGACACGGATTAACATTTCGGTAAAATCAATTCCGGGATATTTTTGGAGAAGCTGAGAGCATAACTGAAGGCATTCCTGCTGGTTGGTGTTGGTGTACAACGCGAGCAAGCAGTTGTTAATGGCAATGATCTTCTTTTGGCGAATAGTCAATTTATGATCGCAAGCATCAGTGAGTGCCGCCTTCATTTTCTTCTTCGAATCGAATACATTTTGATCCTTGTTTATGGCCACCATGTTATTGGATGCTACCGCAATGAGTGCGGGATCCTTAAGTTTATTTTTCAAGATATCGGTATAAATTTGTGAAGCTTCCTTAATTTTCCCTTGCTTTTGTAGACAGTAGCCAAGTTGAACACGAATGATACCAATTTCTTCTTGGATATCCTCTTCCCCTGCTCCATCTTCCTCCAAAAATTCGCGACATAATTTTTCGCTTGTTCGCAGCTTCTTTTCTGATTCGACCCATTTATCCTGGCCGAGCACCGAACATGCACTATTGTAGCATAATTCATAAGAGTCTTCACGAATCGATGATACTTCTTTTGTTGATTTCTCAATCGAGAGATTAGCAACTACGGCACTCAAATTGGTTAAGCGCTCATCATCATAATCATCCGAGGTGTTCTTGATGATATCCTTGTAAGCATCATAGCAATCCTCAAAGTGTTCCAAACGGTAAAGGATTTGTGCTCGAAGCTCTTTTAAATTATCTGGAAGTGGATTTAAGCCACAACTATCAACAGTTTCCAATGCAATCTCAGGCTGATTCAAGCGATATTCACAGTAGGCCTTCTCGAATGGATACTCGGTTGTTTTTAGTCGATCGATCTGTTGCAACGCTTCATTAAATTTCGAAAGTTGGATCAAACAGATTAGTTTACATTGAAATGCTTTTGGTTCATCGATTGAGACACCTAGAACTAAAAAACAAGATAAAAAATTAGAGACAAATTCCACGGTTCGAGAGTTACCGATTTACTTCTATTAGCAGACTTCAACGCTTTCTCGTACTGTCCACTTTGGCCGAATTTATTCAGCTCCGTATATATAGCGCGTATATTTATATCTTTATTAACATCTTTAGACATTTTTTATGAATTTTAATTAATTTTTTTCTGTAAATATGTATCCAACTAAACGTGTGAGAATAAATTAACAAATAAATGACAACACGGCAGGCAAATGTCAAATTTGGGTATTTTTACATTTTGTACGCAACCAAATGTTTGGGTATTTATGCCACATACGTCAAAATCATATGATACTCGTTTGTAAATAAAAAAAACTTCATCGCCCATTACACAAAAAAAATGGCAAATCGTCGGGAAATCTGTGAATTATTAGATAAACTCGTATTGGAATCGTTCGATCTGATTGAACAGGACATTCAAACAAAAATCAGTATTGAAAAAACTGCAAACGCTGGTCAATTATTAATTGCTAAGGCCCGTTACATTCAAGGACATCATTCAGTGTCAGAAGCACAACTTCCAACCGAGAATAGTCAGGAGTTTAGGAGTCTGGTCAACATAAATTATGATGTTGATGAGCTGAATATTCCACAATTGGAACAAATTGATAATGCGGTGGATAAAGAGCAAGGATTTGTTGATCCAGTTAAATGGTTTGGTGTACTTGTACCACAGAGTCTACATTTGGCCAAAGAAAAGTATAAGAAAGTGATTGCGCTTTCTGTTGAGGCGGCTAATATTCAGTCAAGGCTCTCTTATGTTTTCTTTGATATATTTAAGCTACAACAAATGAAAAAAGAACTTGAATAAATTATTTTAAATTTAATCCCATTACGAAGTATTTTATTTTATGCACAAAAGCACAATGTACAACAAAAACTAAAAATGTACATTATGCACAAGCACAATGTACAAAAACATAGATTTATTAGTGCTTTTGGTCACCATGTCAATTAACGTTATCAAAATTAGCGGAAAACCCATTTATACGAACCGATTCCCTCTCGATAGGGAACCCCCCAACACAGACCAATTTGCTTCGAAACAAGGTACATATGTACTAACATTTAGCAAAGACATCACTCACTCCTTGAAATTTCCAGACAAGTAAGAAACGTCAAATTAGAAAAAATAAAAAACGCGAAATCTGTTTCCAAACAGTTTTCTCGCAATTTTTAATAAAATTTAATTTAAAAACATGAATTTCGACTAAATTTCAATTAAATTATTAGTTATAGACTACAAAATGGTTCCAAAACCTTATAATTCTTTTAATACATGGATGGAAATTGGTGTCAGAGCCGTTCTGGTAATTATTTTTCTGTGAGTTCGTCTTAAATCTATTTATGCTCGTTTTTTATTTTACACTCGCATCCTTTTGTTCAAATTATTTTTAGGCAGTTGGATAAAACAGCACCGTTCAAAAGAAAAATTCATCCCGACGAATTGTGGCATTACCGAAACCCCAGGACAGCTGATTATGTACATTTTAACGTACTATTTCCATTAATCATCTTGATTCCCGGACTGGCCATGATTGTGAATTATTTTGCGTCACGTGATCGTTACGATTTGAGTCAGGGCAGTTTGGCATTAACATTGGCAATCGGTTTAAATGGTGTGCTCACGGATTTAATTAAAGTGTTAGTGGGTCGGCCAAGGCCAGATTTTTTTTGGCGTTGTTTTCCCGATGGTGAGATGAATAATGATATGGTGTGTACGGGTGATCAAAAATCAGAGTTAGATGGACGAAAAAGTTTTCCAAGTGGTCATTCATCGTTCGCGTTTGCAAGCATGGGATTCTTATCGTGGTATTTAATGGGAAAGATGAATATGTTTAATCGGTACGGGCGAGGTAATTCATGGCGATTAATTTTATGTTTGCTGCCTCTAGTTAGCGCCACCGTAGTTGCTATCAGCCGAACTTGCGACTACCATCATCATTGGCAAGATGTCGTAATTGGATCTCTGCTTGGACTTGGACTCTCGTATTTATGCTATCGTCAGTATTATCCGCCACTATCATCCAACTTTTGTGATCGCAGTTATTATTCCAAGATCATGGACGCCAATTTTATTCGAGGTACAACCCCGAACGATGAGAATTTAGATGAAATTGCAATGAATGAGGTGGCAGAGAGCTCGAGACTAATGAAAGAGACGGAAAAAGACGTAAAATGGATATAAGTCTGATTAAATCTCTCACACCACGCTCCAAAAAACATAAACAGCCATTTTCTATTTATTCCTATTTATTTTAATATATATTTTTAAACGACACTTTCGGTAAATGACCGGTAGTGAGACTTTGGATAGCTCTCTGTAGCTATTTGTATAAAATATAAAATTATTCTAATAAACATTCCAAATTGCGTATTATGAAAGAATTTGACGTAGAGTTCTCTTTATTAATTATTTTAAATAATTTCCTTTTCCTTTTTCGTATTGTTTTTATCAAATGAAAAAAAGAAAACGCAAATCGACTCGTCAATCATAATAGGGGTGTCTTTCAGCAACGACCTTGAAATTGCACGTTAAAAAATCATCCAAACCGCATTCTATATGATCACCGTGTTTAATTTTATCGATTCCATATGGCGTTCCAGTTAGAATTATATCATTTTCTTCTAGCATCATGTGTTGAGAGATATAGGCGATGAGTTCATCCACGCCTACTACTAAATCAGCGGTTGAATCTTCTTGTCGCATAACACCGTTAACCTTCAGCCAAAGTTTTGTATTGTTCCGATCTCGAATTTCATGTGGCTCAATGAATCGACTCACTGGAGTGGCGGTATCAAACCCTTTACCCAAATCCCATGGATAGCCAAGTTTTCGCGAACTAACAATCTCATCCAATGCGGTCAGGTCAAGTGCCAAACAGTAGCCAGCGATATAATTCTCTGCTTCTTGGGCTTGAATATTTTTACACTTCTTTCCGATAATAACGCCCAATTCAACTTCATGATTTATTGTATTGTACACTTTGGGCAATACGATATTCTCGCCTTCCTCTATAATCGACGATGGAGGCTTCAAAAATATGATTGGTCGTTCACTTTGTGGCGAATTTGTTTTTGACAATGTTTGTCTGTGAATTATGTAAATAAATATTTTAATTGATTACGCAATCATATTATTAAATTCTCACTTTGAATTAGCCGCAACACCGACAATTTTTCGTGTCACTTTAGCAAAATTCGTACACATTTTTCTACCAAGGCAAAACTTCCGTTTTACGACTCGTATTCGTAGCGTCAACTCAAGTTGAGTATGTATGACTTTCTAATCAAATATTTTTGATTATTGTGTTAAAGTGTTTTTCTATTTTCTACTTGTTGTTGTGTAAAAACTTGAGAAATGTGAGTGATAACAAATTGCGAAAATAACAAGATAAATATTAATTGCCTTGATGTACGCGATTTTTACTGATTTTTTTGTATGAAGCACTCGTCTCAAGCGGATGAAATACATAAACTTTGATAACGATTTTTATCGCCTTATTTTTGAATTGAATAATGGGATTGTATCAAGGATGTGTTTTGGTGCGAACAAAGTTCAGTGTACTGAGATAGATTAATTCGATATTACATATAGTATCACAATAGTAGGAGACGCTTGTAGGCGTATTTTTTTAACTCCTTGGTTGATGCACGATCAGATTTTCTCAGATCGCGATTTCAAATTCATTTTAAAAATGATATGAAAACAAAATAATTCTATCTTACTTACACTTCATTCACAAATCACATCCAACCGTAAATAATTATTAGATAATTTATAACATTTCATTTATCGTATTGACAATTGTCTTGCTGTGGAAGGTAGATTGGTGCTGCATCCTGCATTAACCTCATCCACCAATGCCTCAAGATAATGTCTTCCTCGCTACTGCTCTCCTTGAATTATCTGACGCAACAACAATTATCTGGACAGCGATTTTGGTCGCAAAATGAGGATTGAGGATTGAGAATTTTATATATGTACACGGTGTATAATATACAATTTGCTATTGTGTGCCGTCAAATATTTTTATTGTATTAGTGTATTTTCTCATGGGTAAGTATTAAAAATAAGCGAAGCGGGGGAAATCGGTTCAAATTTTTGGTGCTTACGCTCGCCTTGAGTAATTTTTCCCGTTCTTCTAACATGAGGAATTCATGTTTTTGTCTCTATCGATGTTGTAACCGACGACATTCATGTTTCATTAATAAAAAACCAAAAAAAATTATGTAAACAAAAAAATTCTCGTCTAAGAAAAAACAAAAAGCAACATAAATAAATGATTTTTAATTTATGCATTCTTCGTCGGCCCCATTCGTAACATTTTTAATTTTTTTTTTTAATTTTGAATATTGTTGTTTCTTTCCAAGTTATGTGTGGGAACTGGTGGGAGTATATAAGAACATAATAAAATGTAGTCAATATTTTAATATATTCTCTCGATCGTTCTCTTCTGAGCTTATTTATCTTATTTGTATAATGTTATCCCTTTTATTCTTGTTGTTTTATCTTTCGCATTTGCATCATATTAAATAAAAAACTAAAAAACGCCCATTCGACACCAATACAATTTACCAAACTACTGCCTTCCGGTAATCCTCAAATAAATCCTCATTTTGCAACCAAAATCGCTGTCCTGAGCGCTGTTGTTGCGAGGGCGATGCTAAATTAGCATCCACAATAGGTATTTACTGGCTCTACACCGTAGATAGTATAATAGCAAAATAGTATAATACTATTTTACTATCTACCGTAGTCGGTTTTACACCGCATAAAATATTTATAAAAAACAGAAAATTATAACAAAATAATGAAAAAGAATTATTTCAAAATACACAAAAACTTTTCTAGACTAATTTATCAATAATCCACTGTCAAAATTTTCCTTCTACAATAAAATAAAATAAATTATAATAGGTATTAAAATTTGATAGCTATCAAACCAAAATATTATATTTTATTTTTGCTATTATACTATCAAAACATCGGTTTTACACCGGATAGCAAAATAGTATTATACTATTTTGCTATTATACTATCTACGGTGTAAAGCCAGTAATTATCTATAGATAATTTAGCGAAGACAAAAACCATTCTACTAGCGGTTCACTAGCGGGTGCTTGCGGTTGGTCGATTGGAAAGCAACTGTTATTATCAAAATTAGTTGCAAAACACTCTTTACTAACCGCGTTTCAAA
Organism: Tipula helvola; assembly: GCA_963556165.1. Classification (NCBI taxonomy): domain Eukaryota; kingdom Metazoa; phylum Arthropoda; class Insecta; order Diptera; family Tipulidae; genus Tipula; species Tipula helvola. The sequence goes on from OY744481.1 coordinate 367,316,586, forward strand.
ATTAAATCTTTTGTTGTAACGAGTAATTGGTGCCATGTCAATTCTAACCTTAATCCGGCCGATTTTGGTCTCACGTGGATTACTCCCAGATCAATTAAATATCTCTGATTTGTGGTGGAATGATTCAAAGTTTCTTCAATCATCTGATGAATCCTGGACTCTACCGTTTTTGTTGTCAGATGACATCGAAATATCCGAGCAAAGAAAGCCTACACAATTGATCCTCGCGATCCGAAATTGAAGATGCTGTCATTATTCATGGATGATGACAAGAATTATTCGTATTGGTGGTCGATTGAAATTTTCTTTCTACTTTCATCACTTCTTGACATAAGTAGTTTTAACCAGTTAAACTAGTAGAATCCATTTCCTCGTTGGTCGGCCACTTAAGTCAATAACGCGAGAAAACGCTTTTCCCAATAATTAACGTCTGTTTATTTCCTTTTGTTTTTTGTTTATTCTTCATAAATACATAATTTTTTTTGCAACCGTTGGCTATCCCTTGCTGTCTCAAAAAATAGCTCCTTGGTCTATCGTCTATCGTCTATGTCGTTGGCCCAAGCCGAATCAGAATAATCAATTACCTTTGAATTACCATCATTTGAAAATTCCAGTTTAGCTGATGCAGTACCACGAAAGTATCATAGGATTTTTTTAACCGCGTTCCAGTGCGGCAGACCAGGGTTGTTATTGAATTTGCTAACGGCGCTGATTGCATAGCATATATCCGGACGAGTAGTATGAGTGAGCAGCGAACATGATACCTCCAACTACTTCCTGATAAGGAATATTTTTCATTTGAACGGCTTCATTACCAGATTTAGGTGACAGACTTTTCGTTAGTTTTTGATTTGCATCAATCGGTGTCAATGCTGCATTACAATCAGCCATACCATACTTTTTTAACATTTCTTCGATGTACGGTCTCGAGTCATTCGCATCCCTAGGCACTGTTGAACTGCTCCCAAGTCCTTCATTTAAAGGTATCCGATAATTTTCTTTTCAATGAATTTTTTAACTGTTTGTTATTTGAGAATAACAACAAATCATTAACGTACACGGCTACTACCAAAATATGTTCATTCTGAATTTTGTGATAGATGCAGGGGTCCACTAACGAAGACTTGATGCCGAAATCTGTAAGAACACTACCCAATTTGCAATTCCAAGTAAGACTTGCCTGTTTTAAGCCGTGCAATGCCTTCTTAGAACGACAAACTTTCGACGATTGGTTCCCATTCTGATATCCTTCCGGTTGGCACATATAAATTTCTTCCCGTAATTCACCCTGCAAGAATGCCGCAACTGCATCCATTTGATCAATTTCTAGATCATACTTAACTGCAAGTGCAATTAAGTATCGGATGGACGAGTAACGAACAACTGGCGAATATGTCTCTTCATAGTCGATACCTTCTCGTTGAGAACAACCTGTAACTACAAGACGCGCTTTATAACGGTTGATATTTCCATTAACATAGCATTTGATATTGTAGACCCTCTTGCATTGGATCGCTTTTCTATTCTAATTCGGTGGAATATTTGCTAGAGTCCAGGCTCCATTTTCAAGAAGAGACTCATATTCCTCTTGCATCGCTTTTTTCTACAAATCGCATTCAGGACAGCGCATAGCCTCTTCATATGTTAATGGATCTGAGCGTACTTCAGATAATTTAGCATTGCAACTGAGTTCATAATCCTCAACTTTGCTGGCTATTTGCTGATGCGCTTATTACTTTCTTCGATGGCTTCTACATTGTTATTTATAATTTTAGAACCTAATTCATCATTGGAACATAATCTACCATTGGAATATAATCCATCAATGGAACACAATTCATCGGCTGCAGCAGCTTCTATGAATGTCGGTGTTTCCTTCACTTATTCTATATTGCAATAAAGAGGTGTGCTTGATGATTCCCTCACTTCATGATCATCGTTTGTACAGTTATTGGTACAGATATGATTCAATGAAAATTACATCACGACTCTTTAATATGTCACCAGCTTTTGAATTCTCACAGTAGCCAATAAAAATGCATTCCTAAGATTTGAAATCCCATTTTTTACGTTTTTGTTTCGGTATGTGTGACATAGCTTTTCGTCGTGGTGGCTGCAAAAAGTCTTATGTCAAAAAATATTCAATTTCCTTTTTATTGTATCATTGTAACCAAAATATCGCTTACTGTGTGGTGAGTGCGAGGTGAGTGATTGAAGTGGTCGGTGATAGATGGCATTGATCAGAGAATAAATACATTTCGTACAAATTGATAGAGTGTACATGTTTGTTGGGTTAAAAAAGAAATGATAAAAAATTAATAGCTTAACGTCAATAGTCTGAGTGAACAGACACGTTCTTTTTTATGTCGAATTTTTATAATGAAACTTAAATTTAAAATATAAAACTGTAAATACAATTACAAAATAAATTGAATTATAAAGTAAATAAAATTGGCATATTGTTTTGTGTATAAATAAAATCGGAGCTGAAGCTGATAAGCATAACAGATAGGTTTTTGGGTATGACGCCGACCCGTATAACCTATAATTGGTAACCAACCGACGTGATTGCGTATTAAAATTGAAAATACTATTATTCAAGTATAGCAGAATATTACTACTTAGGCGTACAATAGTTTATCAGCATTTGTTTTTTAAAAAAAAAAGTATCCGAATGAAATATATATATAAAATATTAAATATCGTCCAAATTTTGTGCACGTGGTAACACTGGACATTTAACCTATAAAAAAAAGATCAACTGTATCCAGCCAAATTTATTACCATCTGGAGTAACTATCATCTATATTATCATTTATATTGGGACAAATAGAATATATTGGGAATATAATATATTCAGTAAAACATTCATTGATGAGATCATTTGGGAAATTTCAACGTGCAACATCCAGGAAGCAGGCATCCAGTATCGTTTATATAACCATATAAGCAATTATTGTAATTTGTAACTGTAAGTACCATTTGTATTTTTGTTTGTTCAGTGCCATATAAGTAGCCGGTATAATGACCATTGCGAGTTTTTTGTTTGTAATCGCGGCGTTATTTTTGGGCGCGTGTTATTTCTTTCGCCGCGTGGCGAATGGCGTAGATTCGGACGACGAATTAGAAACGGAGAATGAAACTACTCCAGCGGGTTCGGTTGCGCAGTCGGTGGGCGAGCCAGTAGGAAGTACTATCACGTTGACACCCGAACAGTTGAGCGCGTTAATAGAATCAAGAGCGCGTAGTATGTTGGTTGCGCAGCAGACCGATAAACAGAAATTCCCTTTATCCTCAGTCGGTACTAGTACAGTGGCACATACGGATGCAGCAAAAAAAGAACCGCAAATGTCGCAAAGTATACCAAAATTGCATATTCAAGGGTCGGGTTCCGAAATATCGCACGTTTCTTTCAAAGCACCGCAGCCATTGTTTAATCAAATCCCGGAGGTGTGGTTTGAAATATTGGAGCAGCAATTTCAAGTGGCTGGTATTACCAAAGAAGGCACCAAGTATTCGCATGCAATTAGTGCACTCGATGCCAGGCTGCACAATCAATTTGCGAGTTTAATTATACGCGAGAAAGGTGATCAGCCGTACTCAGTATTTAAACGTGAGGTGATCAAAGGACTGGGTGAGTCTGAAAAGACTAAATTAAATAATTTGTTGCATGGGCTGACCTTGGGGGATAGGAAACCGTCCCAACTTTTAGAGTTGTTTAGGCGCGATGCAGGCACTAGATTCGGTGATGATTCGATACGCCAGTTATGGTTGCAAAGATTACCTCAGCAGATTCAGTTAGTATTAACGCCATTTGAGAATGATCTGCCGTTGTCAGTGTTGGCTGAACGAGCAGATAATCTGATCGAAACCCTGTCACAAGCCCAGATTCATTCAGTAGCTTCTCCGACTAGCATTCCACCAGAGACTAATCAGTCAAATTCCCCAAGTCTAAACGCAATATTAGCACAAGTTGTCACCGTATTGGGTGAAGTTTCAGCAGTAATGGCGGCAAATGGTAGGTCGCGTAGTCCCGGTAGGTCATATAATAATCATCCTCGAAATCGTTCCCAATCGCGAGAAATCAGTCGTGGTAGTGATGAGTGTTTTTACCATCGCCGATTTGGTGAACGCGCACTTAAGTGCGTGTCGGGATGTAAACACAACGCCACGTTTATGCCTAATTCTGATATCCAGATAAAAGCAAAAAAATAATAGCACATCAGCATTCGGCGACGTGTCTTGATGGTGCTGTTTCAAGTCGCCTATTAATCCAGGAATATAACACAAAACGTAAATTTTTAATAGATACGGGAGCAGATGTGTCCGTTATACCACCAAATTTGTCTAGAAACTCAAGCAAAATATCACAGTTTAATTTATATGCGGCCAATGGGACGCAAATTAAAGCATTTGGAACACAGCCTCTTCAGCTTGATATAGGTCTGCGTAGAAATTTCCATTGGAATTTTATTGTGGCAGATGTATCTATGCCTATTATTGGTGCCGATTTTTTGCAAAGCACGGGCTTAGTAGTTGACATTAAAAGACGTAGAATAATCGATCCTTTAACAAGTTTATTTACTGTTGGTTCCATAACGGTGATTCAAATACCAGCTCTTTCGGTTGTAGACAAAACGGTAGTTCACGCGGAGGTTATTGAGTTGTTGTCCAAATTTAAATCTGTTACACATGAATCATTGAATTCATCCGCGGTGAAGCATAATGTGACGCACTGTCTTGAGACCCGTGGACCACCGATATCATGTAGAACACGTAGATTGGCGCCGGATAAATTGGACATCGCTAAAAAGCATTTCGAAAAAGCTCGTGGGCTAGTCCGCTCCATTTGGTGCCGAAAAAGAACGGTGAGTGGAGACCTTGCGGCGACTATAGAGCATTAAATAATGTCACGGTCCCGGATAGATACCCTGTCCCCCATCTTCAGGACTTTTCTTATCAGTTGGCCGATTGCACAGTATTTACGACATTAGATATGGTGAGGGCGTATCATCAGATACCCATCGAACCAGACGATATACCAAAGACAGCCATCACAACGCCATTCGGACTCTTTGAGTTTTGTAGGATGACATTCGGTTTACGGAACGCAGCACAATCGTTTCAGCGATTGATGCATACAGTTATGTTTGGTCTACCATTTGTCTTTGTTTATTTGGATGACATATTAATTGCATCAAAGTCATGGACAGAGCATATGAGCCATCTTAATATAGTACTTCAAAGGTTGCAGGAATATGGTCTGATAATTAATGTAGGCAAATGTGTTTTCGCGGAGACAGAAGTAAATTTTTTAGGACACTTGGTGAGCGCCGGTGGTATTTTGCCGTCATCAAACAGAGTCCAGGTTATTGCAGAATTCGAACGCCCATCTACGGTACAACAACTGAAAAGATTCCTGGGAATGGTTAATTTTTACCGTCGTTTTGTACCGGGTGCAGCACGAGACCAAGCTGTGTTGAATGATTTTTTAAAAGGGTATCGCAAAAATAGTAAGGTCCCTGTTGCGTGGACTGACAAGTCCATTAAAGCTTTTGAGGATTGCAAGTCAAAGCTGTGCGAAGCAGCAGTATTGGTTCATCCAGTGACATCGGCGCGTTTATCTATAATGGTTGATGCATCTGACACCGCAGTGGGTGCGGTAGTTCAGCAGTGTGTAGAAGACCAATGGCAGCCGCTTGGTTTCTACTCGGTGAGACTAACTGAAACCCAGCGTAAATACAGCGCTTATGATCGGGAGCTGTTGGCCGCCTATTTGGGGATTAAGCACTTCCGGTATTTGTTGGAAGGTCGTAGCTTTACCTTATACACTGATCACAGGCCACTGATATATGCATTCATACAAAATGCAGATAAAGCATCGCCGAGACAGCGTCGTCAGCTGGACTATATAGGGCAATTTACTACGGATTTACAGCACGTCCCCGGTGTAGGCAATGTGGTAGCAGATGCGCTTTCCCGGCTAGATCAAATAGATATTCCAGAGTCTGTCGATTATTCAAAAATTGCTAAGTTGCAAGTTGGCGACACGGAACTAAACGCGTTGTTGCAAGATCAACATACTACGCTAGAATTCAAAGAAATTCCCGTGTCATTTAATTCAAACACAAAGTTGTATTGCGACGTCTCTACCGTCAAGCCCAAGCAAAGTAAGCGAGTAACTTTTTCCTTCGAGAAATCACAAGTGGAACCTCGTCTGGTAATGACGAGAGCAGGGCGCGCCACCAGGCTGCCGCAACGATTGCAGGATTGAGTTTCGTTCAATTCCGTTAGAATTTCGCTGGAGGGGGAGTGTGTGGTGAGTGCGAGGTGAGTGATTGAAGTGGTCGGTGATAGATGGCATTGATCAGAGAATAAATACATTTCGTACAAATTGATAGAGTGTACATGTTTGTTGGGTTAAAAAAGAAATGATAAAAAATTAATAGCTTAACGTCAATAGTCTGAGTGAACAGACACGTTCTTTTTTATGTCGAATTTTTATAATGAAACTTAAATTTAAAATATAAAACTGTAAATACAATTACAAAATAAATTGAATTATAAAGTAAATAAAATTGGCATATTGTTTTGTGTATAAATAAAATCGGAGCTGAAGCTGATAAGCATAACAGATAGGTTTTTGGGTATGACGCCGACCCGTATAACCTATAACTGCATCGTACACGGCACTTGTTGATTTATAATAATGGTTTTAATTAAAATGTTAGAAATTTTAATAATATTTTTGCATTTATTTAGTTTTTTTGTTCATTTCGTCGGTGAACGGTTGACGAGATAAGCAGCTGTAACTATAGCTTCTGACCTTCTTTTTGCATAAAATTAATCATGCATTTATTAACATACTCCGAACCATTATCGGTGCGTATGATTTTCAACTGCTGTCCTGTTTGCTTTTCTGCATACGATTTAAAATGCTTGGAAGAACCAATGACTTCGTCCTTAGTCTCCAAAACATAAATGAAAACCTTCTTTGAATAATCATCCACAAATGTCAGGAAATAGCTACTTCCGCCAAGAGACTTTGTTTCCATTGGACCGCACAGATCCGAATGTACGAGCTCCATAAAATTCTGTGCTCTTTTGTGCTTTGCTCTTTCTATGCTGTTTGCCTCTGGCGCAGTCTATGCAAGTTTCATTCAGACAATTTTTAAAATTAACGCCATTGGTATATTTGTCCCGTAAAAGTTTCTTGCTATTTGGATTTAGGTGACAAATGGTTTAGATACCGCATGTGAGTAAAAAGGACTATTGCGGCTACCTGTTGGCAATAATGATATTTTTACGCCAGTTTTGCCGAAAATTATGAGATTATTTGACTAACCGAAAGCAAATTTTCTGACAATTTTGGTGCAAGAAGGACATCTCTAACTTTGATTGCGTGCTTCTCATTGATTTTTTTAGCATGCAAATCAACAATTCCAATTCCTTCTACTTCAAGTTTCGAATTATTTGCTAACACAATTTCTTTGTTCGACGAGTCGTTTACGTCACGCATCGAATTACCGTGCTTTCACATGTGCGCAGAGGCACCAGAGTCAATATACCAATCATTGACTTTCACATCACCAACGGCACTGGCTGTGATGAAAGCAGATTTTCCAGTTGGCTTGGATTTGTTTTCTTTTTCAAGTGACTTTCCAATATTCTTGTTGTTACAGCATGCCGCAATGTGACTAAACTCATTATATCGATAGCACGTAGTCCCCTCTTCTTTGAACTAAAAGAATTTTTCTTTTTACCATAAAAGGTTGATTGATGATGTGTGTGTTTCCTAGGAGATATGGGTAATTTCACATCCTGCAAAAGCTTCATTTTGACAAAAACTCCTGTGATTTTCGTCCCTGAGCTCTCAAGCCCCATTAGTATTGGTCTAAATTCGTCCGGTAAGCCCGCAAGCAGCAATGCACCAATCTACTCTTCACTCACATTAAATCCAATTCCGTTCAATTTATGTGCAGTTGTCATGATTGTATTTACATATTTTTCGACCGATTTGCTGTTTTCAAGCCTCGTTGTTATTAATGTTTTTAATAAACCCACTTTTCTTGTAAGACCGGAGTCTTCAAAAGCAGTTTTCAAACTATTCCAGATCTTTAGCTGAATTTGCGGATTGAATGTGAACATAGTTCACCCGGTTCACCGGATCAATAGACAAAATTAATCTGGCCTTAGCCTTCATATCTTTTTTCTTTGCATCCATATTTTCGCCGACTTTAATGTCACCAGATACATGTTCCAACAATTCGTCTAATTGGAGTAACGCCTGCATCGCAAACTTCCAATCGTTGAAGTTCTCGCGACCCTCTAATTTCTCGATGTGCGTTACGCTTGCAGAATTTCCAGAAACCAGAAAGAGTTTTTTTCAAACAATGTATACGTAATATAAACATGGGCGCTATATGTTCTTTAATTTACGTCCTACTTTCCAACATTTAGATTTTCATTTTCATCGTACTTGTTGAATTTAGTTAAAATCGGTGAAGAAATAGCCAAATTTCATCTTAATTGTCCATAATGCAGGACTTCATCTAAAAGTTATTTTGTAACCCCATTTTCATCGTATCTACTACATGTTGATTTTCACCAAAACCGGTTAAGCAATAGCCACACAATTTTTTTTCTCCAACCGTCACCGTCGCAGAACGTTTCAATATTTAAAATTATACAAATATAATATGTATGTACAAGAAAAACTGTCACAAACTATATTGAAAAATGTCTCGATTTATATCATGACAGTAACACAAGTCAGTACTTTCCAAAATATTCAAAATTTTTACACATCAGACAACCCCAAAAACCTAATGTCAAATTTGGACAGAACAAGATAAAGAAGAAAAATGGTGTGTTATTATTTTTGTTAATTCTTCAAAAAAAAAAAAAAAAATTCTAAACGTCATACAATTTTTTTAACAATACAAAATTTAAAATAAATTCTTTTATTTGTAATTTAATTAAACGTAAGATTAACATTATAGTCATTATTATATATTGTTGTCGTGTGTTGTGAATTATTAGGTATAACAATAGCAATTTGATCCGTGTGTTTGTTCGAACAAAGTGCAAAAAACATGTCCAATGATTTATTGAAAATCGCTTTTCTTATTTTATTTATACAAATTGGTAAGAGCCTGTCTACGTCTTATTTCTTAAATCAAGTTAAACAAGTTTTTAGACCTAGTATCTAAATTATTTTGTATTTTGTTTTGTAGATTTAATTTTGTGTACAGAATATGAAATTATCTTAACGAGTGACAGTCCTGTTGTTAGTGGTGCTAAAATAACATTTCGGGCCGAGCTGCTCGCTAATGGCAAACGGTTACATAAGAAATTGTACTTCTCGTGGCGTGATAATGACTATCCGCATCATAAATTCGAGGTGAGTCACATTTTTTTTTGTTTTTGTGAGTGAAAAAAATAAATTTTTTTGTTTGATCCATTATTGATGTGTACATACAGGGAAAAATATGCAAGGGCAGCATATTGAGGTATTATCGCGGCATTTAGAACGGCATCTGTTTCGTAGGAAAACGTGATAATTTCTTAAATATTTAACGCGATTAAGAATTTGTATTTTATTCCTATTCAAACCGAAGTTTTGGCACGTATGTGTACACCATATGGATTGATAAAATACCTGTAAGTACCTAGTTTGTTGACAACAACTTTCGTAATCTTGACTAGCAAACTTTCTCTTTTGCTTCGTTGATTAGAGTTTCTTTTTCCTTGCTTACGGTTGAATTCACTGCTTATAAAGCCGCTTAGGGGCGGATTCCACCGATTTTCGTATGATTCACATAAATTTATCGTCTCCTTATCCCTAACTCAAATACCTACATAACGTCAAAATTTCAATCGTATTAGGTATGATCAACATTCTATAAGCAGCGACTGATATGGGATATTTGTCGTATTTCAACTAAAACTACTAGAACAGGTTCGTTATATAATCAAAAAACTAGTAAAATATAGTTAAACTTGTGAATCACAACAGATCTTCAAAGTTTTAGTTACATACACAAAACGTTCAAGTTTTGTGCGATGAGCTAATTGACTTTTGGTTTTATCGCTTGTATTGTATTAATAATAATACAATTTAATGATAGTAAAAATTAAACATTACTCCTGTGATTTAATTTACCCATCTTACTACTTATCTTAGTCTCAATTGCTCTCAACATTGATAAAGAACCTCCTCATTTGCCGTTTTTTGTAATGATAAAATGTTTACCATCTAGCATACCGAGATCATTTTTGCTTCATCATTAGGAGAAGCCCAACAGCAAATTTCTTTGGAAAAGGAGAAATCCTTGACAAAAAATCCTAATCTAATGTGGAACAGCATATGCCGATGGATGAATGACTGATATGTTAATCAGTACAAAGTATGGGGACTCTGAATACCCTTCAGTTTTATTTAACCTTCCTGTAGTAAACGACTTTTCATTTCCAGCAACTCGTAAGAGTAAAATAAAAACGGAAGAGAAGGCAGGGCTACTAATATACGGGAATGGGATTGCCCACTCGAAGTCCTTGGAAACCAATGCGACCGTCTTTCTAGTAGAAGTACTTGATATAGTAAACATCTGGGAGGGAGCAATAAGACCAGATAGTATGTATCGCGTACCAGCCGGCAGTATTCAGGTTCATTAAGAGCCTAAATATTGACTGGACGGATAATTAAGCAGGGTTGGTGGCTAAACGCTCACATGACCCTTCAACAATAATAATAAGGGTCGTTATGTAGGACCCATGCTGCAAACCTGCGATTCTATCCTAATTCACATACATATGTGTATTGTACCCTTAGCAAACTAAACGAGTTCAAACCAAGGCAAGGACGATAGTAAACCTACAAAGCCATACGACAACTAGAGGCATATAAAAGACGGGTGGGTAGCCGCTGGTTCTACTAAAAATCTCGTGGAGTTCGGTCAAAAAAAATGAGCAAGGGTTATTCTTAGGTAATTTTCAACAAAGAATTTAATAGTGAGTTTGGGGTCAAGGTAGTTTTTTTAAATGGGAACCCCCATATTTGGTGCCAGAATCGAAAAGAGCGGGAAATTATGCGTCCGAATATGTATTTTCCATGACCTTCTAAGGTGACCTGAAGGAATATACAGTAAAGAGAATGGAAAGTACAACAACAACATTTTTCAAGTAAAGTTGTGCTAATTGTTCCTTATCCTTTACATATTCGGCTGATTTTTTTGTTTAGGTATAAATACAATCGTTTTTCACATTATATTTGTTTTTCACAAAAACATATTCGCAAAAAGAAGGTTACTAAAATTTAAATTTGAAAATAACAAAATACATACACGCAATTGACTACGGCTCTGAAAAATCGAATTGTGGCATATACTGGAATACCTAAAATGTCATCGAGGCAGATTGCTCTTGAGATTGAATGCAGTTACTCAAGTGTGAGTCATTTAAAAAAAAAAATTCATTCTACCGATGAACTGGAACGCAAAAAGAGAACCGGTTCAAAAAGAAAGGTAACTGCACGAGAAAAATCAAAAATAACCATAATGTCAACTGCTAATCGCTTTAAAACTGCAATGGATATTCGGCTGAGTTCAAGGCGGTTATCTGCAAAGAAATCAGGATCCATACGGTTCGTAACCGGCTCCGGGAACAAGGATATATTGGCCCGGTCCTCTGCAAAAAAAACCGTTTCTTACAACTAAAATGAAGCAAAAACGTTTAAAATTTGCTCCTTGAGCCTACAGAAGTAGGAACTAGTACTCGATGAATCCAGTAGGGCCGGCTCAATTCCGGCGAACGTCCGAGCGATCAGTGCCTGAAAAAAACAGTAAAGCATCCAGCTGGCCAAATGATTTGGGAATGTTTTTTGTTTCATGAAATTGGAGAAATGGCCTTTATTAAAGGAATTGTTAATGCAGAAGACTACAAACAAATTTTAAAAGACCATTTGTTCCCTTCCATTGAAACGTATTTTTTGAGTGCAGGGTCTTTGATTTTTCAGGATGACTCCGCTCCTTGTAATCCCATGACCTCCCAAGGTCACCTGAAGGTTTATAATTTAATTATCAAAAGTTTTGCTAAGAAAATTAAATGACCTTGGGAGGTCATGGAAAATACATAGTCGGGCGTATAATTTCTCGCTGTTTTCGATTCTGACACCAAAAATGGGGATTCCCATTTAAAAATGACCTTGACCCCAAAATGACCTTGAAGATGAGGTTCCACCATTAAATTACTAGTTGCAAATTACCTAAGGTTTAACTTTGTTAATTTCTTTTTGACCGAACTCCGCGAGATTTCTAAGGGTTTCCATGCTTTTCCGCACTCTGTATGTATGTATGGTCCATAGTTGATAAACACTTTAATTACTGGTTCTCTGGAAATATAATCTTATGAAATCAACTTTTGGCTTTTAATTTGTAGGTGTAGTGGTGAGATCTCCAAAGGTCGTTCGAGAGCAGTTGTAGGGCAGGTCTTCATTCCTCTCGTACAAAGTTCTTTTGTATTTCGCTCTGACGTAGTTAATCGTCCAGTCAATATTCACGCTCCTCATGAACCTGGTAATATCTCCCAAGTGTTGCAGTCGTTGGCGGTAAATAGCTGTAGAACACAGAACATGTTCCGCTGATTCTATTTCCATATCACAGAAGCGGCATCCATCTGTCGCATTTAGACGCATGTTGTTAAGGTGATATCTTAAGGGGGCATGATATGTGAGGAAGCCAGTTAGCAGCCTCATCTCAGGTTTCCTAAATACAAAAAGTTCTTTAATTCTGGGTGACGAAGGCGATATAAATCTCTTCGCCTTTCGTAGACCTGGAGTTCTGCGCCAATAGGAGGACTTACCTAACTTTCCATTGCCTTACCGCTGTCTTGTGGCTGCCAATTGTTGAACTGTAGTTAGACGGTCCCATACCAGTCTTGACTTAATGGTATAGGATTTAAAAGCCTTTAAGGCCGCTTGGCTGTCTGAAACAATATAGATCTTTTTACACTTAGACATTAGTCTTAGATTTTTATCAAGTATTGAGCAATCATTGGCTTGGTCTGTCTTTGGCCAGCTTAGCTCATAATGGTTTGCATAAGGTTTGGTAAAGCTAAAGTAGATTTAAAATTCCATACTAGCTTTAAACATTTTTCTTGGGATATCTGTTTCCACTCATGCTTAACGCGGCCAGTAGCGATTGCTTTTATTACTTATAGAGTATTTTCGGATGTTTTTCTTTAAAATGGACCAAATGTGTTCAATCGGATTGAAGTCTGGTGATTGTGGCGGCCAGTCCAAAAGGTCAATTCTGTTTTGAGCCATTCACGTTATGGTGTGCGCCGATTTGTGGCAAATGGCGTTATCTCTACTGTGTTTAACAGTGGGAACCACACATTCTGGGTTGTATTCTTCGCCCATCCTGCGTCTGACATAAGTCACACCGGGTGTTTTAAACACCTATGCAAAAAGAAAAAAAAGATAAGATTTAATTATTTTCATTGCAGAACGTGATTTCAAAGACGTTGACTTGTTTTAATGTAATACATAAAGTAAATAACAATACCTCGAAGTTGGATTCGTCTGACCACAGTACGTTGAACCAATCTTCCACTGTCCAATCTCTATATTTGAGGGTCCATTCCAACCGATTTTTCTTATTGTGCAGCTTTAAGAAGCCTTCTCACAGTATACACGCTCACTGATCTGTCTTGCTTCAGATAAAGCTGCAGGGAGGTCTAAAGCAGTTTTTTTGCGGTTCTGTAGAGACTGCATAATCAACAATCGGTATTCACGATCTGTAGTTATTTTTTTTCTGCCTGTTCTTGGTCTATTTTCATGGGCACCGGTATCTTTGAAGCGATTTAGTGCATATTGCACTGCATAATGCGAGCACTTTACTTCTCGGGCTATTTTCACTTCCGACTTATCCAAAATGCCCAGCTTCGTGGCTCCTGGCTCCGGCTCCAGCTTCGGGCTCCTCAGCCCTGACTTTAGGAATATGGTAGCAATAATTGCGTACAAAACGTGTTTGTTCACTGCAAGCACTGACAACAAACTAAAACTCTAAACATAAAATAGCAAATTCGAAGAAATACCGTCATAAAACACACTTGGGTGCCATAATCAGTTTTTGTCTTATTTCTATCCTAAAATGTAGCCGATGTAATAGTAAAACCATAAAACGCTTATCTGAGCATGACCACTAATTGTTGACACAGTGGCAAACAATAGGGGTGCCTAATACATTTGCACGTGGCTGTAGCTCTGTACAATCATATTAGAAATAGCATTACAATTTTCTTCAGGTCTTATTGTTAGAATATTAATCGCTCGCATTATCCTTTCCATCGCCAAACTTTGTGAAGATCCAGAAATAACACTATCAACTACTAGTACAACTCGATGCCACCGGTAACGATCGCGTTAGCCCCGAAAGTTTTTTATATACATAGTTCCCTTCTTTCCAATAATCGATTCTCTTCTCTTTTCTACTTCTTTCGTTTTGCTTATGGATGGTTACGATGTCATCGTACTGGATAAAAGACCGACGACATTTTTTGCGAACTCCATTTTTTTTTTAAAGATCAAACGTCGGGGTTACCTTCGTATATATGTAGTTTCGCAAACGAAACTGCGGAAGATTATTATCTGCAATCGAACTCGTTGTGTAAAAATATTCCGCCCACAGGAACCAATAAGGTGTCCTCAAATGGAGGAAGCATTTTATTTAGTTGCCGATAAAACACATAGAAGGTATTTGGTACTCGATAAACAAAGCGTTGCTGGTGGCTTATGTAGCTTGTAAATAAGTCAGTAGCAATACCGCTACTTAGAAAAATGAAACGATTGAATCTATTCAAACAAAATATTTTTGATTATATTTTCAGGATGAGCCAACAAATTCTGTTTCCGAATGGTCTCTAGTGTATGATAAACCTGGCCATTATGAAGTTCGAGTAGAAGTGCTCGATCAAATCATCGTGTTCTATGATTTAGCGAGTAAACATATGAGTTTCGAAATCACCCAGTCACTAAATGGGAATTTAACAATTTATCAGAATAAAGTAGTGCGCGAAGCAGAATATGTGTCATCGGGCACAGTCACGAATCAAACGGTTGCGATAAAAGAGTCTGATTTGCAATTAATAAAAAATAATGCAACGTATGTACGAACCTATTGGTTTCAAGACTGTATCTATCTGGGACAGACCGATAATTTTTCGATTGAAGTCCCATTTAAAGAAGAAAATCGGAAATATGATTTAGAGGCTCTTGTTGTGGTCTCTTACGATGTATTACCGGAACCAACAACAACCACTACAACTACGACCACAACTACTACAACTACGACCACAACTACTACAACCACACCAGCGACAACGACTACTACCACTTCAACTACAACGCCAAAGCCCACGACTACAACACCTAAACCAACAACTACAACTCCGACTACTACAACTACGGTTCCAACAACTACAACTCCCAGTACGACTACAACAAAAAATGCAAAACGAAAGCGGGATGTCAACTATTTACCTAGCCAATCGGTATTCGATGTTAATAACATAACCGATATAATCAGTCATCGAAATCAGAACAGTAGTTCTGATATCATAATGAATAATGCCGAAACCGATCACGACGAACATTTAGATCGGATAACAGATTTGAATACGCCATATGTATGCTTCAATCAATCAACTGTAGCACCCGATAAAACAAAAACCTATGGTTATTTTGCCAAAACCATTATCGTCAATAATCCCATAACAAATTTAACAATCACAGGAAATCCTTGGCTACAATACGGTGATATACTATCATTAGAAATAAAATGTTATGGTTCACCACCATTTTCATATTGCATTGAATACGTAATGGGTCAATACAATATAACCGGTAATGAAACGTGTACCTCATGGATTACCATTGAAACATGTTCGATTCCAGTGAGCCATTGGCTGGGCAATACTACAACGTATACAATGCTAGTGATTATGAAAAATAATGTAACACAAACAATTAATCAAATGGCAATTAATATTTATGAGGCGAAGCAAGGTTCACAGTTGAGCGTAATTGTTGTACCAGTTTCGTTTAGTTTAATTGCCGTGATATTAATTGTGTTTGGTATTGCGTACTACATTCAGAATCGAAATAGGTAAGTGCACTCTTTTATCTAATATTTATTGGTTATTAAATGATTTTAATTTTTTTGTTTGTTTTTAAAGAATGATCGTTGAGGTGGCTGATTTTAATTTTGGTGATACACAATCAGTCGATATGGAATATAAAGCATTCGGGCAACGTTTAGTCGATAGTGTACGTGACGTAATAAATCGTTCTAATGCAACACCAACATGCCTTACTGGTGAATCGTCATCACTGAAATATGGCTCTATGACATAAAATTTAGAATATTATTAATATATACACAATGCTAACTGATTAATAAATAGCGAGATATTTTTTACTATTACTATATATAAATATTATATTTACTATAATACTATTTTATTTTAGTTATTACAAATTATTATTATTATTATTATTAATTATCAGTTATTAGTTTAAAGAAAAGCAAAAAAAAAAAATCATTTTACATTAAATTCCAATTTCGCCAAAGAAATTATTGAGAAAAATCTTTCACACACCACTCAAAAAAAAATTGTTATGTAATTTCTAAAATTGTTGTTAATTTTTTATAAAAAAAACACTCAAAAAAAATCTCGATGTAGTTTTAAACAAAAATTTAATTGCATTGTTTTAACTAAATTATTATTTTAGACGAAGACCAGCTCGTTCATACTATGTTCGACCATTTATACCACGTTTACATTAGTAGAATAAAAGTATATAGCAAAAAAGTATCGTCTTGTGAACTCAAATTTAAATATTTTATTGCATACTTTTTTGATATTTCGATAAAGTATGTATCAGAAAAGTTTTAGTATAATACGTTGATAAGTATATGTTAATGTCATTCGTATATTTGTTGTCAAAACAAAATTTTATTACGTTTGTTGTTTAACTAATAATTTATAATTTACTGACAAATCTAAAATAATAGTGTTCGAGAAGAAATTCACAACACATAAATTAAACTCAGAATACAGAAGCCTATCTGTCAAAACAATAAACTTTTATAGTATGCGTTCACACTATAAATCGCAAATTTAGTGTGAACCGAAGCGGAAAAATAATTAAGCAAAAAAGTACGTATAATGTAAACGTGGTATTAGTTTAAAACAGGTCAATTAGTTTGTAAGAATTCATCAATCTTCATTATTACCGTATAAGATGATAGGCGTAAAAAGTAAAACTCATGTTTTATCATACAGTGCCGATTAGCGATTAATTACACCATTCATGGCAAGAAAATGCCAAAGAAAATGTCATGGTTTACCATTTAGATACTACTTCAACTCTAATAATCGATAACGTTGATTCGAGGCTGGATAGTGAGTGGAATTAGTTCTTTCTATTGCCACAAGGAATAACGGCATAACTCGAGTTATTCCATATTACGTTTTATTTCAAATTTGAAATCTCCATATTCGAATTCATATCATATCAATTTTTTTGTAATAATCCAGCAACTACAAACATCCGTAATAATCATTTAAAAAAGCAAGAATTCAAAAAACTCATACGATTTTGAGTAACTCTTAATTTTAAAAATGTTTTCCTGAAAAAGTCAGAAAATTGAGTTATTAGTATTACGTTTTGTGTATCCATTTTCTGGTTATTCCCTGGAAATTGGGAGTTAAACTATTTTGACAGTATTCTAGCAGTTGGGAATTATTTTTTCCAAAAGTGTATTCTGGCTTCTTCTAAAACATAATTGTATTTTATGTAAGTTTTAACGTTTATTTTTCCCTAATTTTTAGGGGGAATTACAAGAAATTGGTTGATTTGTATATTTTCATTATTTTATTTACAACGTAGTATCGGTAAAGTTTTTATTTTATATGTATAAAGTAAAATTTTTAAATAATGGCGGCTGCAAAATTTGAAATAGTGTTTTTCCCATTTACGCCGGAATACACTTTTGGGAATTGGGGGGAATATAAAATTGAGAGTTATTGATGTTTGGAACTATATACTTTGCCCAATTCTCAGGGAATACCAGAAGAGGGTCACAGGTGTACTAATTGGAAGTAAAATTAATTCTAAAAATCATAAGAAATTCATTCAATGTATCTTGGTACCACAAATCACTTATAATAGATTACGCCTTCGTGGATTTCGTTTTCGTAGTTTACTGCGCATTACGTCAACTGAGAGTTGCTAGTAAGATTTGAAAAGGAAATGTATGAAAAATAAGGAATTTGTCTAATAAATGTATAATATATAGATATATTATGGTTGAATATGGATGTATTATGGTTGAATAATTCTTTCCTCTTACAAAATAGGATCCATGCTTTCAACAATCTCTTATTTGTTGGAAAAGAATGAAAACTATATGGACAATTATTTATATTGTTATTACAACAATTAAATACGGAGCACCACATTATTTATTTAATTTAATTTAATTTTTGGATTCAATTACACACAACAATATTGTGAAACAAAACTGTTCACTCTCATTTGACGTCATTATTGCCAGCCGTTTATTTTATGATCCAAATAGGCAAAGTGCGCAAGGCGTAATCTATTATAAGTGATTTGTGTCTTGGTACACTAATGGGCACTGTACGGTACACATTTTCATGCAGCTTCTGAAATTATTAATAACAAAGAGAAACCAACAAAAAATTAATAATGTCAATTAGAATGAAATACATAAATATAAATAGTATAATTAAATAGATAAACATATTGAAATAAAATTCAGCTAATCATAGAATCTTTATTATCCAAACCGTATACCTTAAAAGCATTAAGTATGCACAAAAACAGCGTTTTGCTTTTCGATGAATTTATTATACGAAAAAAAAAGTATTTTATATTAACAATAATTTTTAAATTTTAAATTCAATTGAAACTTATTTAACTGTAACGGTGTTGATTTAGAAAGAAATACACGACCGGGTCGAGTAAATCGTGTGATAATCAAAAATCTACCGAGCCAGCAGTATTTAGAAATAGAAAACTAGAAAAAAAGGCGGGGTCACCAATGTAATACACGGGGTCACCAATGTAAAGTTTTGGTCAAACGGATCATAAATTGTGTAGAAAAGCTACCCCGTCTCCAAGCATTTTTTTATTGAACATCTGCTTTCGTATATTTAGCCCCTAAGACAGTGATGGCGAACCTTTTTTTCTGGTAGGTCAAAATTAATTTAAAAAATTTTCAATTTAGAGTCGCGGATCAAACTAGCTTTAAAATTAAAACTTTTTTGATTACTTTAATTTAGAAAAAAAATTATGCAATCAACAATTCAGTAAACAAATAAACCATGACCCGCAGGTCATGGGTTCGCCATCACTGTCCTAAGACAAGCTTATTTGGTAGACATTAGAGTATCTGCTCGAAATGTTTAAATCGTTTTGAATGTGATATTGAAAAGAAAAGAAAAGATAAAAATAATAAATTATATCTAAAAAGAAATATTTTATTTACGTTGTTGCCTGTCATTATTTTTGTAGTTAAGATAATAACATGTGCTCGTAATCTCGTTTCCACCATTTTACTAACACAAAAACAATTCTTTAACTCTGCCCAATGTTTTTTTTTGGCGTATCTATTTTAAAAATGAGTGATATCGAAATGGTAATACAATTTTTGTATTTGTTAAGACAATTTTATAAATTTACTGGTTACGAACAAAATGATCAATTAATTATTTTACATTTCACTTCATGTAATGTACATTTCCGTCCTAATTAATAATAAATAAAATTCCAATTTACATTATATACTTTATTGTTGTATTGTGTTTTAACATCAAAAAATAATAATAATAACTCACGTATAGTTTTAGTAACTGCCAAATTGTAATTAAAAAATATCTACCGCAATATATCTCAGGTATCTTATACGATTTGGATACAGAAAAAAAATGTTTTTTTTAAACTCGGAATCAGTAAAATATAACTTTAAAATATCATTATGTCTGTTACTATATTATTACGATTTTTACTATACATATATTATTATGTCTACTAATACACGACTAATATTTTATATTGGCAAGTTGGCACAATCTCAATTAATTTTTAATAAATTAAACGTCCTGTTAAAATTTTTATAAACCAGTATTCATTCACCAATGCACACACCCTACACGTTTACCTTTAATTGGCTGTTTTATTAATAAAAATTTAAATTATATTATTTCGATAAACAAATAAAGAATATAATTTATAAATAAATAAAAAGACTTATAAAATATTTTGATTATAATTATTATTCTAATCATAATTCATCATATATACATAAATATTATGTAAAAATATATTAATAATAGAATTGTATTTCTATAATAGACAAACAAAATAAATAACAAATATGAAATAAAATTGTATAAATTTATTCAGAAGAAAATTTATTACATTATACCTGTTGAGCCATTTAAAGTGACAGAATTCAATACGGTATAATTATTATTATTATTTGTTGTAAATATATATATAAAAAAAAAATAAAATTTATTATAAATATTAAAAAACAATGAATTTAACATGTATTTAATAGTGTCACTGTGTCAGACTCTCAGTGTGGGAATGATGATTGTACATCGTGTGTTATCGACGTTTTATTTTGGTGCCCCACCTTGGGCGCCAATTAGCATTTCGTAAATTTTAGTTATTTACTTATGTTACAAGTGATGTTGTATACGGTCAATTGAACTAACATATTCTCGAAGTGATAGTCTCGCATTTTGTAATTAGGAATACTCTAATAATTTAAGTTGAATCTGAATTATGTATAACCCACCTTGGGCGCCAACTGGCTTCTTTCTATTCATTGTTTAATAAATTATTTGCATAACCCGATGTTAATAATGAATTCGAAGGTATATTGCAAAAAAAATATAATGTCGCACAACTAATAAAATAATGTTTGAATGGCACTGATCGTTCAGTTAAAAATTATGTGGTTCTTGTGCTTTTTGTGGATGGTGGTTTGACAAGATATTGATGATGCGTTCCTTGCAACAAACACAACAAGAAGGGCTAGTTGTCTTCAACCATTGAATATGAAGAAGAGTAATAAACTTATCGAAATGTTTATGCCTCGTAAATAAAGCCGGTCAGTTTTGGAATTCCAATTTCCTGCCGCTGCATGATCTCGGCCGCTAAATCGAATCTTATGTGCATGTGATCCGATAAGGAGGTCTCTTCAGACACATGCCAGTTATTTATTAACTTGCTCAAATGCGGGCTAGCAAGTGTCAAATCTAGGCTTCTTGCATAATAGCATTTATAAAAGTAGGATTCTTTTCCCTATTGGTAATGCCTATATTATTTGTAATCAAAAATTTAAAAAAGTATTGAACCCTATTATTGATGTCTGTGCCGCCCACACCGTGTGGCGCGCGTTCACATCGCATCCTATCAGGTAGTCCAGCCCTAATTTCAATAGGAGGCGTCGTCTCTGAGTCTCCAAGAAAGTAGCTGGAGGCCATTATAACCTCCTGTGGCCCTATTTTGGTTTACCCGGGGAATTTGGAATTGGGAATTGTTTTGCCCACTTGATTTAGTATACCTTTTTGGCTACGGACCTTTTTGTGTCTATGCCTGGTCCTGGTGGACCGCCACCCAAACCTAACCTAACCTAGTATACCTTTAATTTGGTTACCTATCGACCATGGTTCCTGAATTAGGACCATGCTAAGATGTTTAATAGACGCCCTTGCAAAAGTCGATGGAACAACAACGCATAAGACTAATTATTCCAACTTCAATCAAAATCCTTAATTTGTACTCTTTATTGTATCAAAGTGAACAATTCGAGACTAGTTTAAAACAAAAATTTAATACATTAAACAATAACATGACGAAACTGGGGCAATGCAGAAATTAATTGGATGTTAACAGATGGGGTTAATTTGCGCGATCGTTCGCAAGCTTTATGATCCGGCAGTCAAATTAGAAATTATTGCTACGAATTTTTTTAAAAAGTATGGTTAAGCAAAAAGGATAATAGTAATTACTTTTGGGTTAAGTTAGTACACAATTATAATTTGTGTATGGGATATTCAAGACACATTTTTGACGTTTATGAAAAATACATACCTATTGTGCCGCCAGTCAACAAACTTTGGAACTATATTTCGGAAAGTCACCCATTAAACCAAACTTTTTTTTTATAACATTTCAAATTTTATTAAAACTCTTCTTATCAACAAATATTAAAACATCTTTGAGATAAATAAAACTAAACAGTAAACGCATGGTTTTCCAACTTGTCACAATAACATTTGCCTGTGGGGTTACAGTCTTGTTGTTTCACTTTCCATAAAGCCAGCATTTATTCGTCCTTTGTACGCATTTTTATTTTTTTTCACACCCATGGTAACCCCATCAACCGGTTCAATGGCGGTAATGGCACGTTCCTGATTAAATTTATTTTGATTTTGAAGACGTGTCTCTTCCAAGTGCTTTTGAAATATGGCATTACTTTCCCATTGGTTGACATCAAAATTGGGTAACGGTGTAACTTTACGATTATTAATTGCCTTTTTATTATCGATATGTCGTGCTTTATTCTTCTTAGCCAATTGGGCATCAAGTGGATTCGGGTGCTCCGCAGATGGGGTAATAATAATTTCTGGTGTTTTAATACGATCATGATGGTGTGATGTTTTTCGTTTACGATTTGTGTTCAATTTTTTGCCGCCCGGTACAAAATGGTTTTCGATTTCTAATAACGATTTGCCCTCTGTCTCGGGCAATATGAAAAATAGGACAATCGCACCCGTTAAACTAACGGTTGCGTACAACCAATAAGTACCGGGTAGTGTTAGTAAAGCAATCATTTTTAGAAATAGTTTATTGGCAAGAAATGCAAATATATAACCTGTTCCACCGGATAAACCGGAGGCACAACTCCTCACCGACGCTGGATACATCTCTCCGATTAGCATCCATGGTATAAGTCGAATACCCATATGAGAAAATATAGCGCTGCACAACAATAATGTAAGTGGTAACCAAAGCAATTTATTTTCCGTAGGCTGTGGAATCGGTACGAAAATATCCGACGGTATTCCAGATTCTTGTTCTATAACCGGGATGTATGTTTCATTTTCAAGCTCAAAGTCGGTTTCGTTAAGAAATAGCACGTTAAATTCTTGATTATCAAATTGTTCGAATTCATAATCGGTGCCGTTTGACGTTTCATTATCAAACAATATTGTGCTATTATCAATCATGTAATCAAAATCCGGCATCATGGTGGTCGTTATAATTTCGTCATGCGGCGTTGTACGTCGTTCCGTGTGATTTAGCGGAATTATTTTATAATAGAAATTTGGGTCGAGGGCGGAAACATTCGCAACAATATTATTGATAGCCGTACCATCTACGGAGTCTAGAAAGTATGCGTATGTTGCGGTGCCCATGAAACACGTTGCACATCCGAGTGTTGATATAAATACGAGCGGCCGTTTACCTGTGTAATGCACTAAAATCACACAAATAATAGTTCCAATTAATTCGGCACAGCCCAACATTGATGTGGCATAATATTTGTCAATCGGTGCTTTTAATGTGTGAAATATTTGTACGGCATATGTTTGTAGTGTCGTCATGCCGGAAAAGTGGCCAACAAAAAAACAAAAACAGATTATTCCGTATGGAAAAAGAAAATTCCGATTTGAATATAGTTTTGATTTGGTCAAACAACCTGGATTACTATCATTGAATTGATGTTCTAAATGTTTTTGAATCTCGTTAAATTCTGTTTCGATCTTATCTACTGTCACCCATCCTCTTAACCAAGCCAGTGCTGCTCTACCTTCTTCGTAACGTTTCTTGCGTATTAACCAATGTGGACTCTCTGGCACAAACAATAGTAGGAATGATGAAATAAATGGTAAAGCACAACTAATAAGCGCAACAGTTTTCCACTTCAAAAATGTTCCCATTAAAAACTGTGAAAATATGCCCAAGATAGCACATGTTGAACCGCTAGCTGCTAACATACCACGAAATCGGGGTTGTGTCACCTCGGCAACATAAGTTAGTACTGGAGCTTCCATTAGACCCCCACTAAGACCGGCCAGACATAATCCAGCATACAAATGGTAAACATTTTGTGAGAAATAAAAAAATAACCATGCCGCTAACATTGGTATATTAACTAATTGCATAGCCCGCCTTTTACCAATTGGTTGGGTGAATGCTCCCGAAAATATACATCCCAATGGAACACAAATTAAGTTGATCGAACCTGCGAATTGGAAACAAAACAATTAACTAAATAATAAAAATTCATGTGCGAGTTTACTCACTCAGCCATGAGATTTGATCTTTATTTAATAATATTTCTCCAGGTGTCGTCGGTTGTCGACCATCACCACCCTGAATAGCTGGAATAACAATAGTTGGAAAACCAAGTGTCATCCCATAACCGAGAAGTAATACATTTTTAACACTTACTGCTAAAATTTGTGGTAGTCCTTGGCGAAATGCTGAAATTTCGCGATCGTTTGAGTTATTTGATCTGTTTTGCGCGTGCATGAAAAAGAGACAAACATATTTTATTGTATAAAATTAAATGATTTTTTGTGAAACGGATATTAAATTTATTTATGATGATGAATTCAATGAAGTATTGTATTATTTATGTATACAGTTTTTTTATGAAAACCACCGCGATTATGCAATCTTTGTTGATTAATAAAAGCGATATAAAATATAATGAATCACTTGTGTTTTTGTTTAGATACGGTAAACGGTCATTAACTTCGAAAAAGAATTTATCGACTGCATCAATAATAGTTTTAAAATGAAAGATTTTGTTGTAAGTTTATAATTTATGTTTACTTTGTTCCAAAATTTGGTGCTATCAACGATATATTAATTCAGGGATTTCGGGATAAGCCAGATATTCACACATTGCTGTCATACTGCTAAGTAATATGCAATCTAATTAATAGGAATGAAATGTGAAATCCGATCCGAAGGCAATTAATTTCCGAAGAAGAATTTTATAATTCAACCTACCGAATGATTTCGAAAAATCAGTGTAGATACCACCAAACTGGCCACTAATTATTGATTTACCTTGAATAAAACCACTATTCTAGATTTAAATAAAGATTCAACAAGCTTTAGGTATCGCAAAAAGAATTGAAATGCCGCTTCATATTATCGCTCCTTCTGCCAGATTTGATAATGGGAATAACAAATGATTTACTAGTACTCTACTTGACAGACAGTTAAATAAATAATGCAACGGTTCCATCATAGAATGCGCACATTTACTCAAGATCAAAAAGTTGAGATAATATCGGGATCTATATACCACCTGAGCTATATTTAAATATTCCAACCTGTGGTTTCGGTTTTTTTTTCTAAATTAGGCCAAACCTATGACATTAATTGCCGTGAAACTATAAATTCCTTAAAGCCTCTGAAATTTCTTTTTCTTTTCGAGAAATAAGTAAAGCATCAAACAGAAAAGCGGCGCTCTACGCTTAGCTGCGCTTCTCTTCGCTTCTATTCGTCTTTATGATTTTTTGCAGCCACATAGATGCCGCTAATCTGATATTTACTTATATGAAAAATGTTCTTTGGGTTTTGTAAACAAAATATTTTCATACAAAAATATTTGTTTACTGCTTTATTACGACCAAATTTATGATCAAATTTAGATTTGTTTTACAATTTTCTTCCTCTTATGCCCAATTTGGATATACATTTCAGGTAAAATTACGTGTTTCCAAGTATTTACTATAAAAGCAACAACAACAAATCTAAATGTCATTGAACGTCTCAAAAGATAGAAACTTTGCGAGTTTAGCACCGCTCTATCTGTTCGCTCTTATGGAAATCAATGTATTCTAAATTAGCGCCCCTGTTAGCGCCGCTTATCTGTTTGATGCTTAACATTTGACCAAGAAAAATATGGTGCTACATGTAGTCATAGTACAAAACTATCTTTTGGCGTATACTAAATGAAATTATTTATTTAGTTTAGAATTTTATTATCTATGTACATAATATTAATTAATTTAAATTAAATTTTATGAAGTCTAAACTCTAAATTATGTAATTTTATGTTTAAATCCAAACGAACGTTAATTTCTTCCGATCTGTCAAACCGAATTAGAGCAGGCCCTGATTACTATAAAGCATACAAGGCGTCAATTTGTAAATAAAACGGTTATAAAATTTAAATCACGAAACTCGTGTTAAATTTTTATTAATCCTGTTATTTCTTATTTATAAATTTTTCAAAAATCGCAACAGATGAATGTTAATCAAAGAAAAAAAACGTTTGGTAGAAAAATTTTGTTTTTACAATAAATTATGTCAAAAAGTAACCCAGTAGACAAAACAACTCATGCTATAAAGAGCTCATGTTTTCCGAAAGAGGCAGCACGATCAAAGAAAAAGTACAGAGCGTTTTCCGAAAGAGGCAGCAGGATCAAAAAAGAAGTACAGAGCGTACTGATGATTGATGCTTACTTCAAAGTAAATAATTGAATTTTTTCACGTTATACGTAAACAAGGTTTATCCTTTCGGTCTGAACTGTAAGACAGTTTTCTAATCAATGTGTCATGTTTTAATCAAAATAATTTATGCATAAACACAACTTCGACAAATTTTGACATTTCGCGCGTCATAACCTCAAAAAATCAACGATAAATTACACCTCATATGCAACGCAACGCGAACGGATGAAACAACTGTCAAAATTTTCTCGGTACGAGTGTAGGTATAGACCTTAAGACTGCCTTAATAAAAACTTAATTAAAAGCGAAGTCTTTTGTTTTTACTATATAGTTCTTATATGTATTAGCCACAGCGAGAAACCTGAATGTCTATCGCACATCAATTTAACGATTTATGAATTATTATGATTCGATTACATGCTAATTAAAATATTAATATGTCGTCTCTGTTCGTGCGTTAACGTCTTAATTACTTAAATAAACATACATGTAAATATATTTCCAAAAGGTAACATAAAATTATTATTTTTTCAATACCATTGTGTGTTCTGTTAGCCAGTTATGGAATAAATTTCAATATTATATAGCAAGCTATATGTACATTGTACACTGTGTATACAATTCCACATGTGATGTTTTTGTCGCGCTTAATTTGCACTCAAAATTTCCACAGAGTCATATGTTTTTGTGCTAATTTATTTGTGCCAGGTAGTGTAGACCCGTAGTACCCTAGTACCGATACCGATATACCGATACAAATAAATTTCTGTTTTGATCTTATCCGGCGTTTCAAAATATGTATACCTAAACACTGATCTGCACTTGTAATGGTATGCGAATTCTTTTATGTATTTGTAATTGATAAATTCAGTAGTTGGAATCGAAAACAAAATATTTTAATTAAAGTCGCAGAAATTTATTAAAAATTAATTAAAAAATTACACCTTTTTATGTTCTTCTTTGTTTGTTTTCCCTTGCTGGTAAAATATGTATATCCAAATTAATTGATTATTTTATGATATAAGCATGATGTTTTATTTCTATTTATTGATATCTTGAAATGACCTCGGCACACACTCTAGTAAGGTTCTCCCAAAGTCAAATTTACGACAAGGTTTGAAAGCTATTCATCGATGACTGCCATATCAGGGAGGATTTCGCGCAGTTATTCGTTTATTTAAAACTATTTTAAGCTTCTTTTACGTGATATGGGCCATGTACAATATATTGTATATAACTAAAAATATTTCTATTTAATATCGTAACATTCTACAGTAATTTGCCATCCGCAAATATAGCGTGCTATACGCAGCACGATCGTGGATGAGAGGAAAAGAACTGTCACATATTAAAAAACTGACCATTTAAAAGAAAGGAATCACTATTTCAAAGCCCAACTGAACAAGGTATAATATTAATACATAGTGATAGAGCGTTTTCATCAAGTTCATCCTACAATCTGGTGGTTCGTGATAAAAATGTTGATCTTTATTATTAATATTTGTTAGTTCGGCCAAAACCTTTTTCTATATGGTTGTACATGTGACAATCTTCAGCCACTGTTTAAGTGGTGGGGTTATTATTATTACTATAGAGTCATGTGGGGTTCAAGCCACCTCGCATTGCGACCTAAAAGATCTTTTGTATATGAGACACTGCTCAATTACCCGTTCAGTCAATGTTCAAGCTCTTATATAGTGAACTTGAGCTTATCTGCAATCATATTGTCGGTTGGACAATAAATGGATGTTATCTTGTTTGAAGTTATAAAGCTGTGTACGGATTTGTATTTTATGTCGATATGTTTAACACGCTGATGACAAATTCGATTGTTTAGCAATTTTATGCATCCTTGATTGTCCTCAAATATTTTGATTGGAGTTTCGATTGTCTCGTCCAAGTCGTTGAATATGCGCTCTATCCAGGTGAGATCGCGTACAGTTTCGGCAAATGCGATAAATTCAGTTTCTGTCGAAGACAAAGAGACAGATGTTTGTTTTCGACTGACCCACGAGATAAACTCTCCGTTGAAGATAAAACAATAACCGGTGCTTGATTTTCTGTCTATATGGTCTCCTGCCCAGTCAGCGTCAACGTAGCATTTGAAACTTAGGTCGTTTTCGTCGTTTCCCAATTTAAGTTTAAGAGATTTGGTGGCTTTCAAGTATCTGAAAACTCTCTTTACCTCATTCCAGTCGCATTGCTTTGGGTCACTCACACGTCTTGCTAATATTGACGTTGCAATGGAAATATCCGGCCTAGTATTGGTAGATAGGTAGAGTAAATATCCGATTGCACTACGATAAATTTCATGTGACTCGAACTGTTCCTGGTTCATTGTCTGGCTTAGATGCATTTCGATTTTGCTGGTTGAGTTATATTAAGTGCTTGATGTTCCGTTTTGTAGACATCGTTTCTGGATTTAAGAACAAATAGAGTTTTTTCGTTCTTATTTATTTCACATTGTTCACCTTTAAACGTGATGGTACAGCCGCTTTTAGCCAGCTTACTAACTGACAGTAGATTACACTTAGGTCCAGGCACGAACGTACTTTCATTAATCTGAATTTTGTGGCTACATTGTTGAATTCGATAATGCCCGTTCCTTTAATTATGGTAAATTACTACCATCGGCTAATGTAACCGAATTCATCGTGGATTTGGTCAAACATTTCAAAAGTGACTTATCGCTGCTCATGTGTGCCAATGCACTTGAATCCACACACCATTAAGATATATTTTCCTTATTCTGATGATTGACGATTAAGCATACGTACGCATCTTCTGCATCACCTTTATTTTGAACTGTATTTGTCTATTTTTGCCCTTGTTGCCTGCTTCCTTCTTCTTTTTCCATGATGCGAATTTGCGACAATCACTTTTTACGTGCCCCTTATTTTTGCAGAAAAAGCAATATATTTGGGAATGATCTGAACTTGTGCCTTGTTGTTGGTGATCTCATGTCGACGTTTATATTCCTCCAATAATTTGTTTTTCACCATGCTTTTCGTCAAGTCAGCCTCCGCTCGTGATTCGAGAGCGGTTATTAAATTAATGTAGTTTTCTGATAAATTTGATAGGTACAATGAAACTGCAAAAGTCTCTGTTAATGGCTCACCTAAAGTGGTTAATTCGTCGATACATTCGTCCATGGCATTTAGATGTGTGTGCAGTGTGCATGTTTCCGCCTTCAGGTAACCTCATCCGACATAACCGTCTTAAAAGTAGCACTTTATTGGATAAAGTAGATTTTTGATGATAATCCTGTAGTCACTCCCACATCGCTCTGGCCGTCACTTTATTCCTTACGTGTATGATTTGGTTGTCATCAATGAAAAAGCCAATATGTGCGCGCGCTTTACCATCTCTATTGTTCCAAGCTGCTAATTGAGTTGCATCTACTGGTGCTACTTCGGTGATTACTGACCACAAATCCTCCTTGATCAGTAAAACCTAGATTTTATATCGCAACAACTGGTAATTATCGTCGTTTAGCTTGGTGATCCTGTACCTTCGTTGCATCAGCCATTTTTTTTTTTACGATGAAAAGTTGTAATTTCTCGAAAATAATGTGGTTTCAATGATTATCAATGTTTCCTTTATACGATAATCACGGCTTTGGGCCCATAACCTGTTAATTATGGCCGTTAATTGAGAATTAAAGAACTTGGAGATGGAACAAATAAAAATACAATGCGCCATAAACTAATAAGTGCGTAAGACTAAACTTGACGTTTTATTCAAAAGTACTAGATGTTGCACAAACTAACAATTATATATATTTAGTTTTATGAGTTGGTATTATATAACAATTCTCAATTTTTCGATGCATCAGAATTTTAAATTTTGTTAATTATCATTTGGAATTATTATACTTTATTCAATAATTTGTCATCCCTATATTAAATTTGTTAAAATTCTAAATAATAAATTATATTTTAGAGCTTGGTACCAACTGTTGAAAGTAAAAAAAAAAATTATTCTGAAGAAGAATTGCTCTTACTTTGGGCAAAATTTCATTCCTATCCGAATTGGATAACTTTTACCAAAGTAAGACGGCAATTAAATCTAGTACTTCTAAATGTCATGAAAAACGTAATGAAGGACTTTCCCAAAATCGATTTTAGTTCATTTGTCCCCACGCGTGGGCAGCGCTGATTACTTTTTTTTTTTATTACATGCAAAAACAAGTAAAATCATGTTTACAAATACAAGTTTCTTGTCTAAATTAGTGGATGTCCCCCTACTTTTTTTTTATGATTAATAAAGATGAGTATGTTGCGATTAATAATAAATATCAAATTTTAAAATTAATTTAGTCGAAATTAATAATTTAATGAAACATTCAAACACATGTTTGACCATATAAAACTACATACGAAATATTTTAGCGCCAGTCAGCAAGCGTTGGAATTATATTTGGGAAAATCCCTAATATATGAATAAATCAGCGGTTGGTATTACTGAAATTTTCTAGTTTATTGTCGTTTCATTTTGGCATGTTATAATTTCAAATAAAATATTTATAATATAAAAATATAAAGTTATTTGTCTGTACAGCAAACAAAAACATAATATTATTAGATGATATGCGTTGATAAAATTTTTATTAATTTTATTTTATTTTAGTAGTTTTCAAAATTTAAATATAATAATTTGTTCATAATAATTTTTCTTTGGGACGAGGTTGGTAGAAATTAATGTTGAATTCTATTGACACAAAAAAACGGATCTCGATAAGTACCGTTCCCGTTTTTGTGAGTCAATAGAATACGACATAATGTAAGTTTCGTTGGGGAAATTATGGGGTTGAATTTTAATTGAGCTAATGGAGTTATGAGCCAAATCATATATTTCATGCTTATTGCTTTTTCAATTGTTACAAGTAGGAAAATACTATGTAGTTTTTGATTTGTATTTGATCTGTTTAATGTAATTTGGTTTGGCAACTTTGGGCTATTGGTATTAAATGTGTTCCTGATTAGTTTAAACTGTAGTGCAGTAAGATTTATGGTAAGCGGAATAGAGTAATACGCAATTAATTATTTAATTTGATTTTGGAGGTATTTCTGGAATTACATAACTAATTCAGCAATAATTTTGGAAATTAAAATTATATGGTTTTTAGTTTTAGAAGATTTTAAATTCGAATTTTAGAATTTGTTAATGAAATGTTGAAATTTTTGCGTTGGGATTTAATTGATAATCAGGAGCGGATTGGATATATTGGGATTTTATTAAATATTTATTATTGGATTTTAAGTTTCAAAGTGGTGAAACCGGTCGCGGTTTTTTATTATTTATTTTTATACTCGAATTATTTAATTAGTATGGCAACTTTAAGCTATTAATACTTAATATGATCCAGACTAACTTAAACTAATTTGAAGTGTTATTTTAGCAGAATATGGAGTAACAAGCAACTAATTATTTAATTTTCTGGAATTAGCTAATTAATTTGTCATAATTATATAGTACAAATAAGAATATACTAATGTTGATTTATACCCAAATTATTTAATTTAATCTAGTATGGGCAGCTTCTTGTCACCAACCATGGAAATCAGGAAGTGCCGCTGTCTAACGGTTAATACTATTGTTGATTTATAAATAAAATTTCATTGCATGTTAATTATTTAGTTATATAAAATTGTTTATTTTCAAATTTGGTAATTACACTATACAGATTGATTTCGATTGATATTTGTGTAATGCGATTACGGTATATAGTATGACCAAATTTGGTGTATATGCTTATACATATTCTGTATCCCCGACACCGATCGTTATAATTTTAACGCCACTCCATATTCATTTTAGGAATTGCGGTATTGGAAATCAAAGATGACATAACATGAAAGTTGTACAATGTACATGTCGTAATAAATAATTTGCCTTGAATTATTTGATGGCTATTTTACTTATATGTAAGGTTTAAATATGTACATAAATTTAAATATTTATGTTCATAATTACATAATTTGACAATGAACTTCAAAGCAACATACTCATAATCATATCAAGTTCATACTTCTCGTCACATATTTTATAAACAAATTTTCTGAACTGTCTGCCGGTCTGTCTGGCAATTTATCTATTGGTCTGCTTTTCAGTTTATCTGACTGTCTGTTAAGGAAGGATTCCACAAAAATTTATTAGTTTTTAAATGGCGGAATAGAAGTATGAATATACGAACAATTATTCTCCAAAGTTTCACTTCCAACGAAAACCTCTAGAAGAATTTGACGGTTATTGTATAATTTATCGAGTTCAGTTAGAATACAATACGCTTATGCAAACTTGCATGTTTCCGGATTATATAAGAGATCAATATCGGGATCGATCTTTATATTTTGCATTGCATAGAGTCCGATGTGTTGCTCGCATGAAAAAATTTTGCTCTAGTAATTACCGATGATTGATGAATGTATAGATCTAAATGGAACATTTGAATTAATTAAAAGATTTTTTTTTGTTTAATTTTATGTCGATGTTGATTAAACGGATTACTAATTACCAATCTGATATATAGGGACAGAGACAGCTATTAGTGTGACGTTTAATAACAATCACGTGTTTTAAGCATATGTAGACGGCGAGGATTTCAGAAGATTGATACGTAAAATAATAGTTTACCGTCAAAAAATGTCATTTGCGATCATGTCAGGGCGTGTTTAAGTTTTTTTTTATTGTTTATTCAAACCAATTTAATTTTATATTTCTATTATTACTATTACTGACATATTGTTGTTAACATTTATATACAAAATAATAATTGAATTTAGAATTCGATGAATTTAATTTTATTTGTTACGTTTAGAATTGATTGTAAATATGTACAATATCGTATACAGAGGTAAATAACAAAAAAAAATACAAAAAGATCACATGGTAATGTAAATTAGATCTAATTATTTGTTAAGATCGCATTATATATGTACATACATTGCGATGTCATTGTATTCACTTGTTCAATCACTTACATACACGGTATATGATTTGATTTTTTGGAATTAATATATTTTTACGTTTGTGCCACACACAACAAAAAAAAAATCTAAACTTTCGCTTCCTCTTGTACATTTTGATTTCTCTAAACAGAACCATTATATTGTGATCGCGATGATCTCATGAACGAGGTGTTTTGTATAGACAATATTTTGTTTAACGCAAAAAAATTAACAACCATATAACTGATCCACGATTGTTATCGATTTTGCATATTGTAAGTTTAAGCTGGTTAATTCCAATTTCTAAGATAGCTAAGTATTTAGAGATTATTTTATAATATTTGCGATCGCATAACAATTTATAAGATATCTCTAAATAAAAACCAAAATAACATAATTTGCTAGATATGTATATTCTGATTCAGCTTTAACTAAAATAATAAAATTCTATAAAGACTGCTTTATCCACACAATTCGAGTATTCTTGAGTTTGTATCAGTCCGTAATTTCTCCGAATTCTTTGCATTTAAATGTTGTGGCAATCTTAAAGATTCGCCAGAGGGTACACGAAACCGTCTATCATGCAGGCACATAAAGGAAAAATTTGATCTTCCTGTGACGACTCGATACATTGCCCGCATTTTGAATAGTTAGAAACTACGTTTAACGGTCATGCATACAAATAATCGGCTCAAATTTGCTCGTTAATACATATCATGAACAACGTATTGGCAAAGAGTGATTTTTTCTGACGACTTTTTTCGACTGGCATAATTTGCAGGAACATGGCGTCGTTAAGTCGAAGCGTAATTTTGGTGGCGGAAGTATTATGGTATATGTGGAGCATTTTCTTATCAAGCGAAGCTTCCCATCTGCTTTCTAACGATACTTCTGTTTGCTGTATGAATGAACTCCTGTATGTACGTAAAACTTTTGAAAGACGTTTTGATAAATTATCTGGATAATAATGCAGACGAAAATTATATTTTTCAACAATACTATGCATCGATCCATGCTTCGAAGGAGATCACACAGGGGTCTCTCGAGTAAAACATTGCCCTTCTTGAATGGCCAGCTTGCAGTCCTGATTGCAGTACCATCGAAAACATTTGTGAGGTCCTTGCCGGAAAAGGATATGAAAATGTGTCCTCCGTAAATTTTGAGCCAAAATTGATCCGGAAACTCTTAAAAAATTAACAAATTCAATGCCTACTCGAACTTTCGAAATTATTCAAAAAAGGTGGGGGCCACACCAAATATTAAACGGCGATTGTCTTCTTACTTGGCGTGCAGTGTTTGCACGAAAATCAAAGCAGTCCTTGTTTTAAATTTTTTTTCCTGGGAAGCTATTTCTGAATACGGTAAGAATTCAAATGTATAAGATTCGTATATGATTTACAGCCCGATTCCCTTAGTCGTATCCCTTGTTACGCCAAATAACAGCCAAGTTATCATATTCTTTTTATAAACTCTGTATGGCTGCTATGAAAAACATCATATTGCACTGACTTTTTACGATTGAAGTCATTACCAATGACTTTCCTTGTCATGATATATTTTCAAGTGATGAATAGCTCTGCTAGTAGTCACTTGAAATTACTATTGTCGTAAAAAGTCAAGGCAATATGATGTTTTTCATAGCAGCATTACAGAGTTTATAGAAGGAATATAAAAAGTTGACTGTTATTTGGCGTGA
This sequence comes from Tipula helvola, assembly GCA_963556165.1. Taxonomy (NCBI): domain Eukaryota; kingdom Metazoa; phylum Arthropoda; class Insecta; order Diptera; family Tipulidae; genus Tipula; species Tipula helvola. Next base: position 367,351,816 of record OY744481.1, read on the forward strand.
CAAGCGATACGACTAGGGGAATCGGGCCCTTAAATAAGAAACGAGCGAATCTCATTTCAAATAAGAATCTTATACTCTCATATTCGTATCGTATTCAGAAATAGCCCCCTATTGACGATTGGAGCATCACGGATTCCACCTAGTGGACAATTTTTAAACTGAGCTACCTGATAATTTGACGTTCGAAATTATTTTAAACAATTCCAATTTTGAACTGTAAACACAATTTTTACTTACCGGATTGCTAATAATTGTAAATAATTCCAATTTTGTACTATAAAAAACAATTTTTAATTTGGAATTGCTAAATTTTCTTGCGTCGCATTTGTAGCAAATGTCATTTTATCAGGTGCATCATTTTAACTTTTTTCCTCGAGAGGTGCTTTCTTTACTTATACAATCGTCAATATGGAAACGTCACTTCGCTAGCGGTCCATTCTATTGTATGGTCTAAGGTTCTACCTAATTTTTCATGAGCAGCTACAAGCAATTACGTCAACATTCTCCGTTAGGTGATATTTGATATTCCGTTAGGTGATATTTGATTTACAGTAATAAAGCTAAAATTTATTTATTTATTTATTTTATTACCATACATTTAAAAAATTAAACCACAATCGCATTATTTTTTTTGTATTATGCGAATTAAAAATTTAGAGGTTATGTTTTGCTCATGTTATAATTGTTTGTGTGTTCCAATCGAACATTTAGCCGAGACATATTTTTCGCACTTATAAGTACTTGCGGTGGTCGATTGGAAAGCCGGTATTATCGATAAATTTGTCTACATAGTTCGTAACCCTGCGGGTTAAATTTTTGCCCTTTGAGTAATTTTGGTTCCGTTATGTTGGTAACTCTGGAAAAATTGTTGTGCGATAATTCAACTCATTTAGCTAACTTCATGGTGTACATTTTTCACCAGAATTGTACCATGTACCATTAAGGTCGCTGAGTCCGAAAAACCAACAAAAAAAATGTCTGGATGTCCGATTTGGAATTTTTACCTGTTACGTCAATAGTTTCGAGTATCTGCCATAAGAAATGACTCAAAATTACCAGTTTATATAAAATAAATAATTTTATAAAGCAAGTTCCAATTTGAGGTTAATTTTTAAATTTGCCCCAATTTTGATTTTTTGTACTAGAGTGACATACATATGTTATTTGACACATGATAAGTAGAAACATCCCTGTTAATAATAGTCGTGTTCCAGTCGACCACTTCAAGTACTTATGAGTAGTTAGGTTTGTGTCTTTGCTTAAATTTAACTACTCGTAACTGCTCTTGCATTCTGGCAAGAGCAGTTACGAGTAGTTAAATTTAAGCAAAGACACAAACCTAACTACTCATAAGTACTTGTGAGTGGTTGACTGGAACACGACTATAATAATGGAGTGATATACGATTATTGAACAACCCGTATTTATTGTAAAAAAATGTGGCCATTCGAAAAATTGTTGCAAAATTTGTGGAAACTGGTTCGGTAAAGGACGAAAAAAGCAAAATATTCCATGGGTAATGGTCTCTCAGAAAAAAATATTGCTGCTGTAAGTGCTATAGTGTTAATGAGAGTCCAAAAACATCAATTCGTCATCATTCACCACTGCAATATACATTACCAATCACTTTATTCAGAATTTTGCATAAAGATTTCATTTGAAGATTGAAGGCATACAAGAATCAGATAACACCAAAAATAAAGCCATTAGACTTTGGATTACGTTGTCAATTTGCTAATTGGGCCATACAAAAAAAACTTGAAAATACGAAGTTTTTCAACAGTCTCGTGAAAAAAATCGACGAAAAGTAATGGAAAAATCTATTCATCAACAGAAAGTGATTTTGGGCTGGTGAAGTAATCGGACCGTATTTTTTTTAAAACGAAGCTGAGATTGTTGTTACTATAAATGGACATTGATATCGAAATATGGAAGGTATGGATATCATACAGCAATAGAATCAATTGACGTTTTGCGTGAACGCTTTGGTAATCGAATAATTTTTCGAAGATCCTGAGTTTCAACATTCCCAGATTTTGTCCTATGGCGCTATTTGAAGGCAAAAGTCTATGCCAATGCTCCACAAATAATTGATGACCTAAAGGAGAATATTATTAATTGAACTCCAGTAAGCCGTTGAGCTTGCCGTACAGCAGCCGGGAGTCACTTACAAAATATTATTTTCCATGACTATACCGGAACCTTTGTACTATCATTTGAAATAAAAATTAAGATACTATTTATGTGTTTTATTAAAAATGTACCTCAAATTGGAACATCCTTTATATGCTGGTTTGAAGATTAAGTTGGGCTTTTAGTTTGGGGTTGGGTAGAAGAGTTGAGTTGGGTTAGGGTTGAGTAAGTTGATCAGTTGAAGTTTTATTTGAGGGTTGAATTAATGATTTAGTTAGGATTAGTTAGCTTGTATTGAATTCATGAACGCATGTAATTTTTCAGAAAGTGTTGATTTAGGGATTAGTTAACTTCGGTCTGAAAGGACCAAATATGACCAACAGTTGTGTTTGTTGAATAACATTTTGAATGATCCTTACTCTGTAAAAGCAAAAATAAAATGTCCGTCCGTCTGTCTGGATATCTGACTGAAAGTTTCCGTGGTATCTCGAGAACGGCATGTCCGAATTGGATTTTTTTTTTCGCCAATCTGTTTCTGTGGTGAAGTATTACAAAGTGGTTTCTCTACAAAGTATTACAAAGCGGTTTCCGATCCATGTTGACCAATTTTATATTTAGGTATGCTGGTTGCGTTGGAGTTGAGTTAGGATTCAGACAGAGTTGGCTTGAGTTGATTTGAGCTAAGTTCATGGTTGAGTTCAACATTAATATAGTTTTTCAGACCATATTGATTTGGGAGTTGAGTTAAAGGCTGAACTGGGGGTCCAATTGGGATTGAGTCGGAGGTTCGGTTAGGGTTGAAGTTGAGTCAGCGGTTCACTTGGGGAATAATTTGGGGTTTGGTTGAGGGTTGGTTTGTATGTTAGGTTGAGTTGAGTTCATGAACGCGCAGTTTTCCGGACTGCGAGGATAGGGTTGGAAGGGCTAAAGTGTACTTCCTGGGCACGTCAATAAAATTAGTTAAGAAGTATATTTGAATGTAAGATTGTGTATCTATTATAGTTTTTGGAGGTGCAAGCCAAATTTTCCCGGAAAATTACTTCATTTTCCGAGAAAATTTTTACTAAAATAATTTTTCTATAATTTTATTCAAAATACGTACAAATGTGCAATTTTTTTAGATTTTGATGTTAGGATTGCATATCAATAGTTTTTCGCAAAGCAGATTTCAAGCAAATTTTCCTGGAAAATCTGTAATTTTTTCAATTTTGTTTTTGTACTTAAGGTTAATAAAAAATACACATCTTACATGATTTTGGAAAAACAAATTGAAAAAAGCGAAAATTTTCCCGGAAAATGAAATAGATTTTCATAGATACACAATGCTATCATATATGCAAACATTTTCAACAAATATACAGCTTTGGCGACACACTCAGTAAGTAAACTAACGCCGTTGGAAGTAGAATTATAATTGCGTTAAGTTCATTTACGAATGCAGTTTTCGGACAGTATTGATTTGATCCATTTAGGGTGAGTTGATGATTGGATTGGAAGTTAGCTTAAGTTGAGTTCAAGCACGCATCTATTATTTCGAACCATGTTGCTTTAGGGTTTGAGTTGGGATTGGGGATGTGAGTTGGGATTGGGTTGCGAGAGGTTCAGTTATGGATATTTATTTGAGGGTTGATTCGAGGGCTAAGTTGGAAGTTAGATTGATTTGATTTGAGTTGAGTTCATATTCGCATGTAGTTTCTCGAATCAAATTGATTTCGTTCTTGAGCTGGCCGCTGAGTTTGGAGTTAAGTTGAATTGGAGTTGAGTTGGGGTTCAATTTGCTTGAGTTACGGTTGTTCCAGTTGGGGAATTATATGTGGTTGATTTTTAACTTTAGGTAAAGTTGATTTAAGTTGAATATATTCTCAAATAGTTTTTGGGCCATGTTGATTAGAGGAATGATTTGGGCAATGAGTGGATGTTTCCGTTGAGTGCTAATTTAGGTCGAGTAAGTTCGATCAGTAAATTGAGAAACAAAAAATTAACAAAACGATTGTTCTTATTGCCTCTTCTGACAATACCACAAATATTAAGAATTTTCGATAAAATAATTCTTCCAATGTAATTTTAATCCGCTTTTCGAGAATACCCTAATTAAAATCTCCCTTTCCCAAAATATTTGAAAATTATTTTAATTAAATTGTTCATAATTAGGTTTTCTAGCAGTTATTAATTTTACCCCAAATATTACATTTGTTTAATCTACCTGTTTCTAGGAAAACTTCTGCATTTAGATCTTGTGGCAATGCTTTAAAGTAGTAGTGTCCAAACTAATTCTATCACGGAACGGATAACCATATCCGATTTTTTAAAATTCATGAAACCCTGAACAATAATCACAGCTTAGATCAAATATTGTAATTTACAGGACAATGACACAAAATGTATCCTTGGTTTATAAAATATTTATTCTTTCCATTATACATGACTAATTGAGGTTTGCAAATATATCCGCTTCGTAAGCGGTTGTTGGTAACCATGAAATTTTCATTAATCTGTCGGATAATTGAAATTTTTGGTCGATAAAATATCTTAACAATTTTTGCCGCAGTTGAAATAATCTTTCAAAAATTTTATATTACGTCAGCCATCTAAATTTTCACAAGTAACTGTAAACCTTTCTGAATACCACCCATACTTACTTCAATCACAGACATCATGAGATTAATTGGTCGACACTTAAACGATGAAGTTAATTGGCCGCTAAGATAATCTGATTTGACATCTTTAGACTTTTTCTGTAGGGTTAAATCACTTGTCTATGCTAAAAAGTCAAAAACAATTCAGGAGCTAAAGAAGAACAAAAGAGGTGGTAGTGGTATCGATTGTGCTTTTTCTTCAATTTTAAATAAAAATTTGAAAACCCTTATTGTACAAGGCACTTGTAATAACGGAACTATGTAAATTGCCATCTTGATACGGAAATAGTTAAACTAAAATATTCATAGTTAAACCAATATAGACCAAATATAGCTGGCTAATTTAGAAATTTCTTGCGCCGATGTCAGAGATGTCTCTCTGAAATCGCACGAGATATCCGACTTAATATTTCAACATCTTATATAATACTTAAACTGAAACATGGCCGTTTATGGAAAAAAATTGGTTTGATAAATAGTTCTTGCGTCGAAACGACCCAAAAGGTGTTTAGCTGTATATGGGATTTGTTAATGAGACTCGGATTTTAAATTGTCTATGGATTAAGAAGTCGGGTACCAGATGCCATTTCAGAGAGGAAACTCTGAGACCGGTGCAAAATATATAGAAATTGAGATTAGAGACCCTCTTAGCGTTTAGTCATATTATATTTTGTCATCAATAAATAATTAGTTTACTAAAATGCGGTCCAATCTCAATCATTTTCTCTACAATTATTTTTCGGGATGAATACCGTTTGGTTTAGTGTTTTGAATATTTTTAGCCGATACACATCTTTTCACATTTTGAAAAGGCCTATTGTGGCGAAATAATGAAACTTAACTTTAAATTTAATTTTCCAGTTCCTTGCAAGTGCTAGTAAATAATTTTAAAGGTGCTAATTTCTCTCCAAATTTGCATTCCATCAAATTAATTCTCATATACACTTTCAGCATCACGTGCCCACAAATCACAAGTAATCCAAATTAAATGAAATTAGCTTTAAGCTTAAGGTACCTACACAATTTCCTCTTTAACTATTCGCACAGTTACATAATTTTATGTTTAACATTCATCATTCGATTATAAATTGTTTCATCGTTAAAATTATTTTATTGACAAGAACTTATTATGGCATATTTGCTATTATGTTCATAAAGCAAACTACATACGCATATCTAAAATTATTTAAATAAATATTTATATCGAGTAACACACAAATTGGCCTAGAAGACTTTAACATTGAACACACACAGAATATAGCGCGCAGAGCAAAAATATGTTCAGAGTCACGTTGCTCGAATAAAATTTAGAATCTAATCAAAATTTTGTTGATTATATCAATAAACGCACTTAAGTAAGTATGTACAATAGAATAGTTTGAAAATTAGTTTTATAAATATTTAACCGTCATGTGACTAAATTATAAATTTTTTATGTAACATTAAAAAATGATATGGTTTCACGAATTTTAGAATATAGTTTTTTAGTTACTCACGTTTGAGATTCCACATGGCTATCCCTCATTTTTGCTAAATTTTATACAAAAATTAAATTTTAGCTAATTAAAACTAATTTTATATTTTTTATTCAATTATTATGTTTTGTTTATTGACTAATTCATTATTATAGAAATAACTATTTCCACTATGAAGTTCAAGTAATAACTGATCTATTTCAAATTAAAATGTCTTGTACACCGATTTACAAACGAACAAAATGAAAAAATAAAAAATTAACAGAAATTTTATTTATTTTTGTAAAATTAACTACATTATATTGTGTTTTGGACATAAGAAGTGCGGTCGGTATGAAATTATATTTATCGTTTAGGTTTATGCGATGAGAAGTAATTTTTTTAGTTGAATAAAAGAACGATTAGTTAAAAAAAATCTGGTTCTGAAAATAGTTCTCCCTCTTTATTGCTTATTAGATGAATGTTTAACGGCAAAATAATATTGCTTCAGATTCTTCCTTTGAAATAGTGTTCTTCTGAAAGACGTTGCTAGGAGAACCGCTAAGCGCTAAGCACATTTGTACACGGTAAAAACGTGAGGGGTGTAAGGCTGAAGTTTTGAAACTACTACTACTCGATAATGTACACAATTGGCTTAATTTCTTGAAAGAAATTACAGAATTGCACGATACTTTAATATATAGACCACACCTGCTATTTTGGACAGTAACGGAAACATCCGTGTTGTGGACAGCGAGACTTTGCCGCAGCCGACATTTTGTGGCGCAAGAAGTACTAAAATTATCAAGTATTTGTAACAGAATAATCCCCTTGAAGTTATCCCAGACTTTCATCCCAGGAAAATTTGAAATTACATCCGACAACACAACGTAAAAACCCATCCCAGACTTTTTTTCTACACTATTAGAGTCTACGAACTTTAAAATCGATCCCAGACTTTTTACTCGAGAGAAAAAATCGATCCCAGGATTTTTATTTATTACAAGATTTTTTTTCTCATAGTTAAAAATAAATAAAATAAAAATACAAAGAAAAACCTTCTGATCAGGATTATTCCTACGTCATAGAATTTTCGCTACGTCAACAGATGTGTTGTAATAGTTAAATTTGAATAAAAAAAAATTTAAAACATTTTTTTCTGATCAGGAGCTCCTGCTTAACCGACAAAACAAGTTTCCAGGCCCACCATAATCCTGATCAGAAGAATTTTTTTAAATTTTGTTTTTATTCATTTTTTACTATGGGAAGGCAACACATTTATTGACGTAGCGAAAATTCTATGACGATTTCTATAATCCTGATCGGAAAGTTTTTTCTTTGTATTTTTATTTTATTTATTTTTAACTAGCTACGCGAGAAAAAAAAATCTTGTAATAAATAAAAATCCTGGGATGGATTTTTTCTCTCGAGTAAAAAGTCTGGGATTTGTCGGAGGTAATTTCAAATTTTCCTGGGATGAAAGTCTATAGAATAACTTCACGGGGGTACAGAATATAATTTAGTTGGAAACCGTATTACCGTAGTAGCTAAAATATAGGCAAACGGTTTTGTCATTTTATTGAGTTTTGAATTGAGAAAAGAAGACCTTAGTTTAGTGCGAGTTCACGTAAATATTCTGCTGAAACCAACCAACGTAGTCTATTTCGTAAACAAATTTCCCCTTCTGAATAAAATATTTTTAAATCGCTTGCAATCCTGCAAAATACGTACAACAACACGTTATTACAGCGTAATATTACGAATTTCACCATAGCAACGCGATAATATATATTACGAATTTTACCATAGCAACAAGAAAATCCTACACAATTATCTCTAAATTTGTAATTGTATTTCAATTTTTTTTATTATGATTGAATTTTTTATACACGCGTCAAAGGAAAAGCTTGTCAAATAAATTGCATACAACATGACACAAATAGATGAATTTTGATTCAATCGCTGACGGGAAAGTTGTATTCTCTTACTAAATTCAACACGTGCTGTAATTAATGAGCGATCATTTTTTATTCGTTAAAAACGACGCAGATAATTCAACTCGTGATGCGCACTCGTTGAATTTTCAGCGCGGTTTTAACTCGTAAAAAATTATCGATAATAATTGAGCACTAGTTGTATTACGAGTGAACATTTTTCAGTAGAATATTTACGTGGACTCGCAGTTATGTATTTAGAAAAGTGTAACGAGCGAAAATTAATTAAATTTTCAACATTACTGAATAATAAATATAATATTGACGATCAAGTGGTTTGAGTTTTATTATATTTATTAAAAGATTTAAAGGTTCGAGATATTAGTTCGTCGCTTCAGGCTTATATTTTCTACAAATTGAAAATTTAATTACATAAACTATATTCTCAATTGGAGTGAGGGGATTTTCATATACGCAAATAAGTAATTCGCAGTATACATCTAAACAGGCCCATTATATCACAATTTTTACTTCAGTTTAATCAACGAATCCAAATATCTCCTAAAATACGCCAGCTACCAAAAAATGGTAGCGACAAAAGTTGTCAAGGACAATGGGGGTCATTTACCTGTACTAATGGTTTTGGCCTTAAAGTACATTTTTAAGTCATAAATGGCAACACCTATTTCTGACAGCGAATTCGAAAAAAGTGGGAAATTTTACGTTCGAAATGATATTTCAAAATTTGTTAGTGTAACTTTGAGAAGGTCAACTAAAAATAAATATTTATGTATAAAGCACTCAGAAGCTGTTGATTTGAATTTGAGGGGTTTCCTGGGCATAATAAACATTCGAAGTATCTCTAACAGGTAAGTAGAATGCAAAAGTGGTAATGACTTTGATTTTAAAGTCAATTTTCAAAGTCATTTAAAAGTCAATGTGATTTTTTAAAGAGACAGAACTATAATAATGGTGAAAGACAAGGGGACTCACGATAAACAAGCACCCCTAACGTGAGAGGCAAGGGGACTCTCGATAATCAAGCACCCCAAACGTGAGAGGCAAGTGACTCACGATAATCAAGCTCCCGAAAGAAAACAGAACTTACTTCGTCTACGTCGTTGTTTCCAATGAACGTTAAAAGTAAGGACAAGGTCTTTGAATTTTTTGTAACAATTCTCTACTATTTGAATTGCCACCTAACACTTAAAATGCGTAAAAAGCACCAAAAAACTAACTGAACAGCATCTAAGTACTTTTTAAACATTTAACCTTGATTTGACCTTCTCAAGGTCATAATATTAAACTTCGTAATTTTATTTAGTCATGCAAAATGACGTGACATGATTATGATTAGGGTGTAATTGTATGTGAAATTTTGCTTTATATACAAACTACAGATTTCAGGCCAGTAGCCATACTCTAATTAGAGGATTGATTTGTTCGTAATCATAGGCTCATCAGTTCTCGAAACTGGATTAAATTCTCTTACAATTTTCAGAAAAATATTAACTTCATAATTAAAAATTAAATATTATATAATGAGAACCTATCTATCAATGGGGGTGTTAAATAATTATTCTTAATATACTTCTACGTGTTATTTGTAAAACACATCAAAATGGTCTTGGGACCGGTTGTATATTTAGTATCAAACGAATTAATTAATCAATTCAAATTAAACTAAAAAATTGGTAATTAACACGTTCCCGCACAGGACGGCTATAGCCGTCCAATTTTTGGTGTTGTTATAGACAAATGACTGCTATAGGCGACATAACTCCTTTATTAAAAAAATTCGGGGTAGGCTGTGTCTTCTACACGGCCGTAGGTGTTTTCCGTGATAACGTTTATAAGAGGTGCGAGAAATGGCATGATGTATGGGTTTGTTAAAATAAATTTCTTTATTATTAGCATCATGAAATGAGAGTACAGTGATTGTTTGCAAACGATTAAGTACTGGGCGATGGTATGAGAAGTACTATATGAAGCGCAGGGTCTCAGCGGAGATGTGCCTGATGAATGTGAGTTCCGCAGACTAGTGCCTCCCAAAGTCGCCGAGGCTAGTGTGATGAATACGCAGTCTAGGTCAAATATATTTTATATCAGAGTCCACACTGGCATTTGACCTATCAGATCAGGCATTCCCCTTTATAGTGCTCTCTAGCATTGTAAATCGCCACTTTGTAAATCTAAATTTTAATTAAAATTTATGTGAAAATTAATTATTTTAATTTACTATAAATTATCTGCCACAGTTTCTTTACGCACAAATTAGCACTAGAATTGCTCCGATCAGATGAGGCATGAGGGGTTGTCTTGCTACAGTGATCTCAAGCATTGTAAATCGCTATTTTGTAGTTTGTAATTTTAATTAAAATTTATGTGGAAATTAATTATTTTAATTAACAATAAGTTATCTGCCACAGTTTCTTTACGCACAAATTAGCACTAGAATTGCTCCGGTCAGATAAATGATAAATGATTTTCATGGTTGGTTGTAAATCGCTGTTTTGTACTTTGTAATTTTAATTAAAATTAATGTGGAGAATAATTATTTTAATTTAAAATAAATTATCTGCCACAGTATTATTAAGCACAAATTAATAACCGAATTGGCCCGATCTGATGAGGCATTCTCTTGCTATAGTGCCCTCAATCTCTATAAATGCCTATTTTGTAGTTTGAATTTTTAATTAAAATTTATATGGGGATTAATTAATTTAATTTAAAATTAATTAGCTACCACTGATTTTTTACGCAAAAATTGACACCATCGGATCTCCGATCGGATGAGCCGTTCTCTCGCTACACTGGTTGAAGCATTTAAATCGGTCGAAATCAGAGGTTCGCGGCGCGGGTTCCTGTGCCGCCCGATGACGTCATTGCGATAATATTATGCGTGACACATAAACTCGAAGGACCAATCTAAGCAATCATATCTTTAAATTAAAGGTAGTGCCCCCGACCAAGGGCTAAATTTCGGGTAAGTTTTCTGAACATGCGGTGTAAAACGTTATCACGTCAAAACCAAATAACTGTAGTTACCCGCTAAACAATTTAAGTGAATTCGCAAAATACGTCGCATAAGCGTACTATTAACGTATAACATTTTTGCTTTACACTAATACATTCTCAAACTTAAATAAAGTATAAAAATACCTCGCAAACAAATTTAATTATCATGAGATAGAAACGACATAAATGTTTCGTTTTTGCTACAACTAAACGTAACGTTTACGAAGAATTGTATGAGCAAAATACTTCGCTGATGTTTTGTAAACGTAACTCCAAATTCCTTTATGAAAATTAGTGGAATAATATAAAAAAACGACAACTATTTAGTTTTGAGGTCTTGATCGCCATTAAGTATTTTTTGTGTTCATCAATTTTTTTTTAATAAATAAATACTAGTTGTAGCAAAAACGAAACATTTATGTCGTTTCTATCTCATGATAATTAAATTTGTTTGCGAGGTATTTTTATACTTTATTTAAGTTTGAGAATGTATTAGTGTAAAGCAAAAATGTGATACGTTAATAGTACGCTTATGCGACGTATTTTGCGAATTCACTTAAATTGTTTAGCGGGAAGCAACAAAAAATGTTGTAACAGTCCATGGTATAATAAATATACAAGGTATGTTCCAACCAATCGACATATGGCCATTTTGCCTTTTAGTGACGTTACTTTGAGTAATATATTTCGTAACGTTGACTCCGTTTGGTTGGGATTTGTGTTTTTTCTATCGTGTACAATCGTTGAAACTTATTTCCATTTCCAAAACCTAAAAATATTCTTCTAAACCTAAGCCAATTCGTAAAAAATATCCAAATTGACTCTGAGTGACGTCACGCTCCACGTGCTTTCAGCTGTCAAGCATACCTTGTAATATTATTGTATCATGGTAACAGTCTGTATAACTTTTTTTTTATTTGCTTGTCATGGCCCCTCCCCTGATATATTAGCATTGGTGTTTCGATAAAAAAAATGTTCTGCTCTTTTTTGTAATACAAGTTCTGATAAGCAAATTACGGTAATAGCCGTCGAGAGTTTCCCTAGAAAAACTGTGGATATGTGTAATAATTTTCAATTTAAAACATGTAACTTATGCTTAATTTCCTATATGGCAGCTTAAATAATAATTTTAAAAAAAGGTTGTTTCTGGGGCGAATCTTGTAAAAAAAGTGTGCGGCAACGTGTTAATACAAAAATTATTATTAAACTATACACATACTCAAAATACAATTTATAGAAACTTAATTTCACAATGAAAACTAGTAAATTTATTTGGCGTTGAAGCACATCTCGGTCATTCAAACTACTAAACAAAGACTGAACGCGATCATTATCATTAGTCGTAAGTCGTATATGTAGCTGTGTAAATACAGTAAAAAATGTTTTTGTACGACACAGCATGGAAAGTTATTTTCCAGTGGAAAGATACTTCCAGCGAACACGTGATTTCCGTCTCTAGAGAGAGAAAATCCCACATCGTTAACTTTCGCCTCTAGAGACGAAAATAATTTCACACATACTCGTATTGTTTCGCGTAGGTAATCTTATTTTTGATTCAAAACAGTAAATTATTCGTTCTCATAATCACGCTTTTCCTTCATTTTAGTAATGCCATGTCATAGAAAAAGAGTAGAGTTTAAAAAAAACAAAAGAACAACAGAACTGAAACACAGAACTCTACTATACGTGGAAATCCATCAAATACAGAAATTATGTTTTTTCTAAATATATTTAGTACTAAAACGAAATTATCGGAAAAATATTTTTTAGTATTGTACAACTCTTTAAACCCAGAAAAATTCTCAAATACGTAATTTTTCCTATTCCTTGGAGTTCCGCCTTTTGGGATTTTCACTATACATATTTGCAACTCCCTTGGTCATTGAACTGTTGCTCAGTGTTTTGTACTCTCCCTAATGCCACCAGTAGCTCCCTATGAACTAGATTAAGTCATACCTTTTAGTTTAGCTCGTAATAACGTATTAGGATCTTGTTTGTATGGAACAAAGATCAATACTAATATATATTTACGCTCATCACTGACTGACTCCCTGAAGTCTCTTTAACAATTAACTTGCATCTATCTTTATAACAAATGAATGGCTCTTCTTCCGCAAAATGTATATATCTTTCGTATATTGTGCAGCCTACATAGTTATATTGAAGTAATTCTTACGCTGTGTGCCTGACAGTCAGGTTTAGTAGTAACTAAAAGTGATACAATATCATTAAAATATACTGTGCTTAGACAAATTTTATAGTACGAGTAATTTTTGAAAAAAGATAAAAAACGTTTAATTCCGTCAACCACTTCTTTTTGATTGATTGATTGATTTAGTATGTACGACCAAGCCTAAGACAAGTTTCCCGGATACGCCGGGTCCACCGTACACCCTTTTACGAATAACAAGATCGAAGGAAAGGAAAGGAAAGTATGTTAGCATTAAAGACTCGATCCGGTTCCAGCCACCTAAGTAGTAGATAGTTAGTAAATTAGGTAGTTAGTATTTTTTTTTTTTGACACTTGTTAATCACAATTCACAAGACAACACAATTTTTTTCTAATACAGCGCCCCCTGTTGTAACCGCAAGATCTGGCAAGCCTTAATTTAATTAATTAATTGTGTCTCCACTATTTTTCCCATCGGCGGTTAGGCGGTGGGAGGGGCGAGATTTCGTTCCATCATCATTGTTCCCAAGCGGTCACCCAAATTTGTACTAACCGTAGCAAATGTTGCTTGACACGTTGTTGAAGTTGTTGCGTCTCTTCTCTCTTGTCTACTCGCCCCCCATTTAATTCCGTCAACCACTTCTGATGAAAAATTAAGAAAAAATTTACTGTCGGCAGTTTTAAAGTAGAAGAGGCCTACAAATATAACAAAATACAAAATGATATGAAAATTGCATTCTTTGACATTTATATTTGTTTTATTTGTAATAAATAATTCTTAAGTAAAATGATTTTCAATATTGTTGAAAGAATGAGAACTTAAAACTTAAGCAACCTCGCGATAAGTCTAAAATAGGTTCACAGCATTAGACCGTTTATAGCTGAAGCTGCCGCCACCATCTTTGATTTCACTTTTTGTGCCATCTAAGATCTAAAGCATTGTACAAATAACTTATAGATTACTCACTTGTATTCTATCTGAGTTTCTATTATTATGATTGTTGATTACTAAAAGCCATTTGTTGAACTGATAAATTATAAAGTGTATTAGGTACTTTGGTAAATTTACAACAACAATTGCTTTGTATAAATCAGAAAATGATTTAGCAAATGGAAAAAACATATTTTAGGTATATTTTCGTTACATATACCTACCTACCTTATTAATTGCCAACCAATTTAAATTTTGTGTTACCTACTCAAATATATGTTGCTTAAAATTATATATGTATTATCAAATCACAAACGCACAAAATATACAATCTAATAAAACAAACGACTGTCCTCCATGTCAAGTTTGAGACGAAGTTGCGCGATTCTAGTATTTTAATGTTAACAATAATCAAACAACAGATCCTACGAATACGGAATGTCTTCGATTGAAAATTATAATTTTCAGATGCATTAAATGAAGGGCAAGCAGATCGTCTTCCATTTACGTGACGGTACAATTCATTTAATGCAAAGCTGACATTTTATCATTTTTATGAGAATAAGCTCTACAACTACAATAGTGCAATTTTCAAATACATAATATTCTATCTTATATAGTTAAGACAGTCATACCAATATTTGTTTTAAATTATAAACAGCATTTTGTCATGTGAAATGTCAGGCATTACAATAGCTCATATTGTACCTGACAATTAATGTGCCTTTTTGGCTATATTTATTCAAGTTTTACAAAATTCACCAAAATGTCAAAGCCCACCTTAAACATAAGTAAGGCATATATGTATGTAGTTTTTAAAATATCCTTACGTAATAAATTTACGTAGTTGAGTTAAAATTAATAACTACAATTTCCAGTTAATTTAAAATCGGGAAAATAACATTTTGATTAGCAAATTAAGTGTGAGGCTAAACAAGTGCACAAGACATCCGCATAACTTTATGACAACCGCACAGCAGCTAATATAATTAAAATGTCAGGTGTCACAACAAATCGAAATTTAAAGCTGAATGTGAATTTCTTTAGAAATCTTCTATAATTAATTATTTTTTATATTTAAGTAAATAAATAAACAAATCGCACACATCAGTGCTCACATATTAAACCAATATGCAAACCTTGTGCCACCTGCTATATATATATACGTAAAAATTAACGTTACGTATATACATACACAAATAATAGCCAGTTAGTACAATTTTATGACGACAACACTATGACTAAAATCAATAATAACAATAAAAAGCTAATTAAACATGCAAATGGAAACAAATATATCACACAAAATGAGTTTCTAATTCTAACATATGGTCAAGTTCAATGGAGGACCGTTGATTTGTGTCTGTTATTAAAGTCGTGTGACTAAGCATTACGCAATTTAGCATCGGATTAGCTTAAATAAACAGCACAAAATGTAAATCATCATACTAATTTTTAAATTTTTGAATTAGAATATCTCAAAAAATTATACTGACCCAAACGACAGGGGCCTATGTTGGCCATATTGCTCTCATTCTGAATTTCGCTTTCAGGTTCGCCAACTGTTGGCAACATGTTGAGTAAAATAAATATGTTGGGTTCTGAAAGCTACCGATACATCAACAATGAAATGTCAACACTGTTGGGCTAAATTGTCATTTTTTCCATCAATGTATAGGCACAGAATACCCAGAAGCGACATAACGCGGTTTTTATATGGAGAAAAGTGGACTCATTTGTTTGACCTTGGTTTATAGAAGGTAAGATTTTCGGTATTAAATTTTCGTTCAGTGGCTGAAAATTCAAAATTAACATGTAAAATATAAGGTAAGAGCAAAAATTTCTTGGTCCACGTAATGTCGGTTCTGGTTGTTTATTATTCTGTGGTATATAGGTGTCGATACATTTGGCCATCATATTTTTTACGAATAGGATTCTACATATATGTAAATACGACGATAAAAAAAGTTTATTAAAATTAAAATAATTATGATCCATCAGATCAAAATAAATAATGAAATTATATTAAAACTTAATAAATAAAAACCAAGTAATTCAAATACTTATCTACAAACTCTAAATATTATATGTATTAAGTAAACCGAACTTGATGATATTCAATAGAACTTTTAATTTAATTAATTTTATTTTATATTTTAAATTTTAAATTTATTAATTTGTAAAGACTGAAAAACTGCAATATTTTGCAAAAGCATAAAAAAATTTGACAAGTGATCCATCAGATTCACTCAGGTCACATTTGTGATGGAAGCATGTATCATACGAATGTGATACCGCTTAATAATAACAACATGTTGGCAGACCTGAAAGCGCCCAATGCTTTGCTAATTTTAGTTGTTAAATGTAACACCACTTTCTATTTTACAAATGACGTGCACAATCAATAATTTTTCGTTGACGAGTAATCATTGTTTGAATGAATTGTAGTGACTAACGATAATGATTACTGCAGTTTGTTGAAGTTATACAATTTTCTAGCAATTTCTTTGCAATTTCTAGACATTTTTGGAGTAGGTGTGTGGTAAAGGAATTGGCAGATACTTTTTTTTTCTGATATTTTAACGAATTTTCTCTGATACACACATAGGCAATGGGTACACAGCACTACAGACAAGTTGAGAAAAAAAAAAGGAATTTGGAGTTTATTCTTGAAGAATCCTATATAGGTACTATTGATAACATGTGTTTGAACCTCAATAAATTGAACGCCAATTAGTTTTCAAGGTAGCACAGCACCTGTGCTGTTTTTATAGACCCTCCATCAAAGGTAGATGCATCGTGCAAGGTACTTGATGAAGGTAATCTATAGGTTTGATACAAGCTTTACAGATTTTTAAAAGTACCGAGACCTTTTTGACCGCCAGCCGAACTCGCTTTATAATTTTCGTATAACAAGTCAGCTTACTTCTATTGTCGTAATATGCGTAAAATGCAATGAAATGGGAAAAATTATGTGACTTCGAAACTGTATCGAAATCGAGTTAAAATTATTAAGTCGAAATTTTACTATGGAGCCCATGGTATGTTACAGTGCGGTCGACAATAATATAAGAGTGATGCATTTAGATAGCAACAACAAGAGGAAATGCTAGTGTATGTACAATTTGCGGATATTCATAATTACATAAGATATTGAAATTTCAAACATCGTTGGAAGCGTTTAATGTGGAAGTTTAAGCAGCGACAAAAAAGGGTGTGAACCGAGATGCTTCAGAAATAGGAAATCAGCGGGAATTATTAGAAATGTGCGGGTATTGAAACGGAATACGGTTAAAATGTATAAGTGTGTGGTGCTTGTATTTCGCTCATTTTACTGGTTGTGAATATATGCATTGACTCTAAAAGGCTATCAGTTGTGTTGAGATGCGAACGTCAATACACTCAATATCATCAATAAACGGCCAATACACCCAAACGGAGAATAGATAAGAAATAAAAAAGGGTATAGTTGTGGAAAGAGCGGCGATAGATAAATAGAAAAACACATAATTGGAAGATCGTTAAACAGGAGGAAGCGAGAGAGAGCTCAAGGTTATCTATAATTATCATTAATAAGGAGTCCCTGGTTCTTATCAGGACTTTGAACTCGGGAAGACAATAAAGCTTCGGGTCTATCACTCTCATTGTGTTCACAATGGATATGAAGAAGAAGAAGTGCGTACGGGAGGCCAACCTGGCAATGGTGGCAACTCGCCCAGGCCTGATATACCTACCAGCAGTATAGTGGGGAAGCTGAATGTAGCCAGATTAGTGAGTCTAGTGACTTTGGCCTAGTGCCGATTCCCTTGGAGGAGGATATGTTGGCAGCCTGTTCACTCCTGGCGCACTCCCAATTACAAGTGTTAATATTGGCCTGCGGTAGCAAGAATTATATAGAGGGAAGTAAAGCTAAAATGATTATGCTTATGATTATTTAGGTTAACTTTCACCATTATTTAGGCTGCTTCAGCAGCTCTCCTCTTCAGACTGACAAGTTCGGATGAGCACGTGGTATTAATCCAGGAACCCTAGATTAACAATAATAAAATCTGTGGCTGAGAATAAATTCTGAGAAGATCATATCTTGTATTCTGGGGAAAAATAATTTAAATCTTTTCCTACTTCCTTAATATAGCAATGGTGATACAACTGCCGTCTGCCTGGAATTACAGGTACTTGCAGATTCTGACGGGTACTTGCAGATTCTGGCTAAAAAGCTTACATGGATTGGGAATATGAGGTTCCTTCAGCCAGCCTGAACGAGCTGATCCTCTAAGAGGAACAAATGAAAATCGGTTTGGTACTGGGAGTTGATTCCAATGCGCATCACACTATATGAAAAAGCACGAATGTGTCACTTTTTGATTAATTGATGAGTACTAACCTTTCAGTGTGTAATATGGGGCGGGAACCCACATTTATTAATAGCAATAGGCAGGAGGTTCTAGATGTGACCCTCGCCTCAAATAATATTTTTCGTATGTTTAAAAAATGGAGGGTGGATAAGGAACACTTCTTTTCTAACCACTGATGTTATAATAACCTATAGCCTCGATGTTCGCCCTGCTTCCCGGAAAGCTTTCAGGAGCCCTAGAAGGACCAACTGGAGCAAATATGAGGAATTAATGAAGGAATTTTTGCCGCCGAGGGCTCCAGAGACCCCGACGACTGTAGAGGAACTGGAGGTCTTTGTAGATACCGTCATTAGCGCATGCAACCTGTCCTATACCGCTGCTTTCCCATTGGCTAAACTAAGGGAAAGCAAATACCAGTATGGTGGTCCAGGGAACTGGGTACCTGTCGTAAAGCTTGTATGGACAGCCTATAATAGAGTTAAAAGTATAGTCTCAGGATTTACTTAAAAATTATAAGAGAGAAATAAGAAAGGTACAAAGGAGGTCCTGGATACTCTTCTGTGATCAAATGGAAGAGGTCTCCGAAATCTCTCGCCTTGGGAAGATTCTTTCCAAAAGCACAGTAAGTGAGAGTTATTTGATTAAACCGGACGGGTCGTGGACAGCTTCTAGTAGAGAATCTTTGGAGCTTCTATTGGAGACTCACTTTCCAGGGAGCTTTAACGACCTGATGATGCATAGCGATCATCAGGAAACACTTTCAGTCTGCACAGAGGATATTGTAACTAGGAAACGGACCCTATGGTCACTAAAAGGGTTTAAACGTCCGGTTCGGATTATATTATACCAGCGAAACTTCCACACAACTCAGTAATTAAGCTATATTCACAGAGGCCAGCTTCGGCTGTGGTCTTTATTCCGAAAGCGGGGAAAGCTCACATATTTATCCTAAGGCCCTAAGGCCAATAACTCTATCATCCTTTCTTTTGAAACCCTTAGAAAGGCTGTTAGATGTATACATTAGAGAGAAAATAGGACCGAGTAAGTGGGCGCTGTCTCAGCATGAATTGGTGCGTATGATCGAGAAATCGATTACTTTACGGAGTTCTGTTTGGTGGCCTTCCTGGATATAGAGGGCGCCTGTAATAATATCAAAGCAGAGGCAATCAGAGAGGGATTCTCATTTTCGGATGTGGACTTCCCTGTGACCAGGTTAATTACCTAATCACATGCTGGTAAGCAGGATTGTTAGCTCGAAGCTGGGGGACTCCACCATCTAGAGGCAAGTAATTAGAGGGACACCGCGATGGGCTTCCCCTCTTCTCTGGAACATAATGGTAAACAGGTTGCTAACCTGGAGCTGGAGAAAGAGAGTTTTGAAGTTATCGCTTACACAGATGACATGGCGATAGCTATTACCGGGAAATTCCTGGGCACGATTGAGGGCGTGTTACAGAATACGCCTACAATCGTTATGAAATAGGCTGGCAAATGTGGACTGGGAATTAACCCATCCAAGACAGAGCTGGTACTCTTTACTAAGAACTATACTTATTAATTGCATATAAAAAACACCACCAGGACCATTTGCGATAATTTTTGAAATTGAGGTCCTTTTAAATTCCTAAGCTTATAGGTAATTCCGGTATCCCGCTCCAAACTGTAACCTTTAACTTCAGTTCTCTTTTTTTCCAGTCGTTGAGCGACATCGGTTTAGATGTAAGATGGTAATCTGTAGATCTTTATCTATAGCTTCTCAAGTTTTCAATACAATACCTACCTAGCAACTCATCCCGGTTGATAAAAACATCAATTTCATTGTTTCTGGCGGAAACCCTAAATCAGGAAGGACTCATTAATTTTTCTTTAACCTCCAGATTCCAGGCTTAACTGGTCTAAAACTCTAAAATACCAACCACACTTCTCGTGATTAACACGCCTTACGAGGGCATGCTACTTAGTTTCTTAATAATGGAAAACCCAAACATTTTTTTTTTTTTATGTTAACTACATTTATTTGTACACACAATTACATTAAATGTTAAACATTATTATTGATATTTTCTAATCGCCTAAAAATCTATCTGCCCAACCAAAGTCATAGAGCCCGCTAACCCCTGATCGTGGTCTCATCGAAATATTTATTATACTTTTTCCATTCGAATCGCCGTTTCGGATCTTTTTTACTATTAGCCGGCGTCAAATTAGGCATTAGTCCCGCCTTTTGGGCCATTGTCACCATTTTACCCATACGTTTTTGTTGTCGACCACACAATCCTGTAATTCGTCGCGGTAACATGCAACCATCTGATCGTACGTATTGACTTAAAATTAACACATCTGTATGTTTAACATTCAAACCCAGAGTACATTCGGGGCATACACTTTGACCACATTCTTTAACTTCGGGTACTAGATACGGAGCTCGAGGTGATTGTATTGGGACACCGGACACTTCTAACCTCTCATTTTTTTGGATGACATGAACTACAAGCAATTTTTGTATTATTTTGATAAATTATGCATTTTTTTAAAATAAAACATGATACTTACTTTCTTTTACACGTGAATTAGCACTTAAACTAATGTTTCGAATTAAATTGGGGCTGTTATATGAGAAAATTTGTTTTGAAAATTTCATTAAATTTGCCATTTTCTATCGGAGTTGCGGAATTTTGACATTTGTGTTGACAATTTTATTCAAAATTAGGGAAGTGCACCGTCCTCATTTCATTATGAAACAAAATTCCCTAAGAACCAGAAATGAGTTATCCATTTTTAGAGCGATTGTCGTTAATTAAGATCGGTTTGATCTTTTACGTTGCTTGTTTTAATTTCAATTTGAAATATTCTTATTTGTTCTTGGAGCAATTTTAGTAACGTCTTAAAGAAAAGTGAAAAAACACTAAAATTTTTTTTTAATAATTAAATAGTACACTAACGTCAAAAAAAATTGCGAAGGTTCACTAAAACAGTGCGAATATCTCAACACGTGAGATCTGTGAATTCTATTTTTAGTGAGATAGAGATTTAAATGTGGTGGATGGCCGAAGT
This sequence comes from Tipula helvola, assembly GCA_963556165.1. Classification (NCBI taxonomy): domain Eukaryota; kingdom Metazoa; phylum Arthropoda; class Insecta; order Diptera; family Tipulidae; genus Tipula; species Tipula helvola. Next base: position 367,373,501 of record OY744481.1, read on the forward strand.
TTGATGCAGCGTTCTACAGTAAAATAACTGTAAAATGTCAACAAAAATAACCATTGGTGGCATTTTCAACAGAATAACGGTATCTTGTTACAACTAAATTGTTTTAAAACTTTATATTTTTAACAAAGGAACACATATTCTAGCGAAAATACATACATATGTATATCGATGCGAAAAAAGTGATGGTATTAGTCGTGTTCCAGTCGACCACTCACAAGTACTTATGAGTAGTTAGGTTTGTGTCTTTGCTTAAATTTAACTACTCGTAACTGCTCTTGCCAGAATGCAAGAGCAGTTACGACTTTACGAGTAGTTAAATTTAAGCAAAGACAAAAACCTAACTACTCATAAGTACTTGAAGTGGTCGACTGGAACACGACTAATAACATGACGATTTGGTTGACGCTCAAATTTTATACTTACATTTTTTGGTGGTTAGGGTTTTTAATAATCACCCGTTTTTATAAATCAAAATACTTTTTGACGTTCCACTCGCATGTCTTTTGCGGCATCAGTTTTTAATTTTTTTATTATTACATTTTACTTTTATTAATTAAAAAGTATCTCATTTGTATCACAATACATTAACAAATGTTAGTATCTGTTTTCACAAAACTTTATGATACCTCAAAAGTTGGTAAATTAAAAAAAAAAATGAAATCTATTTTGAGGTTATATTCTTGCTTTTTTCTCATTTTCAGCTAGATTTTCCAAACATTTATCCAGTTTTGCCCAACAAATGGCCGAAGCATTAGTCGAGAAAGAAACGAGCACCTCTGAGAAAGCACAGAATGAAACAAAACCAGCGAATAATTATAAATCACGCTACAGTGGGAAGATGAAACGTCGCCACTGGGTAGAATATGAAACGGGTACGGAGGCAGAGGCAAAGAGAGCTAATTTAGAAACAATCGATCGGATTAAAAGGAAGAAGTGTTGTTTATTGTTAGGATATTCGGGTGTGAATTATTTCGGAATGCAACGAAATCCCGAGATGAAAACAATTGAAGAGGATTTGCTAACCGCAATGTTGACCAATAAATGGATCAATGATGATGCATTCAAACAGGCGCAGAATATACAATTTCAGAGGGCTGCACGAACTGATAAAGGTGTTTCAGCAGCCAGGCAATGTGTATCGCTTAAATTACGTAAGAAATCAACCAACCTCAATTTGCAACTATCAATCGCATACAATTAAATTTCTTCGTTTACTTTCAGCCGAGGATATCGATCTCACTGCATTGAATTCCACACTACCGGATCAAATTCGAGTTTTTGCAGTGAAACGGGTCACAAAAGGTTTTAATTCAAAAGACCAGTGTAACGCTCGAACATACACATATACCCTACCAACAATCGCATTTGCAAATCAAACCGACCAAGTCGATATGGAAAAGTATCGGGTACCCGAAGAGAAACTCATAGAGTTCAATTCCATTATAAAACAGTATGAAGGCACAAAAAATTTTCATAATTTCACATCACGTAAAGATTATTCCGATCCATCGGCCAAGCGGTTTATTATGAGTTTTGAGTGTGAGCAACCGTTTATGAAAGACGAAATAGAGTTGTGTGTACTAAAAATTAAGGGACAAAGCTTTATGCTGCATCAGATTCGTAAAATGATTGGCTTATCGTTGGCCATTGTGCGGGGATTAACCTCGGTTGCCACACTTGAAAGGGCCCTCACCGAAGAGCGAATAGATATTCCAATGGCACCAGGATTAGGCTTAGTTTTGGACACGGTACATTATGACCGTTACAATCAACGATATGGAACAGATGGAATCCATGAACCACTCGATTGGAAAAAGGAAGAGGATGATGTTAAAGCATTTTTTGACAAATTCATAATTTCAAATATTTTAGAGACCGAAATAAAAGAAAAATCAATGGCGAATTGGTTGGAAACGCTGCCGATTCATTCTTATGATGTTCGACCCGAAGATCGAAATAAAGAGAATTCGGCTGATTCGAAAAGTAATGATGACAGTGAAGAATGAAGTCAAAACTAAGTTTTAAAGTCAATAAAAATTTATTCTAGCACTTGAATTTTAATCTGTGTAATCTCCTTCCAAACTTTTAATGGCCATCTCAAAGGCACCTTCCCGGGTTTTGCTGCCTCCAATGAATCCAGTCGCATGACAAAATAGTATATCCCTAATACCTGATATTTTACTTAAGCTCGTGTCCCGAAGGCCTCTCCAATCTTTGTGCAGAAATTTACGACATACAAATGAGGTTGGTTCATTTGGGATACAGATTACTCGCCAGTCATTTGGTTTATTTTCGATAATCACGTACTTTGGGAGTTTTTCAATGTTTTGCTCAACCTCCAGTTCGCTGAGATGTTTTTTCCACGGGCAGAACTGGGTTAATTCCAAAATTTCGCCCGATTCATGGGTCTGGAAACGTTTATCGAGTGACTCTTTTACAATTGCACGAGCCGGCCACCACACAAATGTATAGTAGAATATTTTATCGAGAAATTCTTTGCCGACGAGCTCCATACCCAAACCGAACAGTTTCATCTCATCAATGTCCGTATCTTTCGTATTCCAATGTGGGTTGAATTGTCCCACTCGATTACTTATATGACTGTTGATGGTATACTTTGGCTCCCCGTCGAACATAGGCACACCATTATCAACCCCGTCAATTTCTTGGATAAATGTTTCATAAACAGTACGGAAAATTTCTTTCAAGCAATCTGCCTCTATATCATAATCCTTTTTATTTTTGAGCAATGTTTTTATCACTTCCTCACCAAAAAACGTAAAAACAAGTCCAGCAGAACTCAAACGAATTTTATACTTATCACCAAATTCGGGACGCAACGAACTCAATGTTTCCGTAAAAGTTTTTTGATGATGATCAAAACGATTCGTCACTGGATTAAATATACCACCAACGTCCACAACAATGTCACAGGTATTTAATACGTTTTCATCTCTGGTTCGTATGATTTCCGCATTTTTATATTTGGGCAACTGCTTCAACATGAAACATGCTAGAACTTCGTCACAGTGAAAAATACCATTGTGCGTTCCAATTACTAAATTATCAGATTTTATACGTTTTGCTGGCTCGGTACTTGAATCGGTGGACATTTTATTATATTTATTAATACAGAAAATCGAGGATTTAAGTTTGTAAAAATTATTAGAATGAACTAGTGAGGTTATGTTACGAATGGCTGTTCGGTAAATAACGTTGGTTGTCATTTTTGACAGGTGTTTTTTGTGTAGCATTTTTTTTCGTTTTGTTAAGTTGGTACACATTTAGATCGATTAAATTCCGCGAGGTGGTAGATAAGTTCAGTATGAATTTTCAAAATTTTAAAACGGGTTTTAACACTTTCAGGGGCACAAAAAAATTATTGGTTCGTCTGCTGGGACAAAATCTAATTGTTGCATGCCCAAAATTAATTTTACTTAAATGATGATGGCAGATCCCGTTATGTCGCGGTCAAATCCACGAAAGGGTTAATGGTCATGGATTTTTTATATATCACTCACTACCACTTGTGGTGATTAGCAATACACCAAACAACAACTAGCCGAATAATAAAAATAACAATCAACTACGAATTTAAATAAACAGTTAGGTTTATTTTACCGTCAGTCAACGAAATGAATTGTTTCCCTAATCTGTCAAAATTATGTATCGTAATGAAAATGATTAACTACGAGTTCACTTTCCTTATGCAGTGTGGTGAATTAGGCAAATTTGTAGGGAATCAAATCAGGTCACGCAAAACAATGCATTTCGTTTATAAGAAAGAAATGTGAACATAAAATAATAATCGCGACACAAGTTCCGACGGACAATAACACATTGCTCAAATTACGTGAATCCAAAAATTGCATTATATTCAGTGCTGCCTCTCTTACGCGTGCTACTCCCAATTAAGCATCTTTTCTGCTATTATATCACTCTTTGATTTAGGCGGATTTTTCAACGGCCATACCCCAAACCCTTCAATGGTCAATGTAATGTTTCTCCCTATTTGCACTTTGAAAGTATTAGGCAGTTTGACGGTCCTTCTGCTTTTTCAAGTTATCCATATTCACTGTTTAGGTTGGAATGCCAAATTGGAATGTCACAAATCTTTTACACAACATTTCCATTGTAGTAACAAGATTTTCTACGGCGTTAGAAAAATCAATTAAAGATTCTGGTTTTGACACCACAGCATTTTTTACTTGTTTGTCAGTTTCCACAAGCATTTCAACAATAACTCTGGGACGACCAAAACTCATTTCCAATGTTTTCAAAACTTTCTCGACATTAATGGAAATCACCTACATGCTTTGGACGGCTTCCTTAGCTTTCCCATGTAATGCTCTTTCCAGTTTTGTCATATTTACAAAATCCGAAATCCCGCAGGCAGCTGTCGTTCCACGGAATTATGGCTTATGAATATTGGCCAGTCTTTTGGCTCTCAGGTGAAAATTGATAAATCCTTGGCTATTGACTGTCTTGCAATAAACTTTCTAATCTCATTACCCCAATCGGTTTTCGGATTTGGTAGATTTATTATTGGTTGTGGCGCGATTATTAACTTTGTAGATTCTTTACAATATTCAATAGGAGTTGGTGGTCTTTCTTCACCACTGCAACCAGCCATTTGTATATTTAAGCTACGGAACGATTTGGCGGTTCTAATTCATCTTCAATACTTAGAAATTCGGGCTCTTCTTCTTCCAATATAGATATTCCCACTTCATACCTCTTCTTGGAGATTGCTTTGCCCCTGTCAGCTTTCAATTTAGCTAGTCGTAACACCTCTGCTCTTTAAGGTCCTCCATCCTTTTTAGCTCTAGCTATTCCAGTAGTCTCATGCTGGTGCTGGTTGTACTGATTCTACTTCCGGTCTTGGAGGCAATACTTCCCTCTGGGAAAGCACCTTTATGGCTTGCTGGCGGCAACTCTTGTAGACTGTGGATCCGTCTTCTCTCATCCTCAGTTACAGAATTCTCACTCATTTTTACAAAATGTCAACAAACAACACTTGAGCTGACTGTTCACTATTTTTCAACAAATTGTATGTCGACGCCTCGACGGACTGTTTGATTTGACTCGAAGGATTATGTTTGGATCCGCAAGATCCCAATTCTGATAACTTATGAAGAACCACTCTGTTTCACAGAGAACAGGAATGTGTACAGGCTGGTTGAAAAGTATTGAAAGCAAAAATGAAAGAATGTTGAATTTTTTGATGAAATTAGTTTTCTTATTCAATATAATCTCTCTCAACTACAGTACACTTATTCCAATGATCCTCCAATAATTTTATACCATTTCTGTAATGATTTTCTGGAAGCTCTGCAAAATACTGTTGCACGGCTGAACAACCAGCTTCAGTCCACTGTAAACGTTCTTGTTTCAGTTTAGGATCATGGTGGTAGATCCAAGTCTCATTCATAGTTATAAATCTAAGCACAAAATCGGTTTTATTCTGCTCAAAACGCTTAAAATTACGCTGAGAAATTTGTTTTCGATTCAGTTTTTGTTGTTTTTTATACGTAATTCTTCATGTAAAATATGGAGTACTCGTTCGTCGGAGATGCCTATAGTATCAGCAATTTCACGCTTCGTCAAACTTGGATCTTCACAAACAATATTATACGCTTGCTCAATGATTTCTGGTGTTGTTGCACTTTCTGGATGCCCACTACGTGATTCATTTTCAATGCTTGAACGACCACGTTTAAACTCACGTTTAATAAATTTTCTATTGGCGAAATCAAGAAAAAAATGTGCACTGCACCGCACTGTGCGAATTATCAAACAGACCCTGTGGCGATACCGGTGCATTCGCTAATAAAGGCGTGGCAACACCAGTAAACGATTCGTCGAAAAACATCAGAAAAAGTACGAGTATTACTTACTGTTGGCGCCTCAGTCGTTCGTTGCTATGCAACAAAAGAAAAAATTAATTAGTAAGTAATAGCACAGATAAAAATATCAGATGAACCAAGCCCGAATGATTTTGCGGTTTTTTGAACTGGAATCCAATATTAAATGACGTGTCTGTAATATTTTATCTTGGACTCAAAATAATACAAAAATGATTCACGTAACACCATCTATCGTAAATAAATATAAATATTTTGGAACAAATATTTGCTTTTATTGAACATTTTTATTTGTTACATTAAATTTTAAATTTAAATTATTAAAGCAAAAATACTAGTTGTAATTTTTTACAACGAAAATGGGCGAAATCATCTAAAAAATAATGAGCTTATTAAAATGTGTCTCTACTAACTGACTTTCTTCTATTAAAGGTTAGATGGAACCTCAGTAAAAATAATTTAAATTGGTTTGAGTTTCAGTGTTTGGGTTCCAGAATGAATTGTCAAAAAACTTGTTCGGCTTGAAACATCTGATATTCTTATCTGTGGTAATAGCAATCTGTGTTAATAAGTCCGTACAAAAAGGAATGGAAATCGCTTCGCAATTCTTGTATCAAATTTATTTTGTAAAGCTCTTTTTGTAAATTGTTTCATTTCAAATAGAGAATTTTAAATATTCAAAATCCAGTTTTGCATCCTTTCTTATTGATATCTGTAACTGTAACGGGAACGGTTATTTGAATATTCATCTTTCAAGAAATTTGTTTGCAAAAGTTTCAGATCGAACGCAGATTCGAAACCTTCTAAATGCATTGCAGATTGACTTTCATTAGACCGCTGACAATTTGTTAAGTACTATAGCTGTAAAAAAAGTCAGTTGCAGAACCAAACGACACTGTTCAGCGAACTTTACACGATCGCTTTTAATGTCATTACTCATTAGTCATTACCGATAATAAGACATCATTACACACAATTATAACACAACAATTTTGAATACAATGAAGGAGTAATGCCGCAAGGGTTTTGGGGGTAATGATGTTACCGGCTATGACAATAATATTGATCGTGTAAAGTTCACTTTAGCGTTAGATAGCCAGTTAAATTGAAAAAATTACTTGTTTTGAAAGTAGTGGATTAAGAGGCAGTGGCTGTTGAAAACGTGCTCTTAAGAATTATATTTGCAATGTAGGGTAACATTTTAGTATAGAATGTCATATGAGACACACTACGATTTTACAGGTCGATGTTATCACACTGATTCTGTCTAAAATATTCCAGCTTTGATTATAAATCGAAAATTTATGTATAAATTTGCCAAATAACCCGTAATAATATGCAAATTTTTGCTTCAAGTTAGATTTGACCGTTTCTAGTTTCTGTTTTCTTATATATGGTACAGGGTGATTAAACAAATAAATCCAGTATCGAACAACTTTATTGTTGGGTTAATCTGACAAATTATCTAGAACTAATACCACATTAATTAAAACTATATATCCGTAAAATTTTTGGAAGGCCTAATTACCAAAATTAATTTACCTAATTAAAATACTCATACCTCACTTCACCGCGAGTATTACAATATATAAATGTGACAATGTTATCAAATATGTAGACACCATTAATTTACATAACAACAAACAACCCATTTAAATATTTTTTTTTTGTGGGAGATCAAAAATCTACGGATACAAAAGCAAATAAAAAAAAATAAAAAATTGACTTTTTATGTTATTTGGTGCGTCTTGTATTATTCAAGTTTTTAGATTAGTTTTAATTTTGAAGTTGAGGTGATAATATCATCTTAGGTAAAATAAAAAAATTAAAAAAATAAAAAAGTTTTGTGTGTCGCGGTTAAAATAACGAATTGTTTTAAAATACTATATAGGCAATGGCGCTAATACTAGTTGCTTTGTTAGTGGGTGTAATTGTGTTGGCGTGGTTAAATTCTCGCAATAAATTTAAAGTGATCGAGGAAAAAATTAAAGGATTTGAGAGTACCAATCAAACATGGCCCCTAATTGGTGATGTGCACTTAATATTTGGTCAATCGATAAATGGTATGTAAATATTTGTGGGCTCAGTTTTTACGCTATTTGCTTATTGATTAGAGAGCGTTTCACTGATTGGTATTTTATTTTGAAGTTTTAAAATAAGTTTTGAGTTATCTGCGAATTTATGCGCGATGTGTTAATTATAGAACTTGTTTGTAAATAACATTTTAACTTAATTCAATTAGGGATAGTTATAGTAGGTAGTTTCAAAATTCAGCCAAAAATTAATGCATGCCAACTCCAGTACCACATTCCGGTTCTATCACATACGAGAATGGGAAACAATTTGATTTTTTTGTTTTTTGCATATTCTAAATTAAACTGCCATTGACTATACCTACCCAGTCAAAATAAAAAAAATCAAGTTATTTCTCATTATCATTTTTATCATCGAACCTGAATTTGTGTGCAGGTTTGCTTCGTAAATCTCGGTTAAAAATAGTTTATTTGTCTAATTATTTAATTCGAAAATTTAAAATTGTTACAATGTTAGTGCAACAGTTTGAAATGAACTAAAACTGGAAATGTGAATATGTAAATATATCACTTAGATATTTAATTTTTTAGGCGTTTTTGAAGTCTGAACCGAATTGAATGAATAAAAACCATAGCGCGCGGCTTAAACAAAAATATAAAAACTGAAACTTAATGGGAGTTTATTTATTTCTATAATAATTCCCGCCGTTAGAGTTGGAAAACAAGTGAAAACAACAAAATTTTTAGACGACCATTAATAGGGTAATATAATTAGTTACACGCGGGTGCAACGAGCTGTTTGAAGCAAAACTGTTAAAATGTAGAAAAACTTGAAAAATAACGATATTTTTCTCGTTGTGTTATTTTTATAGCTATAAAGACCTCCGCCGTGGTAACGATTACTTCCTCATCGATAAGTTCGCCCCTCATAGAGGCTTAGCCATAACTATATGCGTCCGCGAGGGTATAACGTTTTCCACTCCTCAGCATTATTATTCATATGTGTTTCATATAAAGAAGTTCAAATTCGTCCAGTAGGGATGACACAATAAATGAGTTTAGCCTATTATCTGATTCGATTGACCTTGATAAATATTCGAATGATAAAATAGTTATTTAATTTATTTGAATGTTTGAAAAATTAATCTTCTCATCAGGCCGCGGCGACTGGACTGATTGTAAATACCACAATTTTCATTCTATACAGAATGAACTGTGCAGATTGTATTAGCGAATTATACTAACACAGCCAAATTCTCTTACAATTTTTTCTTCATCACATTCACACAGCGCTATTCCTGTGTAACCAAAGCTATTCCTGTGTAACATTTTTATCGCGTACAATCCGAGTGTGGAATAAATTTGATGAAGGGGCCTTTCCTTAAGCATTTAAATCACTGCGTCTAATTCACTGTGCAAGCTACTCATAACATAATGGCCTCTGCCTTCAAGTATTAAACAAACTACAAAAAAAAAAAAAAAATGAAAAAGGCGGGTTTTTGGTTGCCTATAGTTTGAATGTTTCACTTGGTCAAACATGTCCTAAACGATTGTTCAGGCCCGTAGTCACCCCATATTCAGTTCTTTCAGCAGCTCTTGAAATAGGAGCTCGAACGATGGAGTTCAAGACAAATTTCACGTTGACCAAGTGTTTCAGGAGCGCGTGATTTATGGTATTGTAAATGATTTGCTTCAAGGCGAATATTATTACGTTGATCAGATTGATAGAGATTGACAAATTTGTAAACTGAAACGCAATTCTAGGAAGTAACGGGCATTTGGATGTGTTCAATTGAGTAGTTACACAAAACAATTACAAAACATGTCCAATTCGAAACGTTTTACTGCAAAACTGAGCCGGTTTTACGCGGTCCAAATTAGCAAAGGATATTTCTTGTAGAAGATTCGTTAGTACTTTTCTCCCATTACTCAAAAATCACCAACATAAACAAATCGTAATTCATCATTAGCTCAATTTTTAACTTTTATCTTTTTAACACTCAATTCTTTTCGGAAAAATATTTCGTGTTTGACGAAAAGATTTTTTAGTATTCTCTTGGAAGAGTATTGCGAAGATACTTTAAGATACTTTTTTGTATTATGTAATTTTGACCGTACCAACTAAGTAAGTATGTAAATACTCTTGACGATTGTACATTTGAAATAAGCATCTCTCAAGGCGGAAAGTAAAACTTAAATTAATGTGCTAAATGCCATTGGTCAATAGATCATGTTTTCCGAAAGAGGCAGCACGATCACCGAAAAAGTACAGAGTTTTTCCCAAAAGAGGCAGCACGATCAAAAAAGTAGTACAGAGTGTTTGCCACTAGATGTCACTATACAATAAAAAAAATATTACTGACGTGTTCCAAAAGGCGACATCCAAAATCAATTTATTTATCACGTACTAATAATAGTCACTTTTATCATGACACGAAAATATTTTTGTTTATATTTACAAAATGCATACATATAAATGTCATACAATTTTTGACAGCAACTATTTAGTGACACCTAGTAGCATTATGTGAAAGTTGCTTGTGTTTTCGGAGTTTTCCGAAAGATGTAGCTCATATGGCGTTTGTAGAAAATTTGACATTTAAACATGATCTATAGCATGCATACAAGTAAATAGCTTTTTGGTATTCGCAAGCTGTTAAAATTGCTTCTTAACTAATAATTGGTCTTATTAAATTGGAAACTCCCCAAATATCGCCAAACCATATAGGTAAATATTTGCCCAGTAGCAATGATCTGTTTTGGTTTTTAATAATAAATAATCTTTAATGTCAAATACCACTATTCTTTAAGTTCCAAAAATGTTTGGTAAGTGGCCATGATGCCCCAATCGTCAATTGGAGCAAATAACATAAATTTTATAATAATTCACTAAGTCAGTGTGTGACTGTGTGCTCGGGATAGTTTTAACTTACATTAAAGGAGTAAATGAGTAAATACAATTCACGATATGATGACGTATTATTAGATATAGTAAAGCTTCTTGAAGTTGAATTAGGTTGTAACAATTTTATTTAATTCGGCCCCCCCCCCCCCTCCCCAATTTTGTGTCAAAAGATAGGGACGGGACAGTATAATTATTGGTCTAAATAATCCCTTTGTTACACTTTTGTTCTCTAAACTTTCGTCAACAGGTTTTGGTTGGTAGTTTTCTCCAGAGCAGGCCACCAGGCTCACAGTGTTACCCAATGCAAAAGAATATAGGTTTAACTACTGCGGTGTAGAGCCAATGTTTTGCAGGGATATAGCGCTACCTTAGCTTTCTTTACCCTTTCCAAAATATTAGGTTTCCAATTTAATTTGCTATCCAAACTCATTTAAGGTGGGAGGATCGAATAAGGAAGTTTGAATTTCCTTGAAAATAGAACCAATTTAGTTTTGTGTAGGTTTACATTCAATCCACAACCATTGGCCTAAATGGAAAGAATACACATGGCATTTTGTGTGAGTAACGTCATCCGCATAGGCAACCTTGAAACCACTATCCTCCAGTTGTAGCAACAGGTCATTAATGACCAAATTTCAAAATAGAGGGGATAATAAACCTTGCGCTACCTCTACTTAAAAATCTTCTAGCGAAGAACCCCCCAAAACTGGCATTTATGATCCTGCCTCTTAGCATTTGATCTATACAGTCCCTGAGTGATTCATCTACTACTAGTCTCGAAAGTGCCAAGTTAAGCCACCGGAAGCACTTCTAAGCTGGAAATCTTTCTTCTTACTCAGATCTCCCTTTGCAATATGCATGTTGGATTTTGACAGTTTTCCGTCACAATCGTGCCTCTAACATGAGATTCTATTTGTCTTTCCAATGTTTTAAAGAGGAAGGAAGATAAGCTAATATGTCTAAGGTCTTTGGGATTGCAGTGTGATGGTTTTCCCGTCTTAGGTGTGAATACAACCTTCACTTGTGTTCATTTGCTAGGTACGTGACATTGTTCTAGGATCCCCTGAAATATTACTTGTAATCAGGAAATGGTTAGGTCCGTAGTCTGTTGGATATTCGCAGGCATAATACCATCAGATCCTGGCGACTTATATAGTTTTAAACTATTTATTGCCCACAGAATCTTCCTTCTGCTAATAATTTGACCTATGAGGTACTTGCCCTGTACTGACGTACTGACGTTCCAACGATTCCACACCTAGGTCTATAACGCTTATGGGTTATTTTCTTGCACTTTAGCAATTGTATTGCTACATGTGTCACTGGACTTAGTGTTCACTAATATAAAATAAATTACAAGCACTAATTTCTACACAAAATACAAAACAGGTTTGATAATATTGTTGAACGCGAGACCTTGGGCAGGTCAGACAATTTCTATAAAAGCTCTTTCCATAAGTTTTAGCATTTTATTTACAAATGCAAGTATGAAGTTTAAATATAATTCTGTGGAAAATTTATATGTGAAATGTGGTACATTTGTGGTACAATACCATACAATGCGGTACGTATGGTCACCCTACTTTATCATCACCTTTTTGACTCTACATATGGGTTTCGGTAAAGTTCTACACCCCGTTAAATAGTGAATTGACAAAGCCGGTACCGAAAATTTTTGTTTGTACTAAAAGAAAATTTTTCGGAAAACCTAAAGGAACCCGTTTTTGAATGCCGTATTTTAACATTGCTATTTACGTATATACACGTATGTCACAAACAACAAAATCATCGTATATTATCTTCTCTCAAAACAAAATTAATTTCTGGAATATTGCAAAATGTAACAAAACAAAATTCCACTTAAATGAAAATCCATTCAATGTCATTGACAAGAATATCTAAATTTCAATGTTATTACCGCATATGAGTCATCAACCAAACCTCCATTCAAAATATATTTTGATGCCTTTATAAGGAACATCTTTACTAGCAAACTTCTTGAGATTAAACTCAAATTAGCATCATGCTAATTGTAACTATGTATATATCTTATTTAATTTTATGTTATATACGCCAGAACAAAGAATTACATTAACATTTTCCGTTACCCTATGGGACAACATTAATAAATTTATGAAATAAATTATGTAAAAATGTCGCATCTAATGTAATAAACAACGCGAAACCGGTGTATTCATTCTATTGCGAGTCGCGCGCTTATCTTATTTGCGTAAACATGTTTTCGATTGGTCAGCCATCTGCGTCTATAAGCAATTATTATTCAAATGATCCTTGGAATAATACGACATTATGATTCTTCCGTGAAGATTAGCATATTAACCACGCCATAAAATTTTTATTACGAACAGCTCATTAAGTTCAATAACCTAATCAAATGCCAAATCATAAATTAATTGATTGCATTTACTATATACTGATATTTAAAGTATATGTATATTAAGACAGTTAAATATTCTAAAAAAATTCCGCCGTTTCGTGACGCTCCTATAAGCATAAATGACAGAAATAAGTTCAAGGTTACAAAAATAATTTAACCACAAAGCTGAAATAAAACATTTTTGATAAAACTTGTTTCAGTTTTAGTTCTTCTCATTAATAATAAAATCAAATGTTGACACTGAAGAAAGTTGCTGTTATGATGTACTATACTGAGTTTATGTAAGAAATTGTCCTTCACACATCATTGATAACAAGCAAATTTTCATCTAATCGGTATTTACGATCCCAAGTTAGTAATATTTACATTTTCAATCAACGTTAATTTGTTGGATAATATACAGCGATAATTGAGCAACAAACTCGTAATTGTTAATTGATTTCGTTGTACCATATACGTTTCAGATGTTTTGCGTTTCAATCATTAAACTCTGATGGATTAAGTAATTTACACTTAGAAAAAAAAAAATACATTTGGATACAAATTTAAAGCCTATTTTGTATGTACATTTTAGGCTTGGTTTTATTTTTTTGAATTTGAAGTACTAATAAACCGTTGCCATTAGACGTTAAAATCATTTGGCGACACAGACCAAAAAGTACAAAAAAAAGTGGTGACATCATATAATTTCAAAAGAAGAAATTTGTTACATTCAAATTCAGCCTAATGGAATGTGAAACATAAGAAACTTTACCTAAACGCTGTAACTTAAAAATTCTATGCATCAGAGTATAGAGATAGATTACAGGTAAACAGTGGCGAAATAGCATGGTACCCGTAGAGTACAACCATAGGTATAACGAAGCGATTTAGTTCACCATACAATATAATCCCATATAACAAGATTTCCACTTTAGCGAATGAAAATTTGTTGGAATGAGAAAAAATCTAACATTATATTCAATATGATTGTCTGATGGAGTGACCACGTGTTGTCTGTTTTGTTTTTTTACATTTTGTGTTTACCTACAGTAAAACCTGAATTGTAAAACCCCAATTACACGAAATTTGTAAATTTTGTTAAAAATAATTCTACCAGTTCGGAATGGTGTAGGGAAATTCTAATTTCGAGAAACGTCCGTTGCTGATTGGTATAGCTGATCGTCGATTGTTGTTTTATTCATGACTTTTGTGGAAATGGGGAGGGGATTCTAAAATGATTTGGAGATGAAGTTCTAGAATGTAAATCAGAACGGAACGTGGCTATTTGTTAACAAATTTTGATGAAATTCGATATGTGCGAGAGAAATAAATAGGATTCTAAAATTATCCCATATAAAATTTTGTTTTAGTTTGCCTCACTTCTGTAATAGCGCTGACAGACTACTGTTTAAATAATCCGTGTCAACTTCAGGTTGAGCTAATCCCATTTTATTTTGGCGTAGTGGCTAAACTCGTAGAGTGGTCATATCTTTCAATATTTTGGAGGTTATTTCGTAATAATGAGCTTATAGTTGTTGGTTTTTTTTATAATTCTCGATATATCTCTATAAATTACCTCCCGACTTTCTCTATTTTTGTTGTTGAATTGCATATAATTTAGTTTAATTTTATCCAATAGGACCTTTTTCCGTTACATTTTATCGTTTTTAATTCATTTCCTTGAATTACACAACTTATTAATGTACATGAAAATCTTGCTTTTTATCCAGATATTCTATCGAGATTATGGCCCGAATTTATAGTCGTAACTATTGCTATTGTTATAGCAACGGTTTTCGAAAATGACTTCAAAATCATGTCTAAAATTCGATACGAATTTCGAATTTACTTTCTTGTTTTGGATGTTTAGCAATGTTTTATATTGATGGATTTTGATCACTATACGCATTGTTACATTACAAACAAATCTCATAGTGAGGTTTATAAATACGAAAACTGTTACTATAATAGTAGTTATAGTTGTAGCAACGACTATAAATTCGGGCCTACAGATTTTTCCTTTCATAATTACGGACACATAGTAAAAATTTGTATTTTAGCATGGAAACATGTCAAAGTTAATTTTTAGTACATCTGACATTTTCATTTAGTACAATAGGAAACTAGTAGCTGATTTACATTTAATCTTTTGCTCTATTTTAATTTATTTATTTATTTATTTATTTATTGTACTTTAACAATAATTTAGTATTAAAAGGAAAAGCACAGATGGAAACAGAGTAAACGGAACAAAAGAACAAAAATAAAATGATGAAGCTGCTTCCATTAGGCAGAAAAACCTTTTAAATTTTTTCAAACAATTTCCATCTCATGCATACACATTCTATTTTGAGCAATAGCTCATTTACAATAAAATGTACAGCAAGAGGTGAAATAATATTAAAATTTAACAATAATAATAATAATATTAAAAATAAATTTAAAAAAACTACGTACTGCCCATCAATCACGCCACTCCAAAAATTTTGACTTAAATAATTTGGCCGATCCTAAACTCTTAATTTCCAATGGAATTGAATTCCAAAGAGAAACTCCCCTAACGTAAAAGGATTTGTTTAGCGACCTACAACTATTTTTGGCCGGAATCAGGCGGAAGTTTGAGGAATGAGACCTGCTAAAAAGTAACTTCCTATAAAGATAACAAGGCTTCTTAGCTTTGAGAAGTTTAAAAATAAAAAGACAAACGCGAAATTCGTAAAAGGTAGATAAACTACATCCTAAAACAACGCTAGAGTAGGCAGAAATATGATCGAATTTCCTAATACCAAAAATAAACCTAGTACATGCATTGAAACATCTTTGGAGAACGTTCATATTTTCCTGAAGCATACCGAATAAAACTACGTCACCATAAATAAAATGAGGAAGAAGATAAGACAAAAACATTTTTTTCCTAAACTGACTATCAGAAAATCCTACTACTTTATACAAACAACTAAGCATACCAAAAGACAGAAGTCAGAAGATGTACGATAAAAGAATTCATTTTTATTATTTCCCTCCATTATGAAGAGGCTTATTCAATATGTGTTATTTATGCTGTGTTTTTTATTAGCCTCGATACATCTATTCATATATTAGCCAAACAAAAAAATGGGAAATTGTAGCTACTTCTATCATCCACTTAAAAATACTGGCACATTGTTGTTTTCATTATATTTTGTTATTCTAATAATGTGTTTCTTATTTCTTATCTAATCGGTCTAATCGATCTGAGTACTAAAAATTTGTTTCCTCAGATCGATCTGATCAATTGTGTTGCTGTTTCTTATTTTTTTTTTCAGATTAGTTAGATTGATTTTTCGATTTGCAAAATATTCCGATTTCCCCAGATTGATTTTAGTATTGCTAACTTCACGTAACGCAAATTGCCGATATTGGCGATGTAAGATCGGCGGTGTGTTCTTTTTTCTATTAATAAAATATATATTAATTTTTATATTTAAACCCGACGATTCGGCTGGCCCATTGGATAAGCGCTATCACCAATAAGGTGGAGCCCTTCTCCAATTTATGTAGTTACATTGGAAATATTCCTGTAAATAGGTGACCTGTTCGACACAGATGTATCATGTGCTAACTCTACTTCGCTTAGCCTACATAGCAGTTTATAAAGTGTTTGCGGTCATTAAAAATACCTTGCAACACAACAGAATGGATAGTATTGCTTTGGCGCCAATATTTCAAAGTAGCATGCATCAATTACTATGCCTCAATTACTCAACGATTTAAATAATCGTTTAATGTTAATCTGCACAATTATTAAATATGCATCTGCCCGCTTTTTTTACTCTGTTATAATTTTTTTGATCTGCGAAATCTGAAACCTATATGTTTCTTATTTCAGATCGATCAGATCGATCTGATTTCAGATTTTAAAATCTGCTCGATCTATGGATTTAAATAAGGAACACAGCTGTAAGCTGCGTTTTTCTATTAGATTGCTGCTCGAGATCGCGATAAATATAGGAAAAAATACTGGGAAATTTTTGCTGTTTTTTAGTACAGAATTTTATAAGTCAATTATTGTTAATAATTTAAAAATCAATTTTTGTTGGAATCAGATACAAATATATCGGGAGCCTAAGGTTTGTAAATAAATTTCTATTATGAAATGTTCGGACATCATTGCTTTATCAATGAACGATTTGAAGTCGTCCACACTCAATTCGTGCTGGAAAGCTTTATGCCCCGCTGCGGTTCTCGAAGCAAATCTCATACCACACGCTCAAAATTAGCTGCAAAGTCAAATTTTAGAAATGGCACAATTAACAGGTTCCCTACCACTGCACTACCGGTACGCCGCGACGTCAAACAGTCCCATTTGCCAGTGCACCAACGGTGTACCACACTAAATAATACAACAAGCGGCCAGTAACCAAAGGTATATCATGCTTAATATTATTTACAGAGGCTAGGTATATGCAACTCTTTATAATAGTACTAACGGCCAGTGTACCACCGCTATACTGGTGGTCCAATGACCGGTGACTGCGTTGTACACCGCTGACAAAATGAATCTGAATATCTCTGAAATAATGAATTTTTGTCAAGATTTTTTGACATTTGGAAAATAAATAAAAATGAGCTACTATATTAGTACTAAAAAAAATTCCCTCTTCCTTTAGTTCATAATTTATTTTCAAATTTCAGGGACTTTGTTGTGTCCTACATAAAACCATAGAATTATTGCGAACTCTTAAACATAAATTTTATTAAAAACTATGATTTAAATCAATGAAATTCTTTATGTAGTGTAAAATTAAATCTATCACATTTAATGATTAAATATTCAAATAATTTCAATTGGACTGTTCAATTGGAAATAATTCAGTTTAATTTTATCCAATAGGACATTTTATGCTCCATTTTATCATTTTTAATTCATTTCTTTGAATTACACAACTTATAATTTGTACATGAAAATCTTGCTTTTTATCCTGATATTTTATCGAGTCTACAGATTTTCCCTTTCATGAGTACAGACACATATTAAAAATTTGTATTTTAGCATGGAAACATACCCAAGTTAATTTTTAGTACATGTGACATTTTCATTTAGTACAATAGGAAACTAGTAGCTGTTTTACATTTAATCTTTTGCTCTATTTTAAAAGACAGAAGATGTACGATAAAAGTATTCAATATTTTATTATTTCCTTCCATTATGAAGAGGCATATTCAAAATGTGTTATTTAATACTATTTACTGCAATCCACAAGTTTTTTGGCGAAAAAGAATGGAAAAATCGAAAAATGAACCTGTTTATCATTTTTCAAAAAAGTTGCTCAAAATTTAAAAGATCATAGTAACATTTTGAAAGGGGAAAGAAAATATTAGTATGTCCGTCTCATTTTTATATATGGATAAAATGTATTCGCACTGTTCCTCATGTATTTATACATGTTAAAACAACAATGACGTAGCGTTGTCAAATTAAACACTGCGAATGGCAGTATTTCTAAGTGGATGATAGAAGTAGCTACAATTTCCCTTTTTTTAGCAAATATCTGAATAGTTCTCTCGAGACTTATAAAAAAACACAGCAACTATTGTAATATCGGGAACTCTTTCTCTACAGTTGTCAACATCACTTTTAAAACTTAAAGAAATTATCGAAATATATCTGGTTTTGTTGCTTCGGAAAATCTTCAAAAATCTCTATAACCTCTCATCGTTTGGGTAATCCGAAGAGCCTTAAAATCTCTAATTGTTAAAAATTTCGAATTAAACTATCTAGCTAAAAACATTCTCATCTTGATCAACTCAAATGTCTCTAAACGACTCATTTACACACCCCAATTCCCATTGTCATGTTATTTCAAGTTACATGACTGAAGTCATGTCACGTCACTTGAATATTGATATGTATTCTTAAAGGCAGACCAAATAACATGACTGCCATGCAACTAGAATCTAGAAATATATCGTGCAAATTAAAAATAAAAACGTTTTATAACAACAACATATTTAAAACAGTTTACTAAATTAATCAAAAAATGTTTTAAAATATATAAAATAAAATAATTGCATATTTCCATTTTGTTGTATTCTTCTATCACTTGCTAAAGTCAAGTGAAATTTTGTCATATAAAATGACTTTGGACGTAACAAACGAACAAGAGGCATAAAAAAATTGATGTGACGTGAATCATGAAAAATGTTGTAATCGATTTTTAAAAAATCTAGAATTACCTTTAAATCTGTGTAATATACTAGATTATCTCAAGATAATCTCTAATCCTTCAAATCTAGTGTCACTTGGTGCTCTGTCAAAAAATGTAGGCCCAAAATGCATTCATTAGTGTTATAGTGTATCACAACATTAAATCTATGTAGAAATGGAACACTGTATTTTTACTGCTGCGCCTGTGGTCACCAGTAGCCATTCTAGAGATAACGAACATACATTTCTGGTGAAAAAATGTACACCACGAAGTTAGTTAAACGAGTTGAATTATTCTCAACACGCACAAAAAATTAACTAAGGTTTCCAATATAACGAAACCAAAATTGTTTACAGGGCAAAAACAATTTGGTTCACAGGGTTAAAATTTAACCTGTAAAATTACGAAAATGTTTATTTGCATTCTGAAACTGGTTCCAATCACAATCACTAAAACAGCTAAATTAAACTTCTTTAAACCTAATGTATAGTATGTGCAATGTTATATAAAATTTGTTACAAAACGTTCTAACATGTCATATGACACGTGTTATGCAACATCGCTTAATTTTTACCGACATGGTGGATAACATTTCTCTTGCTGTATATGTACATCGTGTTATACAACAAAACATCGTGTTATACAACAAAATTAAGGCACATGACGTAACGAATAGAAATGTTATGCAATAAATGTTATAAAAGTAATCCTATAACATGAAATAAGTTATTTATCTTAGTGCTACATAACTTTGTTATACAGCATGCCATGCTATATGGGGAAAACGTATCTTTGCTGGCCTTAACTAATGTGGTCAGTACAATCATCTTCCTCGTGCGCGTTTATTTGTCTACAATTATCACTCTGCTTCATCGTTTGTCTGCCTCCTGCAGTTAAACTTTTTATGAATTTGTGTGTGGCTACGCTTTATTTGAAGAATGAACATGTCCGCAAAGTTTTGAGTGTGTAAGATTTTTTTATTTTTCAATAATTTTTTTTCACTAGGTTATTTGGAATTTGTTGCAATAGACTCGAATTTAAGTGCCTTATTTGAAACCCTTATTGATCAGTCTATCACTTAAATCTTTATAATTTACTTTGGACGTTACTGTATTATTATGTATACATATTCTAAACCAGTTTGCATTAACTTTTGGGAGTCATTATCTTTAACTTCATTGTTGTTGCCGTTGATATGATTAATTATATCACATTAATTTTACTGATTGTTGTTTAGCTAACATTTCTATCGAAAGTGTTGTTTTTTTTGTTTTAATAAGTATAAGACATTGACATCATTCAAAGACATTTGATGATGCAGTATTTTTATTTTGGCTAGACGGGGTCGATGTCACTGTAAGAATTTACATGATTTTCAGTGCTGATTTGGATTAGACATTATTTATGGTCACTGTTTCGATATGTTAAGAGATCTAATTTTTGAATTCGATTTCGACTTTATCTGCGAGTTTCTGCTTTGATACATTGAAACATGACTTTAAATTTTCTTTTAATTTCAACTTGTAGTTTGATCTCGACTTTGAACTTAATTTTTTAATTCGACTTTGACTTTTAATTCGACTATGATTTCGACTTCGAATTCGAACTTGACTTCGCGTTTAATTTTAACTTTGATTTCGATGTTACTTCATTTTTGACTTAAGTTTTGATTTTGAATTCTGCTTTGAATTCAACTTTGACATAGGGTTATTGACTTTGTATTCTACTTTGATATCGAGTTCACCTTTAATTTTGGCGTTGATTTCTACTTTTATCTCGAATTGATTCGGTTAAAATGTTGATGGTCACATGGAGACCGATCATGAATTCACTTTTCACTTCATCTTTAAATTTAACTATAACTTGGACTCCGACTTTTGTCTTCGAATTCGATAATTGATATTGACTTTGAGTTTTCTTTTAATTCCGATTGTTACTCGGGATTTCACTTTGCTGTTAAGTGATACTATATAGTTTAAGGAGATTAGACGTCCTCATCCCAATAAATGCAATAATTTAATGCCTCTCCAGTTTCCATTTCCAAAAGTGGTACCCGTTCAATATTTCTAGAATGCTCGATTTACATTTTTATAGAGTTAATTGCTTGGTACCTACGCTTTTTAGAGATTGGACACTTTATTTTTATAACAGTCCTTCGCTTTCTATATAATAATCCCATAAATCTTTTACTTACTGAGGCTTTAGCATAAACCATCAATTATTGTTTTGTCAAAATTAATTAATTTGGATTTTCGATCATTAGTTACCATTTCCCCAAACTGCTTCTATAAACCCGCCTAGTTAAATTGGTAGTCCTAGTCCCTTTCAAATATCTTAACACATCACATTTCAAATTAATCCAATATTACTTCAAAGCAATTTTGAAAATGACTAAAGTACAAATATTAAATCGTTTTTTTTTACATATTATTACAGGAATTGTTGATACCCTTATCGACGGACTGATATTACGTTCAAACACGGGAAAAGTATGGGCCGGTCCAAAATTAATTATAATCCCAAACACCCCAGAAGATATTAAGACTGTACTAACATCACCACATTGTTATGACAAAGCTGGAACATATAAAGTTGGCATTGGTGGCAACGGGCTTTTAGTAGCAGACAGTAAGTGCCTATAAATATTTGCAATTGTAAATATGTATGTTAATAAAAAAAAAAAAAATTCTCTCCACCAATTTTTTGTAGCACAGCGCTGGAAAATGCATCGCCGCCTATTAAACTCCACATTCGGCCTACCAATTTTGGAAACTTTCTTAACCGATTTCAACCGATTCGGTGATCTTCTCAACGAACAATTTGAAAAGCATGCTGACACCAATAAAACGGTTAATATACGGCACACGGTTGGAGTTTATGTTACTGATCTAACGTTACGTACAATTTTCGGCAGTCATGATCATGTAATTGATTTACCCGAAAATTGTTGCACACTGGTCGAACAAATTTTATATATCGTCGGCCAGAAACTAATTAAATTTTATTCACATTTCGTGATTATATTGATTCAAGTGATTTTAAAAATTAAACCCGACGATGTAATACTCGTTAGTCGGCTAAAGTATTCGGTGAAATCGATTGTGACAGATACGACAAAAAAATATGTCGACGAAAATGGTGACCGAATGGAGAGTGAAGAGGAAATTAAACGGATTACTAATGATTTATATCTGGAACGATTGGTGCGACTAGTAAGTCAAGGGCATATGACACGAAATGAAATGCGTGACAATATCATAACCGTATTCATTGCTGGTTCGGATACAACGGCAACCGCTATTTCAAATATTCTATTAATATTGGCCATGTTTAAAGATGTACAGGAAAAGGTTTACGATGAAATTTGTGCCGTGGTTGGAAAAGATTTTGATGGTCTGATTGATTCGACGATAATTTCCAAAATGACTTATTTAGATTGCGTTGTAAAAGAGGCGATGCGTGTCATTCCCGTCGTAACGATTATTGCACGTCGAGCAAATAAAGATGTTCAGCTGGGTAAGTGGTTAGATTTTTTTCATTTAAACGTTGATTACGATGGTTTATTTCAATTTCAGAAAAAGGAATCATACCAGCCGGAACCGATATCCTGGTACCGTTAGCCGCTTTACATAAAAGCAAATATGTTTGGGGTGAAAATGCGGATAAATTTTATCCGGAACACTTTTTACCGGAAAACGTTGAGAAACGTCATCGCCATTGTTATATGCCGTTCAGTTATGGCCAACGCAATTGTATCGGTTATCGATACGCATCACTGTTGATTCGTATCGCATTAATGCGAGTTATTCGATCGTACAAATTTTCGACCGAAACAAAATTTGAAGATTTAAAATTTGGATTTGGTTTGACTACGATTGTTTTAAATGGTCATGATGTAACCATTGAGAAAAGGATTTAAGATATCAGTGCTATTATTATTTATTATACTTAATGTTAATTTAGTTAGATTTAATATAATTATTGAATAGTATAATTTTCAAATTGTTTAATATTTCAACGATGTTAGATGTCATTTTGTTTGCAGCCTAAAACTACAATTTATTTCTACAACGGGTTTGTCTCTCCGCTACTATAAAAAAAAAAAAAAAAAAAAAAAAATCGCCTTAATGTCTTCTATATTTTGATTTCATTATAAAGTACATGCTGTAAAATATACGCGGAATTTATGAATTCCGCAGGTCGCATAAGCCCAATTGTGACAATTTTGTTTTTGTTTTACTGGTAACCTTATTCCCGATGTTTCTTGAAATTTTTAGCAATTTTAGATGTTTAGTTTATCGTTGGTGGTCGCAAACGATAGACGTATTTTGGTGGGCTATAAGAAATGTTTTTTTTATTTTGGGAATGAGAAAAAGTCGCGAGGGCCATACAGGCACCAAAACGGTGTTGTTTTGGGCCAAAGGTTAACAAAAAAAACAACGAGCGAGCTCACCCTCAACTCGCAAAAGATTTATGTGAAAACTTTTTTGTTTAAATATCTATTGAATCATTTCAAGCCATTTC
The DNA here is from genome assembly GCA_963556165.1 of Tipula helvola. Classification (NCBI taxonomy): domain Eukaryota; kingdom Metazoa; phylum Arthropoda; class Insecta; order Diptera; family Tipulidae; genus Tipula; species Tipula helvola. The sequence goes on from OY744481.1 coordinate 367,397,395, forward strand.
GTTAAGGCTCAGAAACCCCTCCATAAAGACGGATGTTGTTCGCTCAGTAAGTTATAATTCTATTTTGAATTTGGAGGACGAACCTTACTGACAATAATTAAGCATGAGCAAAGTACAGTTTTGTTCAGTTAATCACCTAAACCTCCATAGTAGTAAATGTTCACGGTAAACTCACTGAACAAAGCAAAATGAAGTTGCACGTACGTTAAATGATCGTTACAGTATTCATTCCAAATTCTGAAATAAACATTGAACCGTACTGTAACAACTCATTTACCGCCCTTGCGACGTAAATAACTATTACACTTCACAAGCATAATTGGTGGTCCTTTTACTCGAATGTAATTTTCATTTTCAAAAACACTTGCTACTGCGGCCATATATAGCAAATATTTTCACAACAAAAAAAATTAAAGTAGGCGATTTTTTTTAGATTTTTTTTTGTATTCGGCTCATGATGTTTTTGAAATGCCGGATGATGTTGTATATTGCATGTGTGTACGTAGATTTTGCATTGATTTTACTTTTCATTTATTTTTTTGTTCTTATCGATATTCACATATACCAGCAATATTTTTTGTTCGGCATTTTTGTTTCCGTAACCCGATTTCTATACAATTTTTTACTTACTCCTGCCGCTAAAGATGTTTTCACATCAAAAGCAGTGACCATGAGTATTATCATGGTGCAATTTCATTAGTTGTTTTCTTAGGGTTGTTTCAAGCGAATGACATAGAAGTTCAGGCATTACTTCTTACTGATCGCTCAAAATTAAAAAAATCCGCCTCAGACCTCGTATAACACTTCTTCAAACAGTTACATTTTAATATAAATCATAAATAACGCGTCGAATCTAGTCATTTATCACTGAAATTGTTTGAAGTTCATGTTTTGCTTCACTTAGCCATAAAGAAAAAAAAACCAACGGCGTAAAATCGCACCATATTGGTATCCAGTTTTGATCGCCAAAATAAAAGTTGAAATTGCGGGGAAAATTTTGTTGCAATAACTACATTCTTTCTCACACTGTGTTGCAGATGGCTACCTTCAATTGATGCAATCAATAAAGTCCGTTGACCGTTTATCATGAACACTATACTACTATACGACAACGCATCAGTTAAGCAAATGAGTTAAGTATGCAATAAAGGCGTTTGGGAATGGTGCAGAACATGGCGATAACTGGTTAATTTATTTGGTTCTAAATAAAATAGAAGAGGACACACAGCAGCGTTGGTTCATTGGTTGGATGAATCCTCTAATAAATGTGCTGATTCTTCAGAAAGTTGTTAACCTTAAACTATTACAAAAAGCGCTCGTAAATGTCAATCCGATGTATAGGACTATTAGACCCTGAAAGTCCAGCGTCAATAATATAACTGAATGTTGTGCTTATAATTTGGGATTGCCACGAAGGAACAATTAAACCATTTAACCATTTTTAAACCACGTTTAGGATATACATATATTGATATATAAATAATTTCTACATTTCCTGAGGTGGGAGGGTGTTTATTTTCATTATCAATATACCATATTTCAATTTTTCAATCAATATTTCACAACCATTTTGATTATTACGAGATTAATTTCACTGAATTAAATTTCGCCCTAATGGCTTCTATATTTTGATAACATTGAAAAACATTTAAAATTGTTGCTGGTTTATTCACAAGTAAACATTTATGATTTTTTGAAAATCAAGTTAATCGCCAAAAAGTTAATTTTTGTTGTATTTTGCCAAGATTAGCTCAACAGCGTTATTGTCAATTGTCTCGGGCAAAGTTTTCTTCTATTTTAATTTTTTTTAATTCATTTACAAGAAATAGCCACATAGGAACAAAATAACTAACTGCCAAATTTCAGAAATTCAAATACACGAGATAAATTATCCAAGTTACGCACCCAAATTATGTAGATGTACATTTCATCCAGCGGTGCGTGTAGACAGTCTACAAATGAGATTATTCTTCATTTTTGACAGATTAGTTTACATTTTTTAATGATGTCTTAAGCAACAGACGGATAGATGTCGTTGTTACCCGAGAAGGTGAATAAAAATAAAAGGCCATGTAAACGCTATCACCACCTACCAGCAAATCACCGGCGAGCGTTAAAGCGTAGCAAGTTGGTAACTTCATGCATCTGCCGACTCTCGTCGTTGACGATCTAGGTAGGTTAGCCTTAGCGGGTAGTTATGCTGTTATTAGGCACGGTTTCGTACTATGTATTAACTATGGCGTTCCATTTCAGCTTCTATTTACTTTGCACCTTCTGTTCCTCTATTTAGTCCCCATTTTGCGTTGAATCGTCCACACTTACACATTTTGGCGCATCAGCTGTAAATAAAATAAACAACGTAACATTCGCTGTATTCTGTTGGAAACAATATGCTACCGCTAAGTACTTATGAGTAGATGCTAAATGGAATTCAAATTTTTGTGACAGTAGTAAAACATAACCTCAATTTAAATAAAACTGCTAGATTTTGTCAAAACATAGGTACCTACCTTGTTCTATTAATAATAATAAGTAATAAAACATTAAACAACAAAATAATTAAAATATTTTTACGATTAAAATATTGTCGCGTCGTATAAAAAACATAAACAAAAATTATTTGTTTTAACCCTAGTCCAACCAATATATTTTTGTTATGTCAGTAAATTCAAATTCTAATTAAATAATTTACTAAATTTGTGCAAAGAATGCCAAGTGTATACTAAAGATACTTGTGAAACCCAAAAGTGATTGGTTTTGACTTAAAGTGATCCGACTGAAACTTTGGGTTGGGGCCGTTCACATATTACGTAACGCTTCATGGGATAGGGGACAGTTTAACAGTTTGTTACGATTTGTTACAGATAGGAAGGGGTGAACATAGAAAAGTTACGTAATAGAAAATTTTCAACACACTTCTAGTTTCATTTACTTAAACTAGGGGCATTTATGTCGTTATTATGAAAAGCGGAACAAGTTCAAAATATCGTTTTTACTTCAAATGTATCCAATTTGAAGGGAAGTTGGAGGAACTTTTTATATTACAGAAACGAGCTATAAAATTTGGGTTGAATGTCCCAATAAGAACTCCAACTATACCCATTTTCAAACATTATATACGATCAATCTATTAGAATTGCTTACATTATGTTACAAAATCATAAAAAAACATGATTATACACAATTTTATATTAATCCGATTTAGTGAGGCTCATGAATATGATATTCGACGTAGTTCTTTTGTTCATTGCCCAAAGTTTACATCTCCGCATCTAATAATAATGTATTGTTTCGAGGGTTAGTGTGTTACAATGAATTGCCAATTTCTGTTCGTCAAGGAACTAACCTGAAATGTTTTAAACATTTAGCTTTGCAACATATCGTAAATACAAACCTGAATTAATCAATAGGTATTTATATATGTACGTGTTGTTCTTTCATCTCCCTACCAATTATCCGTTTACTGTTTGTATAATTTGGAGATTTTCAACAACAATGGCTTCTAATTATAAATTATTTTAACAAGTTAATAAAAACCTTAAATGCAAAATTTCCTTATTTTATAATTTTTAAGAATTTGTTTTTATATTATGTTGAAGTAAGCGCTAATTAGTTAGCTTAAATTGTATTTTAAATAACTGAATTAAATAAAAAAAATAAAGCAAAACAAAATGCTCATCGTTATTTGGGCGTTTCTGAAGAGTCACGCAATAAGTTGTATTCAGAGAATAGATCATCTGTGTAACAGCCAGTTTTGTTAATTGAAAAATTCACTTTTATGTGATTAAGAAAATGTAAAAATGGTTATACATTTTGTTACGTTGCGCTTGGGAGGGGTTCTGGAATATGTTACGAGTTGTTACGAGGGGGGAGGGAGGGGTAAAAAACGTTACGAAATATGTGAACGGCCCCTTGGCGGTTACATAGGGCTGTTTTTATCTGAATTGGCAGTTCTAATGTCACTTTGTTCTATAATTACATTCAAATTTCGAAATGTATAAAAACCTTTTGCCTTTTCAACAGTCCTAGTGTTCAGTCGGGCAAAAGTGATAAAATTTATCATGATATTTTTTATCACGTTTGCCATGAAACGCACTCATTTATCATGAAAAAAAACCAAGATTTTTTTTGGTTTTAGCTGTCAAAATAAATACAAATTTCAAACCAAAATATTTCGGTTGTGCTTGTGATAAAATTATGTATATCTATGAAAAACTATCTCAAATGTTTGATGGAGTTGGTGCGGCAATTAATAATGATGCAAATGCAATAACGGAGTTTGGTTCTAATTTAAATAAAAAAACACAATGTTCATAATTTATTTTTTATTTAAAGTTTTATTGCGTTAAAATTAAAATACAAATTTAGTTTGGTTTTATTATTCCTCAAACACTTTGTTCGTGTCATTGCAATGTGTCTGTAATGAAAACCAATAACTATTTGAAGTGTTCTTCTTGAACATCTAAAATGTCGCCGAAATTGTTCATCAGTGTACTTTTCGATGTCATAATCAAAATTTTAAATTTTCTTGTGATTTTCGTTGTATAGATTTAAAATCACTTCGTCTTCCAATTCATTCTCAATGGAATCAAACATGACTGCTTTGAAACTAACTCCCTTTATACCCAGAACTAAGCTAGAACCTAATTTCACTTCGTGAAAAATCGTGAAAAATTGTATTTGACATTTAAAACCAATTTATCATTTTTTTATCATTTTGGTTGTTCAGTCGGGCATGACATAAAATACAACGGAGTGAAGTTAGGGTAATAAATAATATCATGATATTTTTTATCACTTTTGCCCGACTGAACACGTCCTGTACAGTATGAAATAATCTGTCAGTTCAACTAAATTCAAGTTTACAATATGCTTAATCAATAGAGCCAAAAAAGCACACCTTTGTCGTATTAGCGTTAAAAAATGTCATTTCACATAAACAAAATTGGTATAGCCAACTATTGGAATTTTTAAAACTAAAATCGCTCTGTCTTTAATTTAACCCTCGTCCAACGGTATAATTTTCCGAAGTTAACAGTCCTCACATTAAGCATTGTTTCCTATAAGCATTCCCCCCTTTATGCGTTCCTATATGATCTAGACTAATTCTGTAGAAATCTTACGAAAGTTCCCATCCTCTATGGCTTCTACAAGAAAAGTCACTGCAATTTAAAAAACGCGAAAAGGTACAATTGTACCTATGCCGCTTGACGAGGGTTAAACACAATTGCTTCTAATAATAGATCAAGATTTTCCGAAAAAGGCAGCACCAAAAGAAGAATTTTAGTGATATATTTTTGCCAAGAGATGTCACTAATTGGCAGTACATATATTATATATTTGTAGAATAGTAGGTCATTTTTTTTAACAGATGGCAACAGCGTTCTAAATTGAAAATGAAATAGGTGTGTATACGTGTTTGTGACCAACTAACACAATTTTAATTTATTTATTTAAACAACACAAATATTTTAATTTATTCAATTAATATGATAATAACAATTTATGTAAATATAAATGATCACAAATAAAAGGTCTTGTTGATAACATGCACAAAAATGTTTTTGTTTTTAAAATTTGTGACAGTAAAAGCTAAAGAAATTGAACATAATATAGAATGGAAACAATTTGTTCCCCTATTGACGATTGGACCATCACGAATTCCACCTAGGGGAAAATTTTTAAACTGAGCTACCTGATAATTTGACGTTCGAAATTATTATAAACAATTCCAATTTTGAACTGTAAACACAATTTTTACTTACCGGATTGCTAATAATTGTAAATTATTCCAATTTTGTGACAAATGTCATTTGTCAACATTTTCTTTATTTTCATCAGTCTGCTACGGCAAACGATAGTGATAGGACGGAGTTATATATATTTACATTCGAGGATGGGAATTGTAAATATGTAAAAGAAACAGCGAGTACGTTTTGTTTCTAGTATTTTGCTGTTTGTACGATTACAATATGAGAAATGCGTATTTTTATTTTAGATTGTTTGTAATTTTTTATTTAAAATACTTCCCCTCCTCGAATGTAAATATATATAACTCCGTCCTATCACTATCGTTTGCCGTAGCAGACTGATAAAAATAAAGAAAAAAATTGTTTCATAGTTTTTTGTTTTGTTTTATTTTTATTTTTTTTTTGTAGCTGTCTCGTTCTTTTACGATTCCAAATTTAAAAAACTAGGTAAACAAAATTGATTGTAAATAGTCCAAATCTTGATAAAAATTAAATTTTTTTTTGTCCAATATAATAATTAAATATCATAGTTTAGTGTGGCATCCTCGGAAAATCATTTTATGCCTTATTTAAAAAGTTATTAAATGCGAGACGAGAAAAACGAAAAAAAACGAGATATTTTCATATAAATTTTTACATTTTGTATGGGAATTTTTTTTTGAAAGTCGATTACTCATACATGAGTGTTTTTTTTTTTGATGTAAAACGGCCGTTTACGCATATACAGGCAATGCTAGAAGCAATAAACAAAACAAAAAAAAATATCTTTACTTTACTACACTGCCACATAGCGGCGGAGACTTAGCGTGTCATGTCGTCATAGTTTGTAGTCATAGGCCTGTATATTCAAGATGGTATTGGATGAATAGTTTGCTCACGCCAATGGAACACGCTTATTGTACTTCAATTTATCGTTGTCATTTTTATTGCGCGAGTCGCCATCTAGAAGGCAAACCGAATATCAACAAAATATTGCAAATCTTGGATAGTTTGGTGATTTTAAGGAAAATGTTACGGTGACACCTAGGATATAATAGAATAAGTTAAATGATAGCGGAAAGTTCTACTGTAGGTACTAAAATGGAATTTTCCATGACAAAAACGGTTCTTAATGTTTCTAAACTGTTCTTATCATGAAATTTCGAGAAATTTTGGTTTGAGTATATAAGGAGCGAACGTGTTGAATTGAAACGTTTTTGGTAAGCGATAGTGTGAAGATTATAAAGTGAATTTAAAAGTGACTTAAAAAGTGTTCTAGTGAAATTTAAAAATTATAAGTGAACAGTAAGTAAAATTGTGTAAAATTATAATAAGTGATTTTGTGAATTTTGATTAATAAATTATGTTGTATTAATTTTTTTGCTCAATAAATAAATTCGTTGATGATTAAATGAAGTGGTTTGTTTTTATTCACAATCCAGTGATTCGAACCTTGATATACAAGGCAAAGACGTAACATAAACTATGTTTTTCAATATCAAGGTAGCCGCCCAAACAGTCGTGCGGATATACAAGAAAATTTATAAGGGCATTGTGAAGTTAGCCCGAAAAACCTTTCAGCCCGATAAAGTCTTTTCAGAATATGCCTTTGATAAAAATCTAAAATGTCTTTAGGCCCGAATTTATAGTCGAAAAACAAACTGTCGTACCTACCAACAAAATTGTAACAGTTCCAATCGTCAATTATGTATAGCAACGATCATTGAATTGATTCGACGATACACTGTCGGAAACAATTATCATATGCTTTGTGAAACAGCTATGAATCCTTTTCTCTATATAGTAACAACTTGCTCGCCATCAAATTCACAAGGTCTTTGGCTCAAATTAGAGATATGTAAAACTATGAGATATATATGAATCCAAGTGAAAACATAAATAAAATATAAATTTTCTATTAGCGCCCAACTAGCCTCCTCTTGATGAATATCAATCATTCTCTTCTTCGTCCGTTTAAATAGATGTACATATTACGTTTTATAAACTCTTCGTTGGGCGCTAATAGAAAATTAATTTTTATTTATGTTTTCACTTGGATTTTTTCTCATTGTTTTACATATCTCTACTCAAATTTAAAAAAATATTGTTAGAGAACAATGTAAAGCTAATCCAGCAATGTATTTAAATTTTTCTGACGTCATTTTTAATACAGCCCTCAAAACGAAACAGTACTACTGATCTATTTGATATTTTCAGAGAAAATAACGATAATGTCAATTGTAGAGATTTGTGTACACCAATCAGTTTTTTTTAATTAATTATCAAAGATTGGCATATAATGCAATAATAAGGGTGATTGCGAAAGGAAATACTGGCAAACCTTGTAATTTCATTTTAATTGTAAAAATTGCAAGGTTGGGAACACTGTCTACAGTGTCTGATTAAGGTCAAACAACTCATTCTGTTTTAAAACAGCCCTTAAACCTGGAATATTCAGGAACTTTAAAATCCAACATTAGCAAGGATTCTCGCAAAGTTAAGATATTACAAACATGCAAAGTTATTGTTTGGTATCAATGAACGTTACAAGAGCTGTTGTAGTGACTTTCGTCAAACATTACCAGTTATTCTTCGATCGACACCGGCCAATGAAGTGGAGACACACATTAAGAGATTTCGTCGTCTCACAATAAAATCACATTTAAATCAGATCTTTTTTTTTATTAAATTTATTTACATACATACACAAAACACAGCCACCAAAATATATCACCGTTTTTCAATACTAACATAATGTCCATTATTCAAATAAGTGGTAAGTGCAAATCCATAATCCAGGTCATCAAATTTTAACTTCGTCGTAAATTTATAGTTCCGCAATAAGTGTATAACGGCCGAGTATGTTGTAAGCAGGGCAAACCGTTTTCCAATACAATTCCGTGGTCCATAACTAAACGGAATGTAACTACTGCGATGCCGCTTTTCTATATTTTCCGGCAAAAAATGATCTGGATTGAAACGATTTGCATTTGGACCCCATGACTTTGCGTTCGTATGCACATTAATAAAAGAAAGGTAAATATCGGTTCCCGCCGGAATTATCCCGTTAGTGAGTTGAATGTCACGTTCTGCTATCCGACCAATGAATGGTGTTAGAGGAAATAATCGCAAAGTTTCTTTGATTACCCGATCGAGATACTCCAATTCAGTGAGTTTGTCTAAATTAACTTCGAAATCTGAGTTTGCATCAGCACCCAGTACACGACATATCTCATCATAAACATTTTTTTGATGTTCTTGATGTATCGCTAGCATCAGCATAACGTTGGCTATATTAGTCGCCGATGTATCAGATCCGGCTAAGAATAGTGTTAACGTATTATGTCGATACTCGTGATACGTTATAATCCCTTCGTGACGGAGTCGTGTTAATTTTTCGATGAAATTTTCCGAATTAAAATTTCGTTCACCAAATTCAGCTTCCGGTTGTCGGGGGCCTTTTGTATGGTATTCTTCTTCACGTTTCGCTCGTATCGGTTCAATTAGATCCCTTATATTACGAATCAGTTTACTCTCCTGTGATTTGATATTGAAAAGTTTTTGGATCGCAAACAACATCAAGGTCGATGACATTTTTAATGTACGCTGGCCCCATACGAACATAAGATCTTTGATTAGTTGAAAACATCGTTCGGACAGATGTATCTGATGATCACTACTTCCATACATTGTGCGTATTATTAAATCGGTGACGTGTGTACCAACGAAATGGGACAAATCAAATTGGTGTCCGGTATTAGCCAAATGTTCTAAACCGTGTACCAATTGTTTAGCATACTGATTATATTTTAACTCGTGTGAATGCATCAGTTTCAGGTTAAATGTTGAATTGAGATGACGTCGTTGATTTTTCCAGTGCGGTCCTGTAAAACAAAAAAATTATTCGTGAATATGGTTTGCGAAAATCAAGTTGATATTTTACCTTTGGCTATTAAAATTCCATTGCCCCCAATGGCCAAATGATAGATGGACGATTTATTTAAACAATGTGGCGATGTAAGAATTGTCCGAAGATCTTCCGGATCATTGACGATCATAATTAGTTTATAGCCCAGCCAGAATTTCATTGTTGCACCGGCTTCATCGGACAGCTTCATTACGGTTTTTATTCTATCTGTAAAATAGTTAAAGTTACATTAAGTTAGTTGGATAATTTTTGTGATTTGAAAAGTGGTTGCAGAAAGTCAATTTGCGAAATTTGGGGTGAGGTAGAAATAAAACTCAAAGAAATCTATTCAAATATGAAGTGAATTAAACAGAACCAAACCGTTGTCTATAGTCAGGAACTAATTTAACTGTGGATTCAATTTACGTGTTTTAGATGATTCACGAAGATCCCATACGCTTAGTGCGAGATCTCAAAAAGAAGTGGCTCAACAACGTCAGAGCTCCGTTGTAACATTTTTTGGAGTTTGCATGGTGGATGTTCAAAACCACTACACTACTCTACGCTCCACGAGAACGTGGTATTGGATTAACTAGTAATCTAAGATTTGTCTCCTTGGCTATTGGGGGTTCATTTGCCTCTTATTTCAGACTATTCCTTAGATCCGAATGCAGACAATTTGAATATATCGTATAGAACTTTATCCAAATACAGTCTTTCAAGTCAAATTCAGGTCAATCAAGAAGGAACTTTGCTATTTCTTAATCTGAGTGATGCTATTAAGCACATACGACGGAAATGTTATTCTAAAATGACTTTTACATACTATTCTGGAAAATGTCCAATTAGGAAGGAACTTTTTTATAGATAATATCGTCCCTCTAGTAATGAAACAGCGTATAAGAAAAATAGTAGTTTTAAAATAATTCGCATTTAAATGTTTTTTGAAAAAACTTTTTAAAATAAAATCTTTTATTTCATAGAAAATTAAATTTTCTATAAAATAAAAGATTTTATTTCAAAAAGTTTTTTCAATAAACATTTAATTTCGAATTATTTTAAAACTACTATTTTTCTTATACGCTGTTTCATTACTAAAGGGACGATATACCGTATAGAAGTGTATCCACCAATAACATTTTCAAGTCAAATTCAGACCGATTAGGCATGAACTTGGTTATTTATAAACCGGATTAAAATGAAATTCGTGCAAATCGATGGAAATGGGATTCTAAAATGATTTTTTACGTAAATATCTGGAAAACGACCAATTAAGAAGTTATGGAATATGGTCAAACGGAAATGTGATTCTAAGATGAGTTTTAGATGAAGTTCTGGAACATGGACAGTTAGGAAGGAACTTGCCTGCTTATTAACCGATTATGATGAAACTCGATTTGTACCATGAAAATGGGACTCTAAAATGATATTTTAAAAAAGTTCCCTAATATGGCGATGAAAATGGTCGTGGAATATGAAATTCAATAAATACGACATAAAATCGGTGAAAGAAACAACTGAGTTCCTTTCTAACTAGCCTTATTTCATAACTTTATGTCAAAATTAGTTTAGAATCCAATTTCCATTGAGCAAATCGAATTTCATCATAATCGGTTTATAAATAACCAAGTTCATTCAAAATCGGCCTGAATTCGACTTGAAAATGTTATTGGTGGATAAACTTCTATACGGGATATTTAAATTTTCTACATTCTGTTCTAAGGGACGATCTGAAATTAGAGGCAGGCATAATATTTGTTGCTTTGCGTAATGGATACACGAGACTGTAAAACATTCCCCACACCTTTTATTATTTGGTGAAAAATATTAAACTTTAGAGGAGGGAATATAAAGTGAAGTTGCATACTGTCAAAAGGATCCAAAACCATAGCCTGCAGGTGTTTGCTTAATTTTGACTTAAAGTGATAACTGAAGCTAAACTAACAAAATCGTCACCACATCCGCAATCAACATCACAAATTCATGAAATAAGGTTAATAATTATTGTTAAGAGACACAAACAAATTATTTTTACAGAAAATATGAGAAAAATACTTTAGAAATTAGAATCTATCTTAGTAGTGTACAGGTGATAAATTACACAATCCAAAAATAGTTTCAAATTCAAACTGTGTTTACTCAAAGCATTCCAAAATGTTTTGAAAAGGTGATGTCAGAAAATGATTGATCGGCAAGTGATACATTTCAACTTTAAAATTTGCCCTGGGTATTTTCACAACAATAGGCTTCCGCAAACTTGAGGCTAATTGTTACTTAAAAATTTGTAAAGATACTCATTTGACTTCAAGTTCATTTGGATTTGTTGTTTGTTTGCAGTTGCCCTCTACATATTTATTATTATGTATATTTACACCACTGTTGTTAATTATTTTGTATTTAAATATCGAATTAGTATAATTTAGAAATTTTTCTCAGTTGTAACTGGCTTCTTACGGAAAACTGTACTAATCGCAAGTAAATGCTTGTCAAGAGGATTTTTTTTTTGGCTTAATTAAGTAGCTTGAAACGGTGCTGACGTGCTAAAATGCTTAACACTATTCAGTTCACAAAATTCACGAAACTCTTCTGACGTCAATTGGGTGCCATAACCGGAGACTATTGTTACTGGTAGACCTTAAATTTTGAAGGCTGATTGAAGCGCAACCATGGTCGCTGCGTGTACGGAAACTAAGAAAAAGTACCCACACAAATTAACCACATCGTATTAAAGAATAGCCCTGCGAAATCCAAATGGATACAGCTGGCCAACTGCGGAGAATGTCTTCCTAGAGTCACTCATATAGAACTGGGACACTTAACACTGTGTCGTTCTATCTCTTGGTCAATATTCGCTGAACTGCTTGCTTTGGGTTGACGCACGGCTCGATATATTTTGTTTGAAGAAGAATGCAATTTGAGTTCGAATCGTGAAAACCTTGTTAAAATAGGATCATCGTGGTAAGTCATTCAGTGTAATTTGCCTTATATGGTCTATGTTAGTGAAACCATCAGTGTTGGTACCAGCAGTCTGGAAAATGCATCTGCGTTGGCATGCTTTTCTGATGGACGATACTTGATGTCGTATTTGTAACCCTACAGCATAATAGCGATTGGCAATTTCTTACTTGAATGAAAAATCGTGGTATAAATACTGGTAAAACTTTGTCACCCCATAAATAATAGAAAGCCCCTTTTAAATTTAGCCGTTTGCTGGTTGACTTATTGATAAGTTCTTAATTATTACGGTTTATTGATATTAGGGCACCAACGCAATACTTGGATATGTCGGTAGCAAGAACGATTAGACGATTCACTCTGTAATGGACTTATTTGGACGCCTTTAGCCTCTGCGACATCAATATCTGAAAAGCGGTTTTTTCGGCTTGTTCGTACTCAGGACAGGATTTTATCCTATTTAAAGAATATTTGTTACTAGTCTTACGTAACCGGTTATGACCCCGACTTCGACCTCTTATTTGATTTGCCTGCTGTTCAGTATGACTCTCCGTTAGTTTAATTAAATTGACTACACCTGAATCGAAAATGGTATCTTGCACTCAGGAACATAGAAAACTTTCATTATAAGTGCATTTTTTTATTATAAACAATGTTCGGTATAGACGAATTCATGTCAACATTACTTTTTATAATAAAAGGAAGAAAATTTATCTATTAAGAGATATAATAACGTTTTTTTTGATAATAAAAGTAAGATAGAGAAGGATTTTGTACTTCCTACGTTTTCTGGGTAATCTTTTTTCTTCTTCCGCTGGCGCTACAACCCATGAAGGGATTTGGCCGCCTCAACGATGCTCCTCCAAATAATCCGATCCGCCACAAGAGAACGCCAGACACGGTGACCGAGTGTGTACAGGTCCCTCTCAACGTCGTCCATCCATCGGGTAGGTGGTCTCCCACGAGGTCCTACTTTCGCTGGTGCCGACTCCAAGGCCTGTTTAGTGGTCCGATTTTGTGAACGTAGTACGTGCCCAAGCCATCTCAGCCTTGACGATTTTATGAATCCTATGATGTCGACTTTATCGAGATCATTTCTGATCTCGTGATTCATTCGCATTCTGTACGTGGCTCCCTCTTTAATGGGACCGAGAATTCTTCTTATCATCTTACGCTCAGTTACAGCGATTTTCTGGATGTTTTGCGCTGTTAGTGTCCAAGACTCACAACCAAAGGTGACAACTGGTCTTATCAGCGCCTTGTAGATGTCCAATTTTATTTTGCGCGATATATGAGGAGACTTGAAAATTTTGATATTGGCGTAAAATGCTCGGTAGCCTGCTGCGATCCTCGATGAAATGTCCACAGAAACGGAGTTTTGCTCAGTGATCAGTGATCCTAGGTATTTAAACTCATTAAATTGAAATTAATTAAATTAATTAAACGACGATTAGTCTCTTACCTTGGTAAAATAAAATTTTTTAGTGATCACCAATTTGGATTCATAGAAGGAAAATCTACGGAAGAAGCTCTTTTAAATTTTCTGAGCAATATTTATTTAGCAATTAACAACTCTCAGAAATGCTCAGCAGTATTTTTGGACATTTCAAAAGCATTTGATACTGTTAACCATGACATACTCATAATGAAATTGTCAAGTATTGGTGTTAGAGGCAAAATATTAGATTGGTTTATAAGTTACCTTCGTAAGCGTAGTCAAATTGTAAAAATTAATAATGTGAATAGTCCTCCAGGTCTTCTAAAATGTGGTGTTCCTCAGGGCTCAGTTTTGGGGCCCTTATTGTTTTTAATTTATTTCAATTCTATCTTTGAAATTAATCTTAGAGGGTGTGCTACAGCGTTTGCAGATGATTTGGCTTTGACATATGCGTCTAATGATTACGTTGATATTCAACGGTTTATCTATATTGATTTATGCACTCTAAGTAAATGGTTTTTTTATCATCGGCTTGTTGCTAGTGAAAAATCTAGAATTATGCATTTTAGACGGCCCGACATAACAGTTGATCAAAACTTTTTCAAGTATCACGTATACCCGTGTGATAAGAATCCATGTTTTGGGCAATGTTTTGATTTGCCCTGCGTAAATGAGTTTAAATACTTAGGTGTAACAATTGACTCACAGCTAAATTGGACCTCCCACCTAACTAATATCAGGAAAATTGTTATTACTGCAGTGCATAAATTTTATAATCTTCGACCTTTGTGCCCTTCTTTTATTTTAAGAAGGTTATATCATGCTCTTGTTGAATCTATCTTAATGTATGGTATAACTAGTTGGGGTGGAATTTACTTTGCTAATATTGCAGATCTTTTTGTAGCGCAAAAAAGAATTATCAAATTAATTTATGCTTGTCCAAGGAATACACCCACTATTCCGCTTTTTCGTGAGTTAAACTTGTTGCCTCTAAGGTATTTGTATGTTTTTAAAGTATTGAAAATGTTTTTTGTTCGTAGCAATAGTTATCATAGTCGAATATACCACGTGTATAATATGAGAAATCCAAACAATTTTGTCGGTCTTCGTTGTAATAGTGAAAGGTTTAGAAGATTTTATTTATATATGGCACCTTATTGGTTCCATCTTTTACCTAAAAATGTCAAAATGCTTCCATCTGCGCAGAAACATAAATTTAACAGGGAAATTCGGACTTGGTTACTTGACATCGATGATATCGAGCAATATTTTTAGTATAAATGTTAAATTATCATACATTATGTTCTAATGTGCCGTCGTGTAGTTAAATATATCTATTTTAATAACTGAGCTTGTATTTTGTTGAAGATTATTGTTAATTATGTAAACAAAGAATATTATATAAATTTTAATTAAAATTTGTTTTAAATTGCTCCACTACAGACATAATGTCTATAGGAGCTGTACTTTATTTCATATTTTATAATGTTGTTTCAACTATATTTTAATTTTGTATTTATTTTATTGAAATAAAGATAGTAATAATAATAATAATAATAATAATCATTCACCTTTTCATATTGAGTATCTCCTGAAATGAAGTCCCCACGAGTCTGCCTTCTCGCGGTCACCATGTATTTGGTCTTCGCTTCATTGATCTGAAGGCCTATTTGTTGGGCTGTTAATTCCAACGGGAGGAGGACCTCTTTCAGAGAGATGATGTTGCGACCCAGAATGCAGATATCGTCAGCGTATGCTAATAGCTGGGTTGATTTATAATACAGGCAGCTACGCTGGGCTATATTAAGCTGACGAATGACATACTCTAATGATAGATTGAATAGAGTTTGAGCTATTGGGTCTCCTTGCCGCACTCCAGATGTTATCTCGAAGGCATCCGAAATTTTGCCTTCTATTAGCACCTTACATATTGAGCCATCCATTAAAAGCTGGCACATTGAAACCAATTTTGACGGTATGCCCAGATAGGACAATACGTTCCATAACGTGTTCCTCTTAATGCTGTCATACGCCTGTTGAAAATCTATGAATAGACTGTGTACAGGGATGCCCTTTTCATAGCATTTCTCTAGCAAAATCCTCAGCGTGAAAGTTTGATCGGTCGTTGATCTATTTGGCCGAAAACCACATTGATAATCACCCAAGATCCTCTCGCTATAAGTTGATAACTTTGCTGCGACTACGTTAGCCAAAACCTTGTAGCCCGTGTTCAGCAAAGCTATACCGCGATAGTTGTTGCAGTTCAATCGATCTCCCTTTTTATGAAGTGGACATATTAGAGCCGTCTTCCACTCTACTGGGATTTCTTCTCTAGACCAAATTGTTGATATTAGCTCAAACATTCGGCATTTCTGGGTAATCGGTTTTGCTAAATTTTTGATCTTATTCGACGTTTAGCTATATATTGGTACTTTCAATATTTCTTTGGATATTTTATTTTGCGCCGAATATTATGTAAAAATTGAGCGTTTCGCGATTTGCGTATAGCTTTAAGTTACATTACTTGAAATTTTCCTCAAAATAATTTTGCATTAATCCAGAAGTTACAAATTTGATAACGACAGTTTATTGGTCATCGAGGTTATTCGGTATTTATATACCGTCATGTGAGTTCCCTCTTGATCTATACGCCATTTTGGCAAAAATACGGTTACCTTCTTAAGATAATTTTTAATTTATTCTTTATTTTTATAAAAGGCCTTGTCCTTACTTTCCATGTTCCAGTGATACAAATTCCACTAGCCCTAAAACTGAAGCAAGGAAAATTTTTTGAAGCAAAATGGCCTAAATGGATATAGGACCATTACCATAGTTATGTTAAACTTATTTTTTTTAAGTTACAATAATAATAAAGCGCATATTATAGGGGCATATTCTCGATCAGGTCGCAAGCGTATTAGCTGAATCGTGAAAATGACATCCTCGATAAAAATGTCGGTCGCAACTCGTTAAATTTTTCTTACTTTTTGCGACCCCGATTTTTGAGTAGTAAACGTATTTAACACAGTACATAATAATTCGATTGAGCAGAGACTATTAATCGATTAATCGAAAATTCCTTTTCTCGAAAAAATTGGAACTAGATCTACAAAAATTTGAAACTGTGAACTGAAATTTGTTTCTAAATCATTTCTATTTCCTTTTCTAGTAGGTTGGCCATGACTTTCGAGTTAAACAGTCGTGTTTTTTTTGTTTTTTATTTTCTTCAAAAATTTAATTTAAATTAATTTTATTAAAAAAAAGTGTTCTGTTGCTTAAAAGGTGAATTACTTGGTGTGTGCGAATTGTCCGGGTGCGTTTAACCTTAAAGGTTGAAATCTGGAAGGCGTACATTGAAACTGTCCTGTACCCAGTTCAGTTCTTCATTTGTGGCGTAGCGAACTTAGCCTGAAAGTGCACCTGATTGTAATTGTAAGCATTTGCAATAGTTTCGGATCCGGTCCGAGGGCGGGTGAGTATACGTTATGTCATTCTTTGTTCATTGAAAAAGATTCACATAATGCAAAATTTTCTAAATTTCCAAAATGTTAAATTTAATATATTGTATTTAGTATTCTAAATGTCTAAATTAACTATTTCTAAAGACAAATTCTAAATTTCAAATATGTTGCAAACATTCACTGTGTTCCATTGGAAACAATTTGCTACTGCTAAGTACTTATGAGTAGATGTTCAATGGAACGCAAATTTTCGTTACAGTAGTAAAACATACTACACTTTCATTTGAGCATGAGTAGTTGTGAGTAGATATAAGTACTTATGAGTAGTTTACTAACGCCAATGGAACACGACTTTCTCTAAATATCAGTATTCTTAAATTTGACGAATTTCTAAGTTTATACTAAGACTAACTTTAAAGATTTAGATCTTTAAACTCCCATTTTCCATTTTTACCTTTCACAAAATAAATCTTCTACATTTTCCTAAATTTCCTTTCTTTTCAAACTACGTTAAAAAATTCGTTAATTTCTAAAATCAATAATTCCAAATTCCAAATAACTGATGAATTTGAATTTAGCGATTTTATAAAATTTGTAAAATCCTAAATTAATTTTTCCACTATTAAAATTTCTAAACTCCAGTGGCACTATTCTGGTATTCCCGGGGAATTACGAATTGGGAATTGATTTATTGTCAGTTTTTAGTGTATTTTGGTTTTCTTTTTTCCAAAGCATACTAAATTCTGTGGAAAAATAGTTCCATTCCATAGCAATTTTGTTGTTTATTTTTCCCTAAAAATTTGGCTGGGAATTATTTTTTCCCAAAACATGAACAAAATATCAATCGCTCAGTATGCTTTGAAAAAACGAAAACCAAAATACACTAAAAACTGACAATAAATCAATTCCCAATTCGCAATTCCCCGGGAAAACCAGAATAGTGCCACAGAACTCTTGTTTGATAAAATCCTTATTTAAACTTCTAACGAGTTTCGCTTTCTAAATTCCTGACACTTAGGGTGAATTTTAGAGTGAAGTTCAGGGTAGGTTGAATTTAAGAGTGTTTTTTTTAAAAGTGTTTAATTTGTCGTAATTTTAGGAAGAATTTTAAAATAAATTTGATTTTGGAGTGAATTTTAGGATGAACTTTAGGCTGGGTTGTACGGTGAAGTTTAAGGTGCATTTTAGGGTAAATTTATAGGTGACTTTTTAGTTAAGAATTTATTGGGAGCTTTCAGTTCCCATAACAAGTTGGTATTGAGAATTTTCTGATGGGAAAATTGACATTCGATCTATCAAATTGCCATGAAATTTTTGATAAATCGGTTGCATTCAGGAAATAACATGATTATTTTACTCAATATGTTGCTAACAGTTGGCGGGCCTGAAAGCGTCCTTTATATGGTAAATTTGGGAATGTATTTTAAGTTGAATTTAGATCAATTCTACAGTGAATTTTACGAATTCTAAGGTGAAGTTTATAATCAATTATCAGGCGAATTTTATTCCCCTACTAGCTGAGTTACCCGGCGTTGCACGGGAGGTATATGATTCAAATACCTTGATTGTTATGCAAGAATTCTCTCTTTACATCGCTGTAGTTGCAATCACATATGAAAAGAAAATTATAAGTAGCTGTATTCAGTAATGGGCGCCTCCGTCAATGCATCCAGGCGAAATTTTGTAATGATATTATTGGACATCCTGTTTGTGAGGATAGATAATTAATTTTGGTTTGGTATTTGTTACCAATTGCCAAATTGGTTACACAAATTAATATTAATTTATTCAAAACGATTAAAACTACGTCCACTTCGATACGTTTTACCGCGAACTGTTGTTGAAAATGACATTTCGAAAAACAAAAGAAGTTTTTTCAAACTAAGGCAATTTTACACGTACAATAATTTGAATCCAAGGATGTTTCTTGTAGAAGATGCTATTTTCAAATATAAAATGCTAGTACTTTTCAAAGTAAATCAGTTTATACGTACAATATTTTTTACAATATTTAAACAATCATTGATTATTTAAGTAATAAACTAAATAAAGTAATAAACTATTGGCGTTTAGTATGAAACTACTATTTTCATTAAAAGCCGCCGGTTGCAATAGTGGATTAAAATAGAATGTTAATTATTTCTGAAGTTATGTGGAAATTAGAACTAGCTGACTATGGTACATTTCAAAACAGGATATGATAAATAGGATATCACTAAACAGTATATGTCAAACCAGTAAAAATGGATTATTAGTATGGATAATATAAGTGTTCAGAGATTTGTCTTCAGTTAAAGTGACGAAAGATTGTCTTAAATTTAAATTAATAAAATTAATTTGAATAATTAAATCAATTATAGTAGAGGTATGATATGTGTATAACAATCGCACGCTAGATATCCTTTTTGGTGCATAAATTTGCGGCTAAGGCGCTATTTCGGAACATTTAAATAATTGTATCTATACGTGTAAAAATGAATTCTTGATCCAGGGCAGACTTCCGGATTGGAGCATATCCAGGGTTGCCAACTTTTAATTTGGTCATAACCGGAGAATTTTGAATTTCAAAAATTATCTTTATGTATAAATAAAATAAATAATCAATAAGATTCTTTCGGCTTTTTATAGACACAATATATTAATAATAATGGCATTCACAACATTTTCGACTTGTCAATCAGAAAAATGAAGAGGCCAGTCATATTATAGGTAGATATAATTATATATTATAAATGACTGGCCTCTTCATTTTTCTGATTGACAAGTCGAAAATGTTGTGAATGCCATTATTATTAATATATTGTGTCTATAAAAAGCCGAAAGAATCTTATTGATTTAATACAGACAACTAAACTTCTCTTTCTATTATTCGTGTTGGCATAAAACACACAGAAATGAAAAGTTTTCCTTGTGTTTTTTGATTTGGTGAAATTATTTATAATTCGCTAAGTCAACTACACTCTTTCTTCATACTTAAAGTATGGAGTTGGAATTGTATTTTTGTAGTTTGGTCGTAGCTACCTGATGAGTAGATCGAACTTTTTGTTTTGAGATTATCAGTACGAAACCAGACTACCCACGAAAACGCAAGGAAAGGTTTTCTTTTTTAGAGTCAAAATACATTTTGTATTAACTCTGGGGTTAAAGTACGGGGGGGATTTTGATATTTCTACTTTTTTTTGGTAGATATATTATAAATGACTGGCCTCTTCATTTTTCTGATTGACAAGTCGAAAATGTTGTGAATGCCATTATTATTAATATATTGTGTCTATAAAAAGCCGAAAGAATCTTATTGATTTAATACAGACAACTAAACTTCTCTTTCTATTATTCGTGTTGGCATAAAACACACAGAAATGAAAAGTTTTCCTTGTGTTTTTTGATTTGGTGAAATTATTTATAATTCGCTAAGTCAACTACACTCTTTCTTCATACTTAAAGTATGGAGTTGGAATTGTATTTTTGTAGTTTGGTCGTAGCTACCTGATGAGTAGATCGAACTTTTTGTTTTGAGATTATCAGTACGAAACCAGACTACCCACGAAAACGCAAGGAAAGGTTTTCTTTTTTAGAGTCAAAATACATTTTGTATTAACTCTGGGGTTAAAGTACGGGGGGGATTTTGATATTTCTACTTTTTTTGGTAGATATATTATAAATGACTGGCCTCTTCATTTTTCTGATTGACAAGTCGAAAATGTTGTGAATGCCATTATTATTAATATATTGTGTCTATAAAAAGCCGAAAGAATCTTATTGATTTAATACAGACAACTAAACTTCTCTTTCTATTATTCGTGTTGGCATAAAACACACAGAAATGAAAAGTTTTCCTTGTGTTTTTTGATTTGGTGAAATTATTTATAATTCGCTAAGTCAACTACACTCTTTCTTCATACTTAAAGTATGGAGTTGGAATTGTATTTTTGTAGTTTGGTCGTAGCTACCTGATGAGTAGATCGAACTTTTTGTTTTGAGATTATCAGTACGAAACCAGACTACCCACGAAAACGCAAGGAAAGGTTTTCTTTTTTAGAGTCAAAATACATTTTGTATTAACTCTGGGGTTAAAGTACGGGGGGGATTTTGATATTTCTACTTTTTTTGGTAGATATATTATAAATGACTGGCCTCTTCATTTTTCTGATTGACAAGTCGAAAATGTTGTGAATGCCATTATTATTAATATATTGTGTCTATAAAAAGCCGAAAGAATCTTATTGATTTAATACAGACAACTAAACTTCTCTTTCTATTATTCGTGTTGGCATAAAACACACAGAAATGAAAAGTTTTCCTTGTGTTTTTTGATTTGGTGAAATTATTTATAATTCGCTAAGTCAACTACACTCTTTCTTCATACTTAAAGTATGGAGTTGGAATTGTATTTTTGTAGTTTGGTCGTAGCTACCTGATGAGTAGATCGAACTTTTTGTTTTGAGATTATCAGTACGAAACCAGACTACCCACGAAAACGCAAGGAAAGGTTTTCTTTTTTAGAGTCAAAATACATTTTGTATTAACTCTGGGGTTAAAGTACGGGGGGGATTTTGATATTTCTACTTTTTTTGGTAGATATATTATAAATGACTGGCCTCTTCATTTTTCTGATTGACAAGTCGAAAATGTTGTGAATGCCATTATTATTAATATATTGTGTCTATAAAAAGCCGAAAGAATCTTATTGATTTAATACAGACAACTAAACTTCTCTTTCTATTATTCGTGTTGGCATAAAACACACAGAAATGAAAAGTTTTCCTTGTGTTTTTTGATTTGGTGAAATTATTTATAATTCGCTAAGTCAACTACACTCTTTCTTCATACTTAAAGTATGGAGTTGGAATTGTATTTTTGTAGTTTGGTCGTAGCTACCTGATGAGTAGATCGAACTTTTTGTTTTGAGATTATCAGTACGAAACCAGACTACCCACGAAAACGCAAGGAAAGGTTTTCTTTTTTAGAGTCAAAATACATTTTGTATTAACTCTGGGGTTAAAGTACGGGGGGGATTTTGATATTTCTACTTTTTTTGGTAGATATATTATAAATGACTGGCCTCTTCATTTTTCTGATTGACAAGTCGAAAATGTTGTGAATGCCATTATTATTAATATATTGTGTCTATAAAAAGCCGAAAGAATCTTATTGATTTAATACAGACAACTAAACTTCTCTTTCTAAAATAAATAATAAATATAATTTTAACTGTGAATATATATAAATAATTAGTAAAAAATAAACAAAAAAAATAAAATTGGGATAGACAAAATCCAAAAACTTTGAGCGGAATCAAATCCTATACATTTGCCACGCTGCTCCACTACATTAACACTACGCCACAAACGATATAATATCTCATATTTTATTTGCATTGTTCTATTATTTCAAAGCGTTCTACAGCTAGCTAAATTAATAATAATAGTAATGATTTCTGAATAAATTTGGTATTCGTTAACAGTGCAATTTAAAAATTAAATAATTGATTGCAGGACAACACGAAAAAATTTTATCAACTGCGTTCGAGAAGCTGATCCAATGAGTTGGGACATTTTTTACCATTTGGGAGTATTCTAAGTTAAAAACGTCACAGTAAGATTTTAGCTCCCTAACTCTTGTTGCGTTAGATGAAAATTCTGAATAAATTTTGTTGACGAAGTTTCTATATCATATGATAGCTTTTGGCAGGCATACTTTGCTAATTGCTACATTATGGTGGATTCAGCGAGAAAAATTTGCTAGCTCGTGATCACGAATTGTTGAAATTTCGTTATCTTTTTTACCCCCTCCAATTTTTTGTTTACTTTGTCTTACGGTTGCTCTTTTAAAAAAGTAAAAAACACATTGGAGGGGGTAAAAAAGATGACGAAATTTCAATAATTCGTGATCACGAGCTAGCAAATTTTTCTCGCTGAATCCACCATTATGCACAACATGACAATTACAATTGATTTTCAATATATTTTCATTTACTGATTTCAATTTCTGTAAAACAGAGCAATGCTCCCCATAATTAACATTTGCATTATCAGCAGTGTTTGCAATCACATTGTTAATGGACAATCCATTTTTATTCAGGCATTTTAAGATCTTATTCTTGATAGATTCTGAACTTTCATAATTATCGGAGTAAAATATAAAATTTTATGTATGTTCCAAGTTCTTTTGTAAAATAGGTTACTATAAATGGAAATAGCTTAATATTGGGCCCGATTCTGGAACGATAAAATGCATGTTATGTTATTTTATTTCCCCGCTTAACATAACATAAAATTTTGGAAGGCAGAATCGGGCCTATTACCTTTATTTGATGCGTCATTTGATAATGGAAATATCGTGGTAAGTCATAATTCAAACCGTCTCTTAAAAGTAGAGTGCGTTTAATGGAAATATAGGCGCGTTTAATGCACGGAAATAAAACGGATAAAGGAATAAATTCAACAAATTTAAAAAACCGGAGAAATTTTTGCAATAACCGAAGACCGGAGATGTACCATTAAAACCGGAGTCTCCGGGTAAAAATCTCGAGTTGGCAACCTTGAGCATATCACTATAATTTCATATAGCCCCTTTCCTAAAGTCATTCCCGTCAAAAAATCTTAAAAAAATTGAAATTTGAGAAAAAATTTGTACCACAGCCCCTAGACTCCGGGGTCCAGCCCCTTCAAAAGTATCGTGGGCTTGGTCCTGAACATGCAACATATACATGGTAAAAATTTCATGGCGACCGGTAAAGCGGCTAAGGCGTTATTTCAGAACAATCAAATAATTGTATCTTTACATGTAAAAATGAATTTTTGATCCAGGGGGGCGACCCCCGAATTCGAACATGTCTCTTATTTCATATAACCCCTTTCCAAAACTCATTCTCGTAAAAAAAATTTAAATTTTTGAAAAAATTTGTACCATGGCCCCTAGACCCCGGGGTCCAGCCCCTTTCACAATATCGTAAGATTGGTCCTGAACATGCAACATTTGCATGGTAAACATTTCATGGCGATCGGTTGAGCGACTGAGAAGTAATTTTGAAATAATCAAATATTTGTATCTTTAATTTTTGATCCAGGGCTGGGCCCCTCGGATTCGAACTTGTCAGTAATTTCATATAACCAGCCCCATAAACTCATTTTCGTGGAAAAATTTAAAGAAAATTAAAATTTTCGAATAAATTTGTACCGCAGCCCCTAGACCCTGGCGCCCAGCCCCTTCCAAAATATCGTTAGGTTGGTTCTGGATATGCAACTTGTACATGGTAAAAATTTCATGGCGATCGGTTGAGCGGCTGAGACGCCCATTCGGAACAGACAAACAGGAATTCATTTTAATCATGATTTGTATATGAATAATTCACATTAACCAATAATAACTAACTTTATCAATATTTACTTCGGTCTAAAAAGCCCAAAGTATTGAAATCCTGTCAAAAATGACGAAAAATTTGGTTGGTCCAAAACCACTTTTCTCGACGTTTTGAAAGTCCCTGAGTCTGAAAATGCAAAAAAAAAAATGTCCGTCCGTCTGGCTGTGTATCTGTGTGTCTGGATGTCTCTGTGTCTGGACCCATGGTATCTCGAGAACGGCTTGTCCGATTTGGATTTTTTTTTCGCCAATCTGTTTCTATGGTCAAGGCGGAGATTTGAAAAGCTTTTGGGGACTGTACGTCAAGGGGGTGGGGTACCTGCCATACGAATTGACCCAAAATATCTGCTTTTATAAATATTTACGATTTTTTTATATATGCTGGTTTCATTGAATTGGGCATTGAATTTGGAATTGATTTGAAGGTTAAGTTAGGGGTCAATTTGCGGGTTGAGTTGAAGTTGAGTTGGAGTTGAGTTGGGGTTGCATTAGGATGTAGTGAGTAGATAATAAATTGTTTATATGACGGAACTTGCCTATTTATCAACCGATTATTATGAAATTTGACATGTGTGTTGGAAATAGGAATCTAATATGTTTTTTGGATGAAGTTCTGGTATTTTAAAACGATTTCTGGATGAAGTTCTGGAATATGGCCAAGTATGATGGAACTTGTCTATTTCTCAACCGATTACGATGAAATTCGACATTTGTATTGGAAATGGGATTCTAAAATGTTTTTTGGATGAAGTTCTGGGATTTTAAAACGATTTCTGGATGAAGTTCTGGAATATTGCCAAGTATGATGGAACTTGTATATTTCTCAACCGATTACAATGAAATTTAATTTGTGTGTTAGAAATGGGATTTTAAAATGAGTTTTGGATGAAGTTCTGGAACATGGTCAAGTGGGATGGAACTTGCCCATTTCTCAACCGATTACGATGAAATTCACCATTTGTATTGGAAATGGGATTCTAAAATGAGTTTTGGATGAAGTTCTGGGATTTTAAAACGATTTCTGGTTGAAGTTCTGAAATATGGTCAAATATGATGGAACCTGTCTATTTCTCAACCGATTATTATGAAATTTGATTTGTGTGTTAGAAATGGGATTCTAAAATGAGTTTTGGATCAGGTTCGGGAATATGGCCAAGTATGATGGAACTTGTCCATTTCTCAACCAATTATGATGAAATTCGACATGTGTATTGGAATTGGGAATCTAAAATGAGTTTTGAATGAAGTTCTGGAATATGGCCAAGTATGATGGAACTTGGCTATTTCTTAACCGATTATGATGAAATTTAATGTGTATTGGAAATGGGATTCCAAAATGATTTTTGGATAAAGCTCTGGAATATAGCTAAGTAGGATAGAACTTAGTTATTCCTTACCCGTTTGTTATGAAATTTGACATGTGCGTTGTAAATAGGATTCTTAAATGAGTTTTTGGATAAATTTCTGAAATATGGTCAGTTAAACGGTTAGAAGTATCAGTATAATTTGTTATACTACTTTCGGTATAAAGTTCTAGAATACGACTTTTCGTTTTAAATTGGATGCCTGTACCCATGTTTTTGAAGCTTTTGACCTGTTTGGCTGTCGTTGTATAAGTAAATATATGTAGGTTAAAATAGAAATCAATGATGTCAAAACTGTCACACCAACTTTATGATTGAAGATACCAAAGACCGAAGTTCTGATCACCTCGGGAGGTTTCAGCCCTTTATATTTTTTAAATAATTTGGTTTAGGCGAAATTTAAATTAATTTGGTCGTTGGTGCAGTATTTTTAAAATTATTCTGTAAAATTCCCAATCCTCTTGTGGCATGTTTAATTATCTCTTTCGAAAGTACTCCAGGTAAAAAATTACGTAAATGGCATTTGAGCTCTACTTGGAAGAATTGAACACATAAGACTAAATAAAATTAAAACGCTCAATAAACAACAAGGTTTTGTGGTGTATAGGACTATAGTAAAAAAATATAACCAACCAGAACCAATGGTTAACTTCATTTTTGAAAAAATTGTCTATATGACCAGAGGGAACTCACATGACGATATGCGATTTTCGAGAAAATTCGTGACTCTTGGATAATGTTGAAAATTGTTCAAGATACTTGATCTGGTTTATTTATGGAGTTTTCATTTTTTATTGACAAATCACAATTTTCACTCTAACAATCATAAATATTACATAATTGCATAATTGTTGTACAAAACTTCTCAAAGCCGAAACTCGGATATACCGAAAACCTCTCAAACCTGGAAAATTTACTTAAAAAATTATATTTTTCACTAAAATGAACTTGAAAATACCGGAAACTCTTCAATCCCGAAACCCGGAACGATTTTCTGATCCAAAACACTTAAAACCATACATAACAAACTTGGGTAACCCGGAAACATATTTTTTTCGCTAAAAATAAATAATAAATAAATTAACATAAAAAGATAATTTTCCTGCATAATGACATCTTTTATCGAATATTTAAATCCTTTTTAAAATTGCATCTGTAAACACTAAATGAGAAAAAAATATGTAACGAGAAAACAAAAACGTCAATCATATTTTTTTAGTGTGTGTTAATATTGTAGGATTGCAGCAGTGTTAATAAAATACTTTGAGTTTAACGGGGAATCACTACTTAATTGTGTACATACATTAATTTAATTAAATACGCGTATGATTGTTTAATTGAAACTAAAAAAAAATTCAAAGCCATTGTAAGTTGAACATTTTAAATTGTTTTAAATGAGAAATTAAATAGAAATTGTGTGGTGTAATTTTTTTAGCTGCAATGTAAAAAAAACAAAAATCAACAATTTATCCCTTGAACAAAAGTCAAGGTCATTCAATTGAAGGAAACTGACCAAGAGCTAACAAATCAAGAGTATTAAAAAAGTTTGACGTAATAAGATAGCTTGGATGACCTCCATCATTTTTGAGGAAATTTTGCGAGATTTAAACAATAAAATGGTCGTTGAGGGCAGGAAAATTTTATTGTTTTTAGATAAATGCCACTTGTCATCCTAAAATACTTATTCTAACATAAAATTGGTGTACTTCCCTCCTAATTCTACGGCATGTTTACTTACAATCATTAGACGCAGGGATCATCGCCAATTTTAAATATCACTCCAGAAAATTAATGCTTCAGAAACTTCTGTCGGTAATGGATTCTGCATCAAAGGAACTGATTTATGCAAACGGATAAATATTTTAGATACGTTTTATTTTGTCATAGATTCGGTGAAAAACATAAAATCAGAAACAATCACCAAATGTTTTCAAAAGACCCAATTTCAACGGCGGTGTTGCAAAATATGATAGTGTTTTGGATTATTTAAACATCGACCAAGATGCAATATGTGATAATGATGAAATACTTAGAGAAGTGTTGTCAAATGCCACATTATCTCGCAACCAAGATGAGGAAAATAGTTGTGATAGTGAAGTGGAATCGATTGAGGAAATTTTGAGCTCCGAAGAGATCTAGAGTTATGATTTTAATGAAAATCATTCTACTTGATATCTGAAGCAAAATTGGTGGTAATTTCGGAACCCATTTTATTCAAACTCAAACAAACTACAATGGATTTCTTCTTAAATCTAAAATTAATATGATTAAAAATGAGTTTTATGAATTGAACACATTCATTATTTATAGAATTATTTTAAAGATTATTTCCTTTCTGTTTACTGAATTTTACTTTGAATTTATTAACGTTTAGGCAAAACCAACTAAAGCTAACGTTTTGCAAAAAAAATACAAATTATTACAATTTTTTTTATTCCAACTTGTTAGAGCAGAAAACTTGTGAAAGCCGGAAATTTCTTTGGGTCTCGTACGATTCCGGCTTTGAGAAGTTTTACTGTTCTTGTTTAGTGATTTATAGTTCCTTAAATCTAAATCGCCAAATATGTACTACATATATTATGAAATTTTTAAAATCCAATTGAATTTAAAAAATGGTTGAAATTTGAAAATTGCTGACTTTCAGAACCCTAAATTCACCGAATTTTAAATAACCACCAGATAATTTGCAAGCTAAAATTCATATAATTGCTTTTAACCAAAATTATCTGTAATTAACTAAAGTTTTCAAATTTTTAAGATTTTAACTCCTAAATTTATAACATCCAAAATGTAACCCAGCATCGCTTTATGAAATTTCAATAAAAAACGGAAATTAAAAATCTGAATCCAAATTTTAAAATTCTTTTAAACACTTGAATTTTACTTTACAATGAAATGGCAAAACAAATCAAATTCGAGTTCAAAATTCACAATTTTATAAAATAAAATTCTAAAATAATTTTTCGTAGTTCATTGTATTTGTGAATTTCATCGAAATTTTAAATTTAACAAATCAAACATAATTTTCAAAATTTGAAAAATAAATGTTTTTAATACAATAAATAAATTTGAATTGTTGAATTAAAACGAATTTAAATTTTCTAGCAAAATGTAAATTGGAATGTTTGAAATATTTTTGATTTTGATTCATTCCAGTTTTGATTTAGTTTATCTCTCTGAGCGACTGTATTAATAAGTTTTGATTGGAATTTTGAATTTGAATTAATGACGATTGCTTTCTTAAAAATAACGGACCTGATTAATTGTTTGAATTTTCAGTGATATTAGTGGGCATGATTGATATTCTATTGTATGTAGTTTTACTTTGGGAATTTTTGCAGCAGCAGAGCTGTGTATTTTGGTTTGGTATAGAATTATTCTAGCAATAATTCTGAAATTTTATTTAATTTAATTTTTTAACTTTTAATGTCACCTGATAAAGTAAAAGAAATTGTTGGTTCTAAGTTTGAGCATAAATTCCATTTTTATTCTTATAACAATTACTATTCCAGCTACCAAAAAAAAGTCGGCATTTATGTATGTTACATATATTGGTTTTGGTTTTTGCAGTACTGTAGTTTGAATGGACTCGGGCATGGAAATAGTTGTAGTCAAATCTTGAAACGACTACAGCAAAAATTTCATTGTGTTCCTATTTTATTTCGTTTTATCACATTTTATTACGCCTTTATCACGAGGCGGGCTTCTTTAGTTCTGCAGTCTTAGTGGAAGGTTGGCGACTGTATTTTTGAGCTACGATGGTGACTAGGTAGTGTGGTGGGTATCTTTTGAATAGGTGGATGATACTAATTGGGTTTATTATACTAGGCTATATCTGAGCTACGGTTCTTTAAGTTTTGAATGTAGTTTGTATTAACGATGATTACTTCCTTTGAATTAACGAATAACTGATTAATTTGATTTAAAATTTTCAGAGATATTAATG
Organism: Tipula helvola; assembly: GCA_963556165.1. Classification (NCBI taxonomy): domain Eukaryota; kingdom Metazoa; phylum Arthropoda; class Insecta; order Diptera; family Tipulidae; genus Tipula; species Tipula helvola. Next base: position 367,427,557 of record OY744481.1, read on the forward strand.
ACCATCTCAAAGCTTTAATAATAATTGGTTTATTTTTAATAGTAGTACTTAGACATGATCTACGGTTGGTTTTGGCGAATGTTTGCTAAGTGGTATGTAATTGGGTTTAGTGACTGATTGGCAATTAGGTTAGCAATACCCTTGTAAACAGCGGCGTAACTACAACTATTGGGCCTCCTTCCCCCCCGCAAAGTTTTTCTTGGGCCCCTAAACATGCTTCTTGTGTTAGTTAAAAACTTTTTTTTCCTATTGTCCAGCCTTGCATTAATTAAAAGTGTCTGATTTCGAGGGTACGAAACAGCACCTGATCCAGTTCAATGGTCTCAAACAAAATGAAATTTCTTGCGCAATCAACTCAATGCTATGACGATTTTTAAATATATCGATAAAGCATCACAAATTTCGAGTATAATTTGAAAAATGTCGAATTTTCAAAGTATCTTGAATATTCTAGAAAGTTCTCAAATATCGAGTAATCCATAAATCGTAAGTATTTAAAACCAAAGGAAATCCTATACGCGCTAATCACCGCCATGTAAAATGCAAATAACCTGGACATTCTGGAAAAATTTCAAATAACCTCCTAGGAAATTGGAGAAATATCGAAATCTCAAAAAATCATCTAAATATCACGGTTCATCCCCAATGACTTACTGTTTACTTTTGCTTTAAACGATTGTATTACTTCCAATATAACGAACACAAATTATTGTTCGTTATGTTGGAAATTCATACAATCCTGTGAGGCAGAAGTAAAAAGTATTTCATTGGGGATGCGGTGTAACTCTGCAAGTTCCCACAACTCAAACCTATGCTCAGAACATTGCCATACAAAATTTAAATAAATTTGAAAATCTTTAAAAATCTCGAATAATCCTAGAAATGTCGAAAAACTTAAGAAATCATTAATAAATCGCGGAACAATCTCGATTACCCTAGAAAAAAATCGAATAATCTCTATAATATGAATCTCGATTGATCTCGAACAATTTCAATAATATCGAAAAATCTAGATAATTTCGGAAAGCCTGTAAAAATCTAGAAAACCCATTTCGAAAAATTCCGAAAATTTGTGTACATATCGAATTATTTGTCAATTAATTTAATGTTACTAATACTACTAAGAACTAAGCAAAATGCTATTAAGCAAGTTAAGGCTAAGTTCACCAAAACGATATGCAATAATAATCAAACACTCAAATAGATCAGATAATTTCGTAAATATCGAACAATCATATTCTTCGAAGAGGCTAATAGTAGTACTCAGATCGATTTCGCGCGAAATCTTATACGATTTTACCAAAATGAAATCAGAAACGAAAAATTTCGTTAGGTACTCAGTTCCACAGTGATAAAACAAGGTTATTTCAATGCATCAGAGATGGCGCCCTTAAAGTCTCCAAATATTTTCAAGCGAAATTAATGCAGCAATCCATTATTTTCACGTGAAATTTTGACATTTATGTTTTTATATGGAGAGTTTATTTTGTAAAGCTGTCATCAAGTGTTTTTTTGTATTCTCGAGTTTTTTTAATGTGATTAAAAGTATAAAAATACATTTAATTACATTAAAAAACTCGAGAACACAAAAAAAACATTTGATGAACACTTGAACAGCTTCATAAAATAAACTAAAATTATGTAAAAAAAAAAAAAATCTCCAAAAAAAATTTAATTTCTAATATCTTTATCGTTTGATGTCAAAAGCTTTGATTAGAAACGAGTTTGGCAAATGTTCTTCTGAATTTAAATACCTCTCATTTCTAATTATTTATTAAATTATTTAGGTGGCCTAGGACGGAGTAGATCAATAGGAACAAAGGTGATTAGAGTATTTGAAGAGGCTTATTTTAAGTGTACTGATTAATATTGTAATTGTTTTAAAATCTATGATAGTTCCAGAATTAATTATTCTTAAAGGGATTAAATTTAATCCTAATTTCAGAAATAAAGTTATAGCCTGAATAAACTCTCCAAGACAACAAGCAGTTTAAAAATCATGTAGTTTAGTAATTGTGCCGTCTTATACTGTCTTATTTACTAACTAAAGTAGTATTTTCAAAAGTCGTATTTAGTAATTATCACTTACTAATTTGATCTTGATTTTCAGAAATATTCGGAGAAACCCAATGCAGATTTCCAGAAACTTGAAGCATCCAGTGGATACGTAGTTTTAGAAATTGTGTTGTCTTGATTTGTTCCCTTAAGTTACAGGAACTTCAGTTCGGAATTCATACTTCAGAAACTAATTGTGGGTTTCATATTAATTTTGATTACTGCGGTGACATAAATTGTAGCTCATTACAGGACAGTTTTAAGTAAAAATTAAATTAATAACGATTACAATGTTAAGAAGTCAAGAAACAGATCACTAATATTAACTTTAACATTATTTGTAGTACATAAAGACAAATTTAAAACATGTTTATGGAAATTAAATTAAACTAAAATTTAAACTTAATTAATTAAGAGAATATTAGTTGATTAAAAAATTAATGCAGATTTGAATTTTACGAATTATTTTAAAAACCTGAATCAACTTTACGGGAACTTAAGCAGTGTTGTCTTGTGCTAATTTATTTACTATACTAATAAATTTACTAACTATCAGCTACTTAGGTGTAGTTAAATTTTATCTTAGGTGTAGTTAAATCAATTCCAGTTTTGATTCAGTTTATCGATTTTAACCTGGCAGTAATTGAGCATTTCATGTTTTCAAAATTTTTGTCTAATTTTCAACATTAAGAATAAAATAACAAATTGAACATGTGAAAATCTGAGGTCTAAATTCGACACTTCTATTTGGAATTTTCAAAATTTCCAGAAATTCTCGAATTAATGAACTTTTTAAAATTTTAAAATTTTTTTTTACTTTTTGATTTTATTTAAAATAAAAATTAAATTTTTCAATAACAAAATGTTGAATTCTCAAAATTCACGAAGATTTGAAATATTCAAAAATTGGAGTGAAATATTGCATGACTTCTAAATATGAATTATTTCGAATATCCATTCTTTTGGATCACGGCACATATCTTGCCTACCTGTCTTTAGAATCTATTTCAAGTGAAAATATTTTGAGTTGAGAACTAATTCACTTCACTTTATGAAGGCAAAATAAATTAGTGTGCCGCACGATGTAACAAAAAAAGTGCGACAAAGTAATTTGTTTACCATATTATAGATTTTAGAACTTCAACAAAATATTGTAATTGCGTAACTGAGTTAAGTCACAAATATAAATTTTAAAAATAAAAAATTCTAAAATTAAGTTAATAAATAACCAAATATGTTAAATAAAAACAAGTTTGTGTAAATAATTTTTTTGCATATGGATAAATGAAATTAGAACATTTAACTATCTACAGTAGATAATCAGAAGATTAGTTTGATCATAATCAGAAGATTAGTTTGAATAAATAAAAAAATAAAAAATTGATTCGACCATGGAAAAGCGTGAAAATTCTGGTTAGAGTAAATCTTGGCATAGTTAGACAGAACGTCGCTAAATTTTTATTATTCTGGCATATATTATACTCTGTTTTCTAACACAAATATATATTATGAAAAACTTGTTATTAATTAGCGTAAAGGATTCGTTGAATAGTCCCATCTAATTAATACAGTTTTTAGGCGGAAATACTTCAGTACTTAGCCAAAAAAAAAAAAAACTTTAACAATTAAACACATAAATTGAATATTATAGTAAATAAGCTTAATTTTATAGTAAACATAATATTTTTTTGTTCTGTTTAATTACTAAGCACTGTGACCATCAATCATATACTATAAAACGTATTTTTGTGTGCACAAAGTTTTTTATTTACCATTCATACATTTCCCAAAACCATAATGTAGGTCACCCACAATTGGTAGGGTATGGTTTGTGCCCGGAAAAGTTTTTATTTTTTCATTAAAAACACGCCAAGATGACAATTTTAATTTAGTCCAGAGTATTAACAAGATCACACAAAATAAAATTATTATCATTTTCAATTTACACTAAGCAATTTTTTTTTTTACACTATATAATATCAAACTGTTGACACTTTATTTTTTTTATTATTATTAAATTATTATTATCTGTAATGTATGTGTGGCGCGGATAACTACCAAATACGAACTAATCCAACAGAGTTAACCAAAAATAATGCAAAACGGTTGAAATCAATTGCGATCGATGTTATTCTTATTATAAGGTCATAAACATCGTACTCTCGTATAATATGATGAGAAATTAGCTAAGGCTTATAGAATAATTTGTATTGACACGTCTTATTATCATCTACATTAAGTAACTATTATATTTGAAGTGATTATTTATTAATATACATGACGGTTTAACAAATAAAAAATTATTTAATTTGTTAACACCGCTTATGTTCATAAGTACACGAAAAAAATATTGTATTTAAGCCTAGTAAATGCAGGAATTATTTACAAAGCATTAACAATTTTGTCTTGTTGATTATAGTAGATCATCATTTGCAGTAGGTACACAATATTTATTTATTTATTTCCAATCAACAGCATGCATATGCAAAAATTGTTTACATCATAGAGATTAACTAGAAAGTTAAAAAATAAAAGTTATTAAACGACTTCAACAGTTCTAACAATAACCACAAAATATTTTAACAACAAATTCATCTCGGTAAATATTAAAAATCAAAACAATCCGCGACGGTGTTAAGATCTCGTTGAATGCGCGCTATAGAACCATGGAAGCTGCAGCTGCTAATTGCAGTAGAAATATGAAGAAGTTCCCGGGGGCGTATACACTATACAGGGTGAGGAAAAGTATGGAAACCCCTATAAATCAAATTTCCAACAAGGAATTTCAAGGTCATTTGTAGGTCAAGGTCATTTTTTTAAATTAGAACCCCTATTTTTGATGACAGTATCGAAAAGAGCGATCAATTAAACGTCCGAATATGTATTTTTCTGACCTCCCAAGGTCATCTGAAGGAATTTACATTGCGAGGAAAAAGTATGGAAACTCATAAAAATATCGCGGAGTACGTCAAAAAAAAAATTAACAAGGTTTATTCTTAGGTAATTTTCAACAAATTTAATGGTGAGCTTTTTTGTGACCTTGTCCTTCATCTTTAAGGTCATTTGGAGATCAAGGTTATTTTTCTATAGTGAAACCTCTGTTTTTGACATCGGCTTCGAAAAGAGCAATCAATTGTACGTCCGAATATGTATTTTCCATGACCTCCCAAGGTCACCTAAAGGAATAATGATTTGCTATGAAAATTACAAAAATAATAAAAATTAAAAAAATTAATTCTTAATTTTAAAATTTAATTTTTTTGTTTTTTTATAATTTTCATAGCAACACAAGCATTAGCCGTTTTCCAAAGGGCAAAATTTGCTACTTGGAAGTACTTGTGAGTAGATACCCTAATATCAACAACAAAATAATTTTGTATTAATTTTGACATTTTACGTAACCAAAAAATAAAAAAACTCGAACGTAATAAGAAACTCTCGAAAAATATCGAAAAAGGACTAAAAGCCATCTATTGGAATTTTCGCAACTAAAATCCACCTAGCGCAAATTTTATCCGTAACTACTTTAGTTTTCTACACCATCGTATGGGAATGGGTAGTTGTGAGTATATACAAGTACTTGCGAGTAGTTTGCTTTCGCCAATGGAAAACGCTTATTATTACAATGTTCTGTATTTATGATTTTTTTTAATTCTAATTTAAAAAAATGACCTTGACCTACAAATGACCTTGAATATGAAGGTCAAGGTCACAACTAAGACCACCATTAAATTCCTTGTTGAAAATTACTTAAGAATAACCCTTGCTCATTTTTTTTTACCGAAATCCTCGAGATTTTTAAGAGTTGCTATACTTTTTCCTCACCCTGTATATTAAAACGTGAAAGAATGCCAGTACCCTGTATATTAAAACGTGAAAAATGTCACACTCAAATGTGGCACTAGCGCATGTACGCCTAGCACTTAAAGATTGGAGATCCAGGAAATGACATGTAGACTGAAATTATTTTCAACGCTTGAAGGACGATAATTTTCTGAGAACAAATAATAACAAAAACTGTTTTTGAATACTTTCAATTCTACTTCTTATACTTTCTGCCGTAGGCACTTGGCGAAACACACTTAATACACACATTTTTAAAATTTTTTAAAAACACTTGTTAAATATTTCGCAAAATTTTGCGAAATATTTAACAAGTGTTTTTAAAAAATTTTAAAAATGTGTGTACTTTCAATTCTGTTTGAATGAGACTAGTCAAATGGGGACCACATGATAGTCGCGTACTCAAGCTGTGAACGAACAAATGAAGTGTACAGTGACTTGAAAGTTAATGTGTCGTGAAAATCCTTCGAAATTCGTTTAATAAACTCCAACATCGAAAAGGCTTTGTTAACAAACGCATCGATGTGAGAGTTTCCACACCACATTTTCAATCTAACGTCATTTAGAAAGTAGTCAAAAACTACTGGAGATCAACATTCAGAAACATAAGGTTAGCAACACACCAATCGCAAAATGTGTTCAGGTCCCGGTGAAATTGATCACGATCCAAATCACATGAGATGATTGCATATGCCTATTTTCATGACGTCAGCAAATAAAATACAGTCTGCAAATTTGAAACAATCCACAACATTGTTAAGGAACAATAAAAATAATAGTGAACCCAAGTGATTGTCGCAATAAAACATTCCGAGAGCGTATCGTCAATTTTGACATGCATTTTGTGATTCAATAGATATAAGCGAAACTTAAGGGAATATTGTCGTAATCAAGTTCACTGAGCTTATTCAATATAAAGAGGGAAGTAAACTGTGCTAATTATTAGGAAAAATGTACCTAGTTTGAGTTTAACAGCAATGAACTCCGCATGATTGGGTCGGAAAATAAAAGTTCACAAGAATAAATTTTCTGTACTGCAATAAGCACACCACATCCTTTATGTTTTGTACTAAAGTTATACTGCTCGCGACGGAAAACGCAAAATTCCGAAGGTAAAAATTCCGCATCATTAAAATCAACTGTAAGCCATGTTTCGGTCAGTATTATTACGTCGTAATTAGATTCTAAATTTCCAAGATAGACATTTTTTGATTTTGATCGCATGCCACTACAATTAAAATAAAAAATTGATAGAACCCTAGGCGGCCAAAAATCAGGATTTTTTAAAGAACCATGTAAGCTTTGGATGACTCCAATCTTGAAAGGTACAAACGTTAGTTCTACTGGATCCCGGTCTCTAGGCGACAGTGAGAAGAAGCCGCATTTTATGGGTTAAAAACGATATTTTTAGATGTAATGTAATGGGATATCGACTCGGAGGTAGTAGTTGGGTGAAGACCGGAAATATACAAATACTTCCTTCGAACCTCAATCCGTACGGCTTCCTGATTAGATAGTAATGGCAAAGAGTCCAATACAATAGATGTTGAAATAGGTGTTGGAATTTTCATAATAACTTCATCGGATGACCATAGCGGGAAGTGTGGTGATAGGCCATCAGGGATTTGAACATGGCGCTTGGAACTGATCAATCTTTTAAATTCATCCATTTTGGTATCCAGTACAACGTTATCGTTGGTGTTGAAGATGATCTTCAATTGATTGGCAGCTGTTGCAGACGAATTTCGCAATTTTTTCTGGTTATATACACAAGGGTTAGTTATATTTCACTAGAACAATAATTGTCTTCATGGTGCAAACCAATTAAGAGTATCACATGAATAATTTAACTTTCAATTTCTTCTTTGATAGTGTAACATTGGTCAACAATACTAAGGTAAATTGGATGAATTTGAATGAAACAATTTCCGTATAGTTTACCATTGATGTATATAGTGGTACACTAAATTATCTGTTTCACTTATCGGCACTGAACGGTAATGTTTGAATTTAACAACGATAACGCTTGTAGATATAATAGCCCGAATAATGTTCTCGATTATAGAGACACATAATATACTTGCATATCAGACTATTGATTTTTATTGAATATAAGTGTCTTCTATCCGCACTTTGAACGTATTTTGAATTTTATTGAACAGATTTATGTACGTTGTTACGGGTGACGAATATTTTTTTTTTTTGTTTGATGTGAGTTTTTTTTGCTATCAAATTCGGTAGGGTGGATATCCCTGATGTATAGATTGTTTATAAAATAATTATCATCATTACCTTTGGTGATGGATTTTCTGTTTGATGAGTCAGTTCAATAGGTAATTGATTTTTATACATTTTAGATGTTTTTTTTTGTATTTGGTATCTCGACTTATATACATAGCTATTGTCCGTTTATTTGTATTTAGGTGTATTTTTTTGAAATTATATAGAAGTATACTGTAGTGACGTCATTATTTGGATTTCCCTTACTAATGAGATGAGTTGTATTTATATAGTATATATTTATGGTATACGCACAAATATTTTTAAATTTTTATTGTTTTGAATAATGAAATGTTAAATTTGGCGCGAATTGTAAGTAAAACGCATATCAGCTGAGTTTTACCAGTAAAAAAAGAATATATATACATATACATACAAAAATTGTTTGATACGGGATGAAATTACTTTGGTGGTTTCATTTTATCTGAAGCAACCGTCGTGTATACTCATAATAGTAATACAAGACCAGTACAGTACGTGGTGCTATATAATCGTGGTGCTATATATTAAGTGAAAGAAAAATTTTTTTTTGTTGAAAAAACAAAAATTAAAAGTTAGTGCAACGTAAACAAAAACTACCTATTTTTCTTTGGTGCAGAGTCATGGTGCAGAGGTAGAATTTAATAAATAATACAGGCATATTGGTGCCCAAAACTCCAGATAAATTCCTGGTGGTAAGTTTTTATTTGTTTTCTCTCGCTCGTACCGATTCAAACATTAATTATATAGCAAACTGAAATCCGCGTTTTTATTTTGTGCATAGTTAAAATTAACATTCACCGAGATACGAAAAGCGGTTGAAAGGAATATTAATTAGCGGCAATTTCGCGAGCAGTTGTACCAGCATATAGCGGTGCCCGTTATTATATTTTTTGGTTGGTCTAGAATATTCAAGGAAACGACGGTCTACTTCCAGTACATAAATTTTTTTGTTTGTAAGATATTGGAGAAAATCCAAATCCAAATAGTGGTTGTCAACAATAGTATTAGGCATTGATAAATAAGTAAATTATTTCGTAGTTTTGTGCTACCTATGTAGATACATAAAAAAAAAAAAAAAATAAGTAAACATAGTATCTACATATGAAAACGTAAAACGAAGATAGTTTCCATTTAAAAAAAAAAAGGAAAAAAAACATTAGTGTTAAGTGTATACCAACCACTAGCAATTTGTAAGCCTAGTTAAGTTTATGGTGGTAAAAAAATTAAGAAAAAAAAAATCTAAAAGGAAAATTAGAAAAAGAATTTTGGAAACAAAAATTAATTAATAATTGTAAAAGAAAAAAAAATTTGTGTGATTGGAGTGCGTTACTTAAATTTTCAGCTGTCTTTTTTTTGGCAACACAAATGATTTGAACCATCCACAAGTTTCCGACGACAATGAACCCCCCAGTTTCCACTGAAGCTACCGAAGATACCAAAATGTGTTGGTCGCCGGAAGGATCGGTAACAACGTTTAGCAATTGACAACGTTATCATCATTTAGGCGTATAAGGTTCCATTACGTATAAAATGGATGCATCCGATATGGAAAAAATACATTTAGCGAAGACAGATTTCAAAAAACTGCCTACAATTTAATTTTTATGGACATATATTTTATATAACACGTTCTTTGATGTCAATTTATATTTAAATTAATTATAATTAATAATTATCGATTTTTATTCAGGATTGTCCAATTTCAATTAATTGAATGATGTGATTTTGGATGCACCCTATATTTAGTATTCAATGTAAAATCCAATCAGTATGGAAATGACCCAAAACATTTTTTTGTCTGACTTACATTTTTATAGCATTCTCTGTAAAATACATTTTCGTTTCGTTTGTTTATGTTTATTAAATTTTTTGTTGATTAATCTGTCGGCATATTACATACGCAAGGTTTCAGTTTCAATAAAAAATACTAGAATCGCACAACTTTATTAAAAAAATATTGACAAGCAAACTGTAGGTAGTAAAATGTTTTATTATAGTTTGTTGGTTTGGTTTTACACCAAACGTTGTGGTTTCTTAACACAAATAAACAATTTAAGTTGCTTTTGTTTTTATCAATATTGGGCCTTGAATTACAAGTCATGTGTAGATTTGTGTAAATCGAAAAATCTTCATAGATGAGAAAAAAGATCAGTTACGTACCTATTTTATTGTTAACCTTCTGTAGGTGGACTGTTTGCTTTAACATTGTTGGTGAACAGGCTACGAGGGTGACCTAGACTTGTCAAGCGACGGGACATACCATTTTTTGATACGGTAGCCGAAATATCAAGATGTTTGTTTATAGCGTTTATTATTTGAAAGTAATTCGCCTGGATCGTTTTTAAAATATGCAGTTTTGCTTCATTATTATTATATTCAATGTTATTGATATACTTTCTTAATCCAGCAAATATTTTTGATCATTTTTAATAGAAATTCTCAAGCTACTACATTATGCCGCAGCACACCTCTGATACTGGACACACATTTAAAATTGATCAGGTACAAATTTTCATTTTTCGACAATTAAAAATTTGTATAAAAATCGTTTATTTTTGGAAATGGCTCACATTATTAGTAAACATGAAATTCAGTAAAACTGACGATCGTAACCAAATTTATTCTGTCATCATTGATTTTATATCTAAATTCCCAAAATGTAAATCGTTTGTAGATTCTTGAAATTCCAAATTCAAAAAAATTGTTTACTAAAAATATTTTGATTGTATACTCGTCTAATTTGAATCAATTTGTCGTTTGTTGAAAAATTTTTATTTTGTGTTTACAAGTTCGGGTATGACAAGAAATACTCTTCAAATTTATGGTATACATATATATGTGGGCACAAAACAAAGGGGCACAAGTCGAGTTGTTTTCTTTTACATATTACATATTTAAAATTTGAATTCTCCATATTCCATTTCATATTCATATACATACTAGTATCAATTTTTGGTAATATTCCCGCAACTATACAAACAACCGTAATTACTGTTTACAAACACTAACATTCTAAAACCTCATACGATTTGCATTGATTCTTAGTTTTAAAAACGATTTCATGAAAAATGCAAATTTTCGAGTTGTGCCAAAGCAGCCTTGATTATACAAAGCCATAATCTAAAAAGCGAAGCTTTTATAAGGGAATTAGAAGCGAGGAAAAAATTCAACTTTTCATAGTAAAACACCCACGTTACAAATTCTTAATTATGATTTCTGAAATATTTTCATAAATGTTTGTATTTCAACATATGTATGTATATGAATGTCGTTTAAGTTAATTGTTTTCATTTTCTTATAATGATTGATTTATTTAAACTAAAATTTAAAAAATATCATAACAACAGCATTCTGGTCAAATTGAAATAAAAGCTTGCCACAAATCGTGTGGTTATTATGTTAATATAGATTACTTAGATGGCAGTGATAGCAGTAAAAATTTGGTTAAATCATACCAAAAATTACCATACCAAAAATTACCATAACACAATATGTATTAAAAACGTGTGATAATTTTGTGATTAAATACTTTTTTCGTATTTTTCTGTAAACATCTTAGACATCTGACGTACACTAGTAAAACTAAAGATAAATTTAGCAAGTATTATCAGAGCCTTCTAGAGTATAGAGCCATAAACATTATGACGTATTATTTAGAAGCATTTTTAGTGGTATAACTTTTCACTGATTTCCATAGGAATCCATAGTAAAAATGGTGTTCTTGAGCTTCAAGTTTTTCAATGAAAAAGCAAAAAATGTTACAAAATGTTTATACAAAAGTGTTCTACATATCTTTAGCAGAAATATGCAAGAAGGGTATATTTTTATTTTTTATTTTTTATATACAAACTATTCTACAGTAAAATAACCTAATGAATAGTAACATAAAAACTTACAAAATCACGAAATATTTTAGAAAAAAAAATTTTAACTTAAATACTAATTACAAATGTATTTACAGACAAAATTGATTGTTAAAAATCACACTTACGAATTGAAACACACGGAAAATCTCTCTTGACCTCGAAAAATCGAAAAAAAGATATTATTCATTAAATATTCTAGACATAGAAGCCGTCGGTTCATTACTTCCATATTTAGTCCTGTGTCATGGGGCATATAAAAATTACCTTTGGTGTAGATTTCGTTTGGGAACATAAATGCACCAGGTAGAAGTGAGATCGGTTTATGACGTTTTTCTAAAGTGTCAATACGAAGATCATGACACCTATCAACATAAGACGTCAGGCCACATACCTGTTTCCACCTAGGCTGACTACGATCAGAGAGAAACCCGAGTTTCCTTAGGATATAAATGGTAAATCGCCGCTGAATTGACTACAATCTATCGATGTGTACTGCATGGTGGGGATACCATACAACCACAGCATACTCAAGATGTGATCTAACTAAAGAGCCAAATAGACTTACACATGAGAAAATATCACGAAATTCCTTTGTCAATCTAATAAGGAAGCCTAACATAGAATTAGCTTTACATATATTATGTTATCAATATGTAAACAGAAAGTTACTTTGGTACAAAATATAACTCCCAAATCCGTTATTGAAGTTACTCTGCTAAGTTGATTACCGTTAAAATAATAGTAAATTATAGGGTTAAAAGTCCTATAGAACGATATGACACTGCATTTACTTATATTAGCAAACAATCTATTAGCAGAGCACCATCTAGAAAAACTATTTATTTCAGACTGTAGTATATCAACATCAACTAGAGACCGAGTTCGCATAAAAATCTTCAAATCATCGGCAAATAATAGAACATTACAAAATTTAAATATATGGGTGAAATCATTCACAAATAAAAGAAAGATAATTGGATTCAAGTGGGAGCCTTGAGGAACACCCGAATGGCAATAGATACAATTTGATTTGATGTGATTCAATAGAACAAACTGCTTCCTGTCTACCTTGGATCAACCCCAATCCCACCAAGTTTTTTTATAATAATTCTGTGGTCAATTGAGTCAAAAGCCTTAGCAAAATCAAAATAAATTGCATCAACCTGTGCCGTAGACTCTATTGAGTCAATAAAGAATTTTGTAAACTGTAAAAGGTTGGTAGATGTTGATCTACCACTAGTGAAACCATGCTGGAAAGATGAGATGATTTGTTTTGTCTAAAATGTTAAATGATTAGTTACTATTAATAATTCAAAAAGTTTTGGTATTGTAGACAAAATGGAAATACCCCGATAGTTTGATATATCAGAGCGAACGCCTTTTTTATAAATTGGAACAATGTGTACGATTTTCCAAGCAGCTGGAAAATGTCCACTCACTAAAGATTGATTGAGCAGATAACATAAAGGTGTAGTTATGTAGGATGCTACCGATTTAAGAATAGATGAGGGTATTCCATCTGGTTCGCATCCATCCTTAAAATCTATAAGAGCCTTGTAATCTCATCCTCCGTTATTATTAAAGAGGGATGTTAAGTTGGGAAGCACGGATGAAGCGATTATTAACAACTTAAATATCATATGTTTTATCCACTGATTGAAAGAAGCCTGTAAACCCTGCGCAAATGTCAGAAACTGTGTTCAACTGTATGTTGTTATATTTCATTATAGATGGAAATTTCAGTTGTGCTGCGCTTATCGTTCACAAATTTCCAAAACTGTTTAGGGTCACTTTTAATTTTAGTCTTGTCTTATGTAGTCTTGTAATAAAAATAGTTTTACGAGGTTCAACCACCTGAAGTGAAGAAACTGCATAACCGGTGCCAGTTACAACTGATCGCTCATGTTGAATTCCATTATGATGTTGATTTTGTATGCTTAAAATATGATTTGCTGGTATCAAGTTTGTCGAATTACTGTAACTTGATTTTTGCTGGTTAAAAGCCGTTAATGAAGCCGATTGTTGTTGAACTTTATCTAATATGTCTTTTACATTAGATTTAATACAATCAACCAAGTGAGATAAAGCACCAACATGGTCGTTAACTGGTTGATCCACTGCCAATTTATTAAATATCTTGTTTGCAATAAAGTCTTTACAGGGATTGCAAAAGGTATTAAATAAATATTAATTGAAGAAATTTTAAAATTAAATTATTTCTAAAATACATTTTTCGAACTTTCATTTTGAAAAATACATCAAAGTTGGCTTTGACGAATTAAAATAATACTTCCTTTTATCTTTAGTTTTACTAGTGTACGTTAGATGTCTATAATTGTTGGTAGAGAAACACGAAAAAAATTATTTAATCACACAATTATGACACGTTCTTAATATTTTGTAAATTTGTTTTGCTTTTCATGCAATTTTTGAACTCAAATTTCTCCAGGTGGCTATTTTCGGTACGATTTTTCAAAATGTTTACTACCCACTACCATCTATGTATATTGACTTAATGCGCACGATTTGTAGTAAGCTTTTCTTTTTAATTTGTCCAGAATGCTGTTGTTATGAACTTTTTTTTATATTTTGGTTTAAATAAATCAATTATTACATGAAAATGAAAACGATTTACTTAAACGAGATTTATATATGTTGAAATTCAAACATTTATGAAAATATTTCAGAAATCATAATTGTGAATTTGCAACGTTTTCGTTTACAAATTTGTCTTAGGAAAAAAAGTGATTTCCCATATTATGTTTTATGTGTTTTACCATAGACATTCATAATAGATTTCTCATTTGACTAAAAATACAAAAAAAAAAAAAAAAAATTTTCCATTCAAATGTTATCGGTGTATTGCATATACGTATTATATTTGCAAAGCATTCTAAAATCATTGCCTTATAAAATACACAACACAACGAAAACATTGGAATTATCAGAAGTTTTTGTTTTTTTCCTTTAGTTATAATGAAATGAGAAATCTACATAGTATGAATGTCTATGGTTTTACTATGGAAATTTTGGTTTTTCCTCGTTTCTAATTCCCTTATTCGCCTTTTCACGCAGAGTATTTGACATCTGGCGAACGGTTTTACAACTTAGCCAAAGGTGATCAACCGGTAAATAAATGTATATAATTAGACAAGTTTCTTTGTGAATTTGTTTCAAAATAATCGTTTTTTGCAATTAAAGAATTAAATTCATTTAGAAAGGTAATTAATTTATCAATAATATTTCAATATAAATATAAATGCGGTACATAAATAACCGGTTATCACCGTTAGCTCGTAAAAATCGTGGCGCCTCTTGCGGCGCTTTAAAGGCGAATATAAGCTTCGTTTTTTAGATTATGGCTTGTATAATCAACGCTGCTTTGGTATTATTCGTCAGAGCCAACTTTGATGTTTTTTTTTCAAAATGAAAGTTCGAAAAATGTATTTTAGAAATAATTTAATTTTAATATTTCTGCAATTAAACTAATTGTATGTTTTATTAAAACCATGTAGATTTGAAGAAGATATTAAATTTATCGAAACGTCGTCATAAATATTAAGGATTAGTGTTATTTGCTGCTAAACCCGAAGACTAGAGAAAATCATTTTTAATAATCGGAATTCCAAGGTATTTGCTTATTTCATAAATTGTACATGATGAAACCTTTTTTTTAAATAAGTATGTTAATGGAACATTTTCTCAACTTACAGTTCATTTTTTGAAAAAGTAGAGATTTTTTTAATCAATAAAATTCTTTCGGCGTTTTATAGACAAAATATATTAACAATAATGGCATTCACAACATTTTTTGGCTTGTTAATCAGAAAAAATGAAGAGGCCAATCATTTATAATATATCTACCAAAAAAGTAGAAATATGGAAATCCCCCCTCCCGTACTTTAACCCAAGAGTCATACAAAGTGTATCGACTCCAAAAAATTAAAACCTTCTTTGAGAGTCTTCTATGTGGTAGTTTAGTTTCGTACTGAAAAGTTCGCTCGAACAAAAATTCGGTCTATTCTTCAGGTAGCTACGCCTACGACCAAACTACAAAATACAATTCTAAGTTCGTACATTAAGTATAAAATATAAAGCAAGAAAGTATTGACTTAGCGAATTATATTCACTAAGTCAAAAACTAAAGAAAAACCCTTATTTCTGTGTGTTTTATACCTCCCCCCCCCCCCCCCCCCAATAAAAAGATAAGTCTATCTGTATTAAAAACAATAAGATTACGTGCGAACGTCCCCTCCTTTCAAAACCTGTATCACCTCAAATAAAAAATGTTTTCTTCAGAGCAAACCGAAGCTTGTTACACAACAGGTTCAGAATGACCCTGCACAAACTTCGAATGATGTCAAAAACCTACAGTGTGTTACGCTTTACATGACTCAAAACTATAACTATAGAGAGCCTCAGGCCCGCCAATTTCCAAAATGCTTTTAAGTTATATATGATCGAATTTGAGGTAAGAGACAAATTGACCCTGTCTATTCACGGAGGGTTAATAAGCGCGACCTACCGACTACCGTCCCGTTACAACTACTACTAATTACAGTGTTTCACTTTCAATAAAAATACTAGAATCTCACAACTCAATTTAAAAATTGAAAAGGTGACATTCTGTTGTTTTGTACTTGTTATAGATAAACTTAAAGGTATGCTCTTTAGAATGACAGCGTTACCATTTTTAAATATTTTTCGCCATCACACTATAACGATTAGTTACTCATTACCACGTATCGTGGATACGTTATCAGCAGTCAAAGTCTTGGCAGGTATCAATTCATGCAGTAGTGTTTTGGTTTTAATTGGAACATATTTGGATCATTTTATCATACTAACCTTCAGCAAGGCCTCTCAAACAGTAACCATTTCGCTGCTACATTTAAGATGTGCGCACTAAAATGTGGCCTTTTTAACCTAATCAGCATGGGTCATTTTACCTACGTAAAGGCGTGCGATGTGTCTCTTGGAATCATATGTAATTTTTAAAGAAAAATGAAAATATTTACTACATTAAAAAAAATGTATTTACAGATTACATTAATAACAAAAATAAAAATTCAATTTAACAGTTACATAGTTGATGAACCTGCCCAAGTGCTGAAGGAGCAATGCGCCACTTTAGCGTTTAATATCTTAAAGACCAAATAATCGTCACATAATATTTCTACAAAATTTAGTACTGGATGCTTGGCCAAAATATACAAGGGCCCAGTAAATGCCTTCTATAAGTTGTTATATTAATTCCTTTGTCTATTTGTATTTGGTATAACCAATTTATATTCTAAATTTACAAGAATTATTTTGCTAATCGTCATTTATCGTTTTGCTAATTGGCTTGCTGTAGCATTACTATTAATTGTATTGCATTGTATGAATGGAGTCATTTGGGGAGGGGGGGGGGGTGAATTCCCTTAGGGAACACCACCAACTTGTATTGTCACCGAAGTTACACATGCGTGCCAATTTTCATCAAGATTGATAAAGTCTAAGCATTAAAATTTTGCAATGTAAGATTTGATCACATCCGTGTAAGTTAAATAAAAGAATTTAGTTAGTCTGCGAGACTCAACCTATGCTGATTAGGGGTTAAGAACAAAGTAAATTAGAAGCTCCTAGCCAAGGGTTACGAGTTGTAGCAAGTACCTCTACACGAGCAGTTCTACGAAAAAACCGACCGCACACTATTCACCCATATGTTGCTGCGGTGGTAGTTAGCGATAAAGGCTTCAAATAGTTGAAATTTCAAAACGCCTTCTATTCTTTAAAGTAAGCCATGTGAGGGAGCCTATATTTTAAGAAAAAAATCGAAATTCCTATGTTTTACTCACAAAAGAATATCATGTAGCAACCGCATTTCGTATTTTCTCTAATTTTGAAGTAATTTTCGAGCTTAATTTAATCGTACTAATCACAATCATAAGTTTACAGCCAATAGTTTATTCGCAATTGTTTTGGTGTGGATATCCTCTTAAGACACGAAGAAAAGATTAACACTACGTTAATTACATACCAGTCCCAGTAAATGTAGAAGACCGCTGGATAAACGAGTAGCTAACGAAAGACCAAAGATATACGATGAATCAAAGCAAATACAAAATTCATTTTTATTGTTAATTTTATAACGAAAAATAACACATAGTAATTTAATAAGATATTTGAACAATAATATTCGATTTTGGTGAAAAATGACGCAAGGGACGGATAAATACGTCTTCAGACTAAAAACAAAAATTAACCTTGCGATTATAAAAAATAAAAGACAAACTGACCACTCGTTCCTGTTTACACTTTACACATATATACGAGTACCATGACTTTTAGTAATTGTTTTATTTGTAGTTTAATGAACAATCAATTGTAAGATTGGTTTATGTAAGCATAAATATTTTTTAAAAATTAAATTTTAAACGTTTTTTTGTGTATCGTATTACGAGTCAACATACAATATTTTCAAAATAAATAATTTACTTAAGAATATTTAAATCTAATACCGCCAATGTCGTCTGTGTGTTGTAAATTTTGGTACATTTGGTGTTATATTTAACACTTTGTCCCATTTTATTAAAAAAATAAAAAACAATTGGAAGCCAACGAATAACAAAAATTGCGCTCATTAGGTACATAAATGAACATCACAAATAACATAATTTTTGTAAATGTGTCATTATTCCTCGTGACATAGAAACGATGAGTTCGTTTTAAGCCTTTGTTCGGTTATTCTATTATGACTTTATTGAAATAAATTGGAACACTATCTCTTTTTCTCGCATTCATCAATGTGACGGATTGACATGATAAATGGAACGGAAAGATTGAACAATTTAGTAAAAGCGTGTTGGTTAAAAATGTTAAAAAAATTTTAAAACTCACAAGCGCGAGCTTAAACTTTTGTTTGTGTGGTGAACACAAAAAAAAAACATAGATTTTGCTACAAAAGTGTTAATTTTTTGTACACTATTTAACTGATTGATACTCGGCTTTAAAGGGATATCAATTGATGAACAATATTTGATTGATATCATCGAACGATAAAAACATATCGTGACATCGATCTTTCAATTTTTCTGTACTATTGACGATTAGATTAGTAAGCTTTTGACGGGGGTCAATACATTTTCAAAATAGCTTAACCACTCTAATGCACATATAGATTGTCATAGTGACTATATACGTAAATCAGGAGCATTTAAAACGAACTACTGTAAATAATAAATGTGAAGTAGGTCTTTCTTAAGTCAAGAGTTTTCAATTTGTGCTTTTGAGCTTTTAGAAATCAATAGTCGTTGAATGTTGTATTTGTTTACTTTTTTAATTAGAAGTGGTAAGTTAAGAAAATTCTCGTATAACACGCAGACATTTATTTATAAATGCATGATCATCATGATTTCAATTGAATTCATCTTAACGGATAATAAGAATTTAAGCATTTTTTTTTATTTATCGTAAAATTTTATTTTAATTAGTACTTTGTACTATAATACTTCACATTTAAACTATATTATTTACACAGAATACTTCAATAACAAATATTAAATTTATTTTCTCAAACAAATAACGATTATTATTACGTATTTACCAAGAAATACAAAAGCAACCAAAAATTTAGTTAGCAAGTAAACACTGATGATTAGTTACTCGTGATTTCGATATTTGAACGCAACAGAGGCCAACGTTTTGGTGGAAGTTCATAAATTCGACGTGATGATTTTTTTTCAGTTCTTAAATCTTTTTAAACATTCTAATTTGGTTTATTTGTTTTTTTTGACATTCATTTCACATTTCATGGTTAAATTTTCTTTAAAAATTGTATTTGTTTTGGTCTTCAATCTATAGGGCGCAATAAACTTATTGATGTGGAAATAGTCAAAAATTATTGACTGCGACAAAAGTTCGAATTTATATTATCAAGAGAATACAATACCACTAAATTGGATCCAAACAGACGAGTTAAACGTTTATTTGGAGCATTTATTACCCAATAAAGTATGTATAACTGTCCTTTTTATACCACTATCAGAACTAACGTGAATAGTGCACGTTTAGGCGATTGTCTCATCGAACAAAGGACAAATGATGGAATTGGCAAAATTTGTTCAATCATATCAAAAATGATTTTTATCAAATGTCCGCCGAATGCACTTGTAAAAATTATCAAATAGCCGACACCTGGGGTCGGCGATATAAATAACAAGCAGTTTTAGCATCAAATGTTATAGAGGGCTCCGGGAATTCTAATCAAAAATATTTCAGTCAAAAAACAAAAGAAATTTCAGTCATAAAATTTCACATACAAATATTATGACTAAAATTCCTTTCAAAAAGGAACTTCAGTCCAAAAAAAAGGTATTTCGATCAGAAAACAGATTGACTGAAATGCTCTTTGTATTTTTGGACTGAACAACCTTCTTGAAAAGTATTTTAGTCACAAATTTTTGGACTGGAATACCTTTTATTTGGTTGGTTTTTATTGACTGAAATGCCTTTGTAGACCTATACGTTGGCTCCGGGGCCCCAGTCAAAACAGTTCCGTCAAAAATAGAAAGGAATTTCATTCAAAAATTAAAAGGCAACTCAGTCAAAATAGTTTAACACATTTATGCCTTTTCAGAAGGAAGTTCAATCAAAAAAACAAAAAGGGCATTCATGTCAAAACAGTTTTTACTGGAATTTATTTTGGTTTTGTGAGACTGATCGTTCGATGTTGAAAGGCCGAATGTTAAATAGCCGAATGAGTCGAAAGACTGAATGTCGAAAAGCCGAATAGGTCGAAAGACCGAATGTGTCGAAAGGCCGAATGTCGAAAAGCCGAATGTGTCAAAAGGCCAAATGTCGAAAAACCGAATGTCGAAAGGCCGAATTTTCCTGAAATTTTCCTTCACTTAATTGATTGAAATGAATATTTAAAACGATTGAATTTATTTCTTATGTAAAATAATTTAAATAAATTGAAGAGAGGTGCTAATAAATCCTGTGCGTGTAGCATATTAATGTGATTAAATTTTGTTGGAAAAACAATTTTTTTTTTTTTTATTATAATTAATTAATGGGATCACTAAATTTGGCTGGACAAAAAATCCAGAAATTTTAAAATCTAAAATAGTTGAAAAGAAAAAATATTTTGTTTAAAATAAATGAAAAAAATCAATTATATCCTTGTCTTGACGGAATAATCAATTAGAGCATAATTTGATTTAGCAGTGTAATATTACACAGCTAATACGAACATAATTTAATCATTTTTAGTACATTTTAGTACTATAATTAATTATCCTAAATACCCATAATTAATTGGAATATACTTCTACTTCTCGGAAAATACGGGTGGTTCGCTTCGATCAATTTGTCAAAAAATTTAAAAAAATTAATGTTTTCTGTTTTCTATTGTACATATATATGCGCGTTTATTTTATTTTGCAGGCTCAAACATTCACTGATTAGAAATAAATAAAACTCTTTGGTTTCATCTGTTCTTGATTTTTTGGATTGTTAATTTTTTTTTCAAATACAAATTAAAAAGCTTTATAAATTCGCTTCAGTGCTAAAATTAAATAACATTTATTGACGCCTATTTCAAAATTTGACATCTAATAACAATAACAAAATAACTAGTTTGCACATTTGACGAAAGGAGGGAGGGTAGTAGTTTACTGACGATAACTCCAAATTATGATCATAAAATTAATTTTTAGAACTATAATCAATTTTACCGTCAAGACAAGGCTTATATTGGCATTTTTAGGGGAACGGGGTATTTGCCTGCAAGACAAAATCTTGCTTTGCCGTTCAATCTTGTTTTTTGGATTCTTACCGTATAAATTTTTTACCGTATAAATTGTTTTCCGAAATAATTATTTTGATTATTTTATAGTGAAATAATGAATATTTAGTAAAATGGTTTTTCTGGGATCGGTATAAAATATTGCATTTTAAAATGTTGCAATTACCAAATGATGCAACTATAAAATTGTAGCGATCGGTGGTCGTATTGTTTTTATCGGTACTTTAACACAAAAAAACGTAATCTAATTCGAACGAATATATTTTATTTGTAATGTTGATATATTTTCTTATACTACATAGTTGTGTTATATACAAAATTATATTTACATAGAAACATTATATAGTAATTAGCCAGTACATAAAATTGATCATTGTATTGTATTTAAATAAAATATTGTTTTCTGTACATAACATTGTAAGTGCATATTATATAAATGCATCGTTATATAATGAGTGAATAAATACATTTTTTATATTATGTACTTTATATTTGGTAAAAAGATAAATATACAGCTCAAGATGAGTTACCAAATAGTTGTCGATCGGAAAAGATCAAATAAATAAATTATTGTTTGTAAAAATAAATTATATTGTTTATAAAAATAAATTAAAATTAAACTTTGTATTTTGATTGTGGTTAATTGTGCGAAGTGAAAATCATTTCAATAAGTATCCCAAACTACGAACGAAACGCCCTTCAACAGTGGTGACCGCCGACGTTTCTAATATTTACAAAGGGATCTGAAATTTTGATTCAAATTCATTTAAATCCACAAAATATTGGCAATATAATTTAAAACAAAATAACATTATTTGCGGTACGTTAAATAAAGCAAATAATGGGTTGCTGAATCATCAATGTTCCTGATTTACAACATTGCGGAATAAATTATTAAATACGAATAATTACCATCCTGTATACAACTGTTACAATTGATCTTGGGGAAAATTACGAGGATTATCTTACTACTGCGAGGATTATTTTTGTTTTCATCGGCAGTTACAATTAGTGAAGCATATTCCAGCAAAAAAATTTCAGTTCATTCAAATCATTTTGGGGTTTTTAAAACAACTAAAACAACTGTCCTGAAGTTCAACTAAACCACATGTTTCATTGATGATTATGAAACGGTATTTTTGGTAACAAATTTTTAATTAACCTTTTAATTTTACTATTTATTTATTAAATCCAATACATAAATACATCATAATTTTAAATTAAATGTTGTGAATATTCGTGCGTTCTAGATTTGGATTGTGTTAAATTCTTCTTTTACGAAAAAAAAAAAATTTTTTTTTCTTCGTTTAAATTATTCTTTTCGTGTTGAATTTGTATATCTCTAATTTCGTAATGGGTTTAGATGATGATGATAATAAAGTGATTAGCGATAGTGTTAAAAGTGAAGTTGATGCAATTTCGATTAAGTTGTCGCCATTTTGGTCTAGTTCACCAATCACATGGTTTATTCATGTTGAATCACAGTTTTCCTTAGCGCGTATTAGCTCTGATGCTAATAAATATCATCATGTAATTGCTGCTCTACCACAAAGTGCGATCGATTCCGTTTTAGATTTTATAGAGAAACCACCAGAATCTGATCTTTATATAGGATTAAAAAAGAAATTAATTGAACGGCATTCTTTGAGTGAAGAGCGTAGGATCGAAGAACTGTTATCCAACACACAATTAGGAGATAAAAGACCATCCGATTTGTATAGATATATGAAGCAATTAGCCGGTGTGTCAAATACGTTCGGTGATAACTTAATTACAAAATTATGGTTGAGACGATTACCTTCCTCAATAAATATTGCGCTAATACCATTGGTTAATGATCAGAAAGATGTATCTGAATTAACTGATCTAGCAGATAAAATTCACGATGCTTCTTATACATCAGCAAATGTGTCTTCGATTGGTCCTACTCCATCTACTAATGTAACCACACTAAAAGTAGACCGACTTGAAAAAGAGATCAGTGAACTCAAATCTATGGTACGAAGTTATTTTAATAATCAAAACCATAGAAATCAGGGTCAGTCACGATCGCGAAATTCTAGTCGTTCGCATAGCCGAAATCGTACACGTAATTTGCAACGGAGACCACTTTGTTGGTATCATTTTAAATTCGGTGATAAAGCCCACAAGTGCGACAAACCTTGCAATTTTCAATCAAATAATGAACCAAATGCAACTAGTTCCCAGCAAAAAAACCAGTAAATTCCTCTGTTATTGCGGCTAATAGCGGAAACAACAACCATCGCCGCCTATTTATTAGAGATTTAAGAAATAAATTGACATTTTTAGTAGATACTGGAGCGGATCTTTCAGTTGTCCCATATACCTTGTTTGGTCGATGTGTAAAAGATCCAGAATGTTTTTTGTCAGCTGCAAATGGTTCAACAATAAGTACTTTTGGCAAAAAGTTGTTGCATCTCGATTTAGGGTTAAGACGAAGTTTTATTCACCCGTTTGTACTAGCATCCGTTAATAGACCAATAATTGGTGCCGATTTTTTAACTAAATTTGGCTTATTGGTCGACTTACAAGGGAAACGTTTGGTTGATAGGGAAACTAACATGGTAGTTGGTGCTATTAGCAGGTACGACCCACTTACGCCTTCGCCATTATACTACATATTAGAAAATAATTATAGTTTCTTGTTACAAGAATTTCCCTCGCTCGTCGCTAATCCGAATTATGAAGTACCAGTGAAACATAATATCGTCCATTACATTGAGACAAAAGGTCCATTACCATTTTGTACTCCCCGAAGATTGGACTCAGTAAAATATAAAGCTGCAAAATTAGAGTTTCATCACATGGTGCAGTTGGGAATTTGCCGCCCTTCTTCATCGTGTGTTTCCTCTCCGCTTCACCTGGTAACCAAAAAAGACAGTAACGACTGGCGACCCTGCGGAGATTACCGCCGACTGAATGCTATTACAACCCCGGATAGGTATCCTATACCTCATTTGCACAATTTTGCGATGAATCTATATGGTTGTGAAGTATTTTCAAAAATAGATTTAGTCAAAGCGTACCACCACATACCAGTTGCTCAAGAGGACATTTACAAGACAGCGATAACTACTCCATTCGGGCTTTTTGAGTTTAATCGAATGCCGTTTGGTTTACGAAATGCTAGTCAAACCTTTCAAAGATTTATGAACTTAGTGGTGAATGGTTTAGACTTCGTATTTACGTATATAGATGACATCTTAGTATTTAGTAAAACTGAAGATGAGCATAAAACACATTTAAGACAATTGTTTAGTCGTTTAGCTGAATTTGGATTAAACATCAAATCGTCAAAATGTATCTTTGGAGTTTCATCGTTGGATTTTCTGGGACATACAATTTCAAAGCAAGGAATTAGTCCATCACAATCTAGAGTTGAAGTAATCTCTAATTATCCATCACCATCTTCTATTAAGCAGTTACAACAATTTATTGGAATGATCAACTATTACAGTCGATTTATTCAGAACAGTGCTCACCTGTTGGCACCATTACATTCACACCTAGCCTCCATGATAAAAATAAAATCAAAGAAAAATACATTTACATGGCCAGAAGAGTGTGAAGAATGGTTTAAAAAATGTAAAGACGCGCTAGCCTCTTGTACATTATTGGCTCATTCAAAAGATGATACATCTCTTAATATTACCACTGATGCTTCTAATTGGGCAATTGGCGCTGTACTCGAACAGTATAATGACGGTCATTGGGAACCCTTAGCTTTCTATTCGAGAAAGCTCTCTCCAACTGAAATTAAGTATTCCACGTTTGACAGAGAATTACTTGGCATCTATCTAGCCCTTAAGCATTTTAGGTATCACATCGAGAGTAGAGAATTCACGATATATACGGATCACAAACCATTGACGAGCGCAATTACTTCTAAAACAGAACGTAGTCCGCGTCAATCTAGACACTTAGATTATATTGCTCAATTCACCAGCGATATAAGACATATTAGTGGAAAAAATAATGTGATCGCAGATTGTCTTTCTCGATTAGGTAGCCCAAGTATATCTACTATCAATATCGATGCAATGGATTCTATTGTTCAAGCTATTCTTGATTTACAAGTGTCGGATGATGAACTAAAAATTCTTGTTTCTTCCCAACATAGGAAGCCGAATTCAAAATTCAAATTAGAATTAACCGATTTACCGTTTACCAAAGAACGATTATGGTGTGATACGTCAACTGGAAAGCAACGTCCATTTGTTCCATCATCTGTGAGAAGAAGCGTTTTTGAGCAGTTACACAAACTGTCCCATCCAGGAATACGTGCATCACGAAAATTGGTAGCTTCCAGATATTTTTGGCCAAACCTAAATAAAGATTGTGCTGAATGGACGAAATCTTGTATAGCTTGCCAACGAAGTAAAGTTAATCGTCATACAAAGTCTGCCCATGGTACGTTTAATATTCCTCAAGCAAGATTTTCACACATCCATTTGGATTTGGTTGGTCCTCTTCCAACGTCAAATGGATGTTCATATATTTTTACCATTGTTGACCGATATACTAGATGGCCCGAGGCCTATCCAATACCAGACATGTCTGCTCGTACTGTAGCTAAAACGTTCGTTTCCCAGTACATACCGAGGTTTGGTATTCCATTAGAGATAACTACGGATCAAGGTTCTCAGTTTGAATCGAAACTGTTCTCCGAACTAACCTGTTTCCTTGGATGCCACCGTATCCGCACAACAGCCTACCATCCACAATCGAATGGAATGGTAGAGCGATTTCACAGAGTTCTTAAATCCTCTCTCATGGCTCGTGGAAATACAGTAAATTGGTATGACGAAATTCCTTGGGTATTATTGGGTATTCGAGTTACTATCAAAGAAGACATCAAACATTCACCCGCAGAACTTGTGTATGGCGAAACTTTAAAAATTCCAGGAGAATTCTTTTCATCAAACATCGAACCAACTCCTGATCCAAACAATTTTGTCAGTATTCTGCGAGAACGAATACAAAAAGTTAAGTTTTCTCAACCTAGACAATCTAAACAAACAGTTTATGTTCCAGATGATCTTCAGTCAAATGAATACGTTTTCGTGAGGGTTGATAAAATTAGAACGGGTTTAAATCCACCTTATGATGGACCATATAAAATCGTAAAGCGTCTTCGAAAACATTTTGTGGTGGATATCAAAGGGAAAAATACATCCATTTCAATCGACAGGCTTAAGCCAGCATATATATCGGAAATCTCTGTAAACATGAATCAATCACGTTCGCGTAAAGTTTCCTTCCAGACAATTTAAATCAAGTTGATATCGCTTCACTGGAGAGGGAGTGATGTAGCGATCGGTGGTCGTATTGTTTTTATCGGTACTTTAACACAAAAAAACGTAATCTAATTCGAACGAATATATTTTATTTGTAATGTTGATATATTTTCTTATACTACATAGTTGTGTTATATACAAAATTATATTTACATAGAAACATTATATAGTAATTAGCCAGTACATAAAATTGATCATTGTATTGTATTTAAATAAAATATTGTTTTCTGTACATAACATTGTAAGTGCATATTATATAAATGCATCGTTATATAATGAGTGAATAAATACATTTTTTATATTATGTACTTTATATTTGGTAAAAAGATAAATATACAGCTCAAGATGAGTTACCAAATAGTTGTCGATCGGAAAAGATCAAATAAATAAATTATTGTTTGTAAAAATAAATTATATTGTTTATAAAAATAAATTAAAATTAAACTTTGTATTTTGATTGTGGTTAATTGTGCGAAGTGAAAATCATTTCAATAAGTATCCCAAACTACGAACGAAACGCCCTTCAACAAAATCTTGCAATTACAAAATCTTGCATGATCCCGGCTGATCCCAGCTCCTACGTCCCCGAAATTCAAATTTAAAGTCCCTGGGAGGGCTAAGCGGAGGGGAGCGCAGCGACCTCCCGCTTGCCCGTGAGAGTTACCGAAACCATTTGCCTCTACAATTCGAAGTTAAATTAGTCGTTGTCATTTTATTTTAATGTAAAATCTATAAAAGATTAATATAATAAACAGTATTTTGAAAACAAGATCTTTTCCAAAAAAGATTTTTGATGACAAGATTTTGTAAAACAAGATTTTTGAGAAAAGATTTTAGAAACAGTCTTTTGTAAACAGTCTTTTGAAAAACAGTGATACCTGGCCAACCCCATTTTTAGACTATCAGTAGAAGCAATATGAGCGATACGATTACTCTGATCTGTGTCTGAAAGGTTGACGAAGCAATTTATAGCGTAGCAATATTAAGAACTTTACGGAAAAACTCAAATTTGATAGACATTTTATAAATTTTAATTATTCTAGATTTTGTTTTTCTGAGTTTTTTGTTTCTGGATTTTGTTTTCGGGATTTTCAGTTTCTGTAGTTTTTTTTCCAGATTAGGAAGCCAACCCTTAATTAATTTTTAATTATATCACAAAAAAAAAACGTAAGCTGATTTTAATATTTAAGGTGATTTAAGATTTATTATTAAACATTTTTTATATAAATATTGATAAAAATATAAATTTTGGTTTTCAAAAAAATATAAATTTTGAAAATTTTCATTCATAAAAAGATGAAATATTAAAATCAATTTCGATACAAACGGCTTTTCAACATTCAGCCTTTTGACACAATCGGCCTTTCAACACAATCGGCCTTTCGACCTTTCGACACATTCAGCCTTTCGACTCTCGACATTAGGCCTTTCGGCTCATTCGGTTTTCCGACACATTCGGCCTTTCGACATTCGGTATTTCGGCGTTCGGCCTTTCGACATTCGGTCTTTCGACAGTCGGCCTTTCGACCCTATACCGACTAATTTAACTTAGAATTGTAGAGGCTAACGGCTTCGATAAATCTCACGGGCACACGGGAGGTCGCTGCGCTCCCCTCCGATTTTATTAATCATAAAAAAAGTATAGGGACATCCACTCATTTAGACAAGAAACTTGTATTTGTAAATATCTTATTTTGGTATGTAATTAAAAAAAAAGTAATCAGCGCTGCCCAGGCGGGGGGCAAATGAACTAAAATCGATATTGGGAAAGTCCCTCATTGCAAATAAATACGTGGAATTGACCATACGACTAATTGATCCACGATCAATAGTTCATACGATCAATTGCATTCACGATCAATTGTCCATACGATCAATTCTATCCACGATCAATTGTAACACGATCAATTGTTTACGATGTGACTAATACAATAAACCAAACAAAAGGTGTTCCAGTTCAAAAATTTGTGACCTTTCAAGAAGGTTTTCAGTCCAAATACACAAAGGGCATATCAGTCAAACTGTTTTCTGACCGAAATATCTTTTTTCGATTGAAGTTCCATTATAAAAGAAGTTTTAGTCATAATATTTGTATGCGAAATGTTATGACTGAAATTCCTTTCGTTTTTTGACTGAATTGTTTTTGACTATATTCCCCGAGAACAATTTTGCCTGGAATTCCTTTTTAATTGTTTGACTGAATCACATTCTCAAAAAGGATTTCAATCACAAATGCGAAAGGAATTGAAGTCAAATTAGTTTAGACTTGAATGCCTTTTTAGTGTTTTGATTGAACTTCTTTCTGAAAAGGCATTTCAGTCTAAAACTATTTTGACTGAGTTGTCTTTTAATTTTTTACTGAAACTCCTTTCTGTTTTTGACTGCAATTCCCGGAGCCGTTGTAGAGACGCCGACGAAATTGTTTCAATAACAATCAGAAATACCAATATGTTTCGATTGTTCCTTGGTTTCTGGTGAACAGTGATGGATCTATGTTTCGTTCACAGTTATGAAACCACACAAAAACCCCTTTTTATAGTGCTTAAACATCGCCAAACCTGCTTCTGAAGTTGTCACACGTTCATTTGAAATGCTTAATATCACAACCATCCTGACGCATTTTTATACTGCACGGTTTTTCAATATGTTTAGTGACTTCATTTGGGCATCCAGAATGATCGACATCACTTGTGCGCTTGTACACATAATATGTGTCCCCTAACATTTTTCAAGCTTATTATTATTATTAAAAGATCTTTTGTGCTTGGACCCTGCTTAATAAATTGCCCGTCCAGTCAATATCCAGGCTCTAAAATGAACTGTCGGCCGATATGTGATAAAAACTATCTCGGTTTATTGCTCTCCCTCCTAGATGTTTAATACAGCTTGTAGTTCTGCTAGAAAGACGGTAGCATTGGTACCCAAGGACTTCGAGAGGGTCGTCCCACTACCGTATATTCCTACCGCTGCCCCGTCTTCCATTTGGTTTTACTCTTACGAGTTGCTGGGAATGGAAAATCGCCTGTTGTTCACTTAGCTTTATTACAGGAAGGCTAAATAAAACTGAAGGGTTCCTGGTATCTAGAGTCCGCATACTACCGAACAGCCTTAGATTAGAGTTTTTTGTCAAGGGCTCTTTTGGCGCCGTACTTTAGCCCGTGCCAAATGGCCACAATGTTCCAAATGGCCTCAAATACCAGTGGTTGCCACGAGGAGGCAGCACGTACACTTGCGAGTTGTGAACAGATTACCCCTTACACAATTGTACCTGTGGCGTGTGCACTGCACACGACATTTATTAGTATATCAATTTAACAGCTAACAGAGTAACCCTGAATAATCTGCACCTTCTTATTCACCTCAGCGGGAAACAATGGCATCTATCCGCCGGTCAAAGAAGAGTCGATTAGTGAGGAAAATTATTTCATTAAGGCCGTGTGCGAAATGGTTTGGAAAAATAATAAAATTTACCGCATATTTTAACCGATTTGCTGTGCGAATTGTCTGTGACCAGTTAACATTTTTGTGGTGATATAATGTCAAAAATTTAACTTTTTAACTTTTTTGCGGTATTTTTTTCGTTTCTCACACAGACTAAGTAGTTTTCAGAAATTCTACTAAATCAATTAACCAATGCAAGAAACAAATCGATTGATATAAAAGCTTTTTTCCAAAGGAAAAAACAACAATCATAGCACGACGTCCGAGACACAAAACCTCGTAGTATACTAAAGGAACAACATCAAGACAAATTCGGTTGGAGCCAGACGCTAATACCAGCTGAATATTACCGGCACGTTTACCCTCGCCTGTATTAAATCCGATGGATTTAACACATTATCACGGATTATCACGGATTATCACGCAGCTGCCGAATACATATGACCTAACAACTCACGTAATGCGCACCTTGGAAGGTTACGGAGCTGGTAGATTAATCTACTCAACTTTGACCCCCCTTCCTTTGCTATCTTTTGCTTAATGGTTTTTAGACGCAAAAAATAATGTTTAATCAATATATGAAATTCACTTTTTCCGAGTGATGAATTGGTTTTAAGGGCCGCAAAAAAATTAACCTACTGACCTGTGCCAGAAATTTTGTGCGTTGTCATATTAAAAATTTAAAATTTGCTAGGGAATTGCTATTATTAGCACCATCTATTAAAATTTTACCAGACGTGTCACTTCCTCCTCGTAGTTACTGCTTTCATTATTGACATTCAAGTGTATAATTTGTATTCACTACTAAAACCTTTGACATTTATTTAAGAAATATTCCCCTAAAATAAATATTTGAGCTAAAGTCTACTTCGCCATTCATATTATACTCGTTTACCTGCATTAAACACATTTAATTTATGCATAAATATAGATCAACGAGTGACATGAGTTTTGGCCCAAACATTATTCATTTCAAAATACTTTTAAAACTGTTAGTTCTGTAGCGGTTCACCCAATAAACCACTACAAATTTGGCGGGGCACATTCCATCTCGAATGTTTAATGTGTTGACTTCCCCTTCCCCAAGTATAACAAAAATTGAACTCATTCATAAGTTCCAAGCTTTTTTCCATTTATCAAAATTATCGATGGAACTTAAGTAACCCACATATATCAAGTTCCATCGGTTTAGTATTTTTGTTTCACTTTTCATAGGAAATCTTATAATATAACGGAACTCAAACTTGTACTCAGTTCCATAAAAAT
The DNA here is from genome assembly GCA_963556165.1 of Tipula helvola. Taxonomy (NCBI): domain Eukaryota; kingdom Metazoa; phylum Arthropoda; class Insecta; order Diptera; family Tipulidae; genus Tipula; species Tipula helvola. Next base: position 367,459,398 of record OY744481.1, read on the forward strand.
AAATCATTTATTTGAAGTAGTGATACTTGGGTCGTGCTTGGCTGCACCAATCGCATCACAAGAACAACGCACACACACGACACACCACACTCTAACAAAATAAATAAAATTAAATAAAAAATAAAATTTAGTCACTCTTCAGTCTTGATTCTTGTCTTGGATTTGGTGTTGAACGCATGCGTGCTCATCGTGTCTTTATAGTTTCTTTGTTACTAGCAACAAAATATCGGCGCGTAGATGTGTTGAATAATAATATAAAATATAATTTGTTAAAAATTAATTAACAAAAAATTTAACACAAAATAAATAACATGTTAATGATCAAATAAATAATATTAAATAACATTTATTCATAAATTAAATATAAACAAATAAATAAATATTTTAATTAAAAATTAAATTGTGCATTTTAATATTATGTGTATACACGATAGTTTTTTCCACTTATCGAGAAACGATAAATTTATTTATAATTTACATATTCTACGTGTAGAGCATTCGTCACCGTGGCTCTACACTCATCTTAGTATCGTTTAACAAAAATGCTGTCAAACCATAGCCCATTTTAACGTCCTCTAATTTCAACGGCGTTTGAAATTTATAATTCTTTATCATGTAGAGAACTGACATGAACGTTGCAAATTGAGCAAACTTAAATCCTATACAATTTCGCGGACCATAACTAAATGGTAAATAGCTACAGCGATCACGTGCCGCAACGTTTTCAGGTAAAAAATTATCTGGATTAAATTTATGTGAATTCTCACCCCAAATGTGACGATTGCGATGCAAGTTTATAATTGAAATAGCAACATCTGTATCGGCCGGAACCACACCTTCATCTGCAATAAATTATTTTCTGTATTAAACCAAAACCATAGTATTTTATTAAGTATGTAGTATACTTATTGCGATATCTCGATTAGTGCGTCGTCCAATAAACGGTACAGTCGGAAACAATCTTAGTGCCTCTTTGATAACACGATCCAATAAACTTAACTCATTCAATTTCGATAATTCAATATCATTGTCACCATAAAATTGTAAGAAATTGTAAATTTCTTCGTAAACTTGTTGTTGATATTCTTGATGTATAGCCAACATCAAAATAATAATTGTAATGCTACGAGCCGAAGTTTCTGTACCAGCCATAAACATCGTTAAAATGGTATGCCTATATTCAGTCGTACCGATTGTACCCTCCTGATTAAGTCGTGTTATCTTTTCCAAAAAACTTTCTTCAATTTCCTTCTTCTTATCACTTTTCAAATAATCCCTAAGTTTTTGATCAAAAATCGGTTGAAGTTCACTTCGCAATGTACGTGTCGCAGGCTTTTCATTGGATACAATTCGAAAAATTTGTTGTGCCAATCGGCCAAATAAATTAACGCCCAAATACGTTTCAAATGTTCGTCCACCCCACGCCAGCATAACATTTTCTACGGTGTTATAACAAAATTTGGACAAATCTAATTTGTGATCATCGTTACCGTAAAGTGTTCGTATAATTAAATCGGTGACATGCGTACCAACAATTGGTGTGATATCGATAGATTCATCGGTGATGGTATACACCTTTAATGCTTTGACAATTTGTCGACCGAATTCATTGAATTCTTTGCAATATGAGCCAACAACTTTAGGATTAAACGATGTGTTAAGGTGACGGCGTTGATTTTTCCAGTTGGTGCCTACAAAATTAGAAAAAAAAAAATGATTGCAAGGGTCCCTATTCTTGAACTCAATCGAAAAAATTCGCCAATGATTTTAGTACATACAAGGCAATTTATTTATGTTAACGGTTGAAATGATGTATTCTACTAGAAAGTCGCTGGTGACTCTTTTCGAGTGAATTTCAAGAGTATGGGCCCGGATACATACCATTTACAACGAACAATCCTTTGCCACCAATAGTTATTTGATACTCGGTTGGTTTGTCCAGACAATAAGGCGATGTTAAAACTGTTTTGATGTCCTCAGGATCATTGATCATGATCACTAATTTTGTGCCAAACCATACTTTGAAGGTAGTCCGATATTTATGGTTCAATCGAATGAAATTTTTGATTTTATCTTGCAAAAAAAAAAAAAAAACATGCCATGAAAATATTTGTAGAACACAACAAAAGACTCCCACATTCCGTTTGTGGGAAAGACTATCAAGGCTAGAGAAGATGTTAGAATCGGTCGATTGCGGCCAGGTGGGTCTTTGGAGCAACCGCCCAGATCTGTGAATTATATTCGAATCTGCATTTGAAATATGCCTTCTAAAGTTTCAGTAGTTCCAATGAATTAAAACAAAATTTGCATCGTCATAAATAACCAAAGCACTTGGTTGCACTCAACGCTGCTTATTTATTTGATCGGCCCAAGAAATCCTATTGTTAAGCCGCGCATGTTATCAGATTCGGAGTTCGTCATAACACAATAAGAATTGTGATGCTCATTAAGCGGATAAACCGGCGAAAATTCTGTCGTAGTTTCCGAGGAGCCGGCATTCTTTTCAATATTGGTTTCTCGATACGGAAATCATTGGATGAAGGATGGATCTCTAAGAACAATATCCTCTTCTTTTCAAGGTTTAAATCTCAGGAAATGAATTAACAACCCTCTCAAGCGAGACCGAGCTGAGTAAGAATGTGGGAAATGGTTTGGAGAGGATGTCACTGACAAACCTTTGAAGGTTCCTCACATAAAGTTACGAGGATCGGCTAAGAAGTGATATAAGAAGGTTTTTCAGCTAAATGCTATCCTGGACGGTATTCTGGGTAAGGTGCTGGAGCAGGAAGACAAAAGGAACTAAAACCAAAGTTCATTGGAAATTATTTCCGACACTTCCAACAAAAGACTCTCCAGCGTAAGTTATCGAAGAAGTTTGGTAATCACCAGGCCTCGAAAGGTTCATTCAAGTTCATAATTTATGAGGACACAAGTCATAAATCTTTAGCCAAAAGTTTATCTGCTAAAGCCCCCGTGTGCCGTGAGTCAATAGCCGGAAATGCTGTGCTCAGATTTCTCATACCGAATAATTACTGTACCGAACGGTACGGTTTCTCATACCAAATAATTACTGTGTCTCATACCGAATAATTACTGTATATCCGAAAAATTACGTACCGGTAATTTTACCCGGAACATCACAATTGGCGCCCAAAAATGGATATTTTACGGTATATATGTACGAACATGGCTCTAAAGTTAGTTACGGTAACCTCCAGTTAATAAACAAATAACTGTTGCTTTATGAGTCGGGACTCGGGAACGGATGATTTTAAAGGTTTGAATTCCTCTAGTAAGTTGGTGCACAAATAAAGTTTACATTTCGATGGTTCTTCGAGTGGAACGGGCGGCTACTCTTATGAAAATCGCCTTGTTGAAAATTGCAATGAAGTCTCCTACCATCATTCCTGAAGATAATCTACTTAGATATGTCAAAAAAAAATATGCGACTGGATTAGAATTCCACTTGCAAATGACAGAGAGAAAAATTAATTCCAGAGATCAGCTAATTGCATTGTGTGTTAGTTGGGAGCACACATGGCATCGAAATAGATATTGTCCCGAAAGTTTTCTTCAACCTCATAAGAAATATTTACATGAATTTGGTCCGTTTCACAAACCGGACGATTCATCAATGCCGGAGGAAACTGACAGTGCATTGAAGCATTTAATACTTTAAAAAAAAATATAACAGCCTTGAATAATCGACTGTGGAACCAAAATTTAGGGATGTGCCGAGTAAAACCTCTAACGCCTCAAAGATATAGGCTTTATCGAGAACCCGAATAATCTATTGGTTTGTTGAAATTATCACGACCTAGAGCATTGTTACCAAGATTGCTCGATCTTTCCCACACACATTTTAACACAGTAATAAAACTGAATTGTACGAAATGGAATTCAGGCAAATCGGATAATTTGCCGCAGGAAATCCGATTAACTGGGCGAACGCTTTTCCAGAGACCAATACAACTCAGATCCAACAGCATAAATCCAATAAATCACCTCGAACCAGATGGACCGAAATTCCTGTCACCTCCAAAGACTACTTATTCTCGAAGCGCTCGTTATTGGTATAAACGACAGAAAATTAAATCAAAATGCATAGAAATGATATACTGAAGTGTTTGTCGGAGGTCACGTTATGTGGGAGCATGAAGTCACACTTTTCTAAAGTCGTTTCAACATAAATTTCATAGTTTTCCGACTATGTACATATGTCCTAACAGCAAACGTACAAAAAAATGCAATTATTGAGCACATCAATGTACCCATAACGTATTTGTACAACACACGTAATATACGTTTGCAGATATGGGATATGTATGTGCTGTCATATAAAGAGTCACAAAGATTTAAGAGAAAACGCAAATAACTCGGTGACTAATTAATCCGTTTAGGTTGTAGAAAGGCACAGTCAGACATAATTTTCATGTTTTAACAGCTTGAAATTAAGAACAAATAATTCTGAATTACATATACGATCGATATCGATTATCAATTAGTCGATACAATTTAATATACTTCAAGCTGCACAATATCCTGATCGCGAATTTTAAAACTTTTTGGTTCAGTTCAGTTTTCTGTTACTCACTTAACACTTTAACAAAGTGAAAATTAACGCAGAAACTGAAGGAAATGTCAAAATACATCACAATTTTCACAGCACACTTTTTTTAAAAGTAATATTTCGTTGCGTTACGAATTCGGTGGCCGATATGTCAAATATATTGTTAAGGCTGGTTTTGAGTTGCAGTCGTTCGTTCGTTCTTTCGTTCTGAAATTTTTTTTATTCCAATTAAAGGAACACGAACGAAAAATAACGTCATTTTCAAGCAATACGATTAATTAAAAAAAATTTCAGAACGAAAGAACGAACGAATGAATGCAACTCAAAACCCGCCTTTACTAATAATTCACTAACACTTTCACTTACTAACATTTATAAAATATACTAATCGATAAAAATTTATAAATACCATTAATTGACCATTTCGCCAGCAGCAAATACAAATCCCCCATTAGTGGCAATGAAAAATTTGTGCCGGGAAAATTCTTAATTTTCTCATGCACTGTAAGTTTTTGAAGTGTTTGTAAACGGTGCCAGTAGACGAGTAAAACTAAAATCACAATACAACAATATCCAAATAAAATCATTTTATTTTTATTTTTTTAAATTAAGCTTTTGAATGCACCTCCGCCACTTCTTGTTAACAACTATTCTGAAATGCAATATTAAGTCTGAAATAAATGTTTTAATTTTACAAATTCGATAACATTGAGATCCGATAAGAGTATAGGCAAACTTTATTAGCCTCGAAAATTAGATGAAACAAACCATGAAAGATTAATAAAATAGAACCATAAAGTTCAAGTATCAGCAAACTTCAATGTCAGCTTTTGGTTTTAATTTTTGATGCTTTGCTAATTTAAATACACGTCTTTTAATATGAGCATTTTTGAATTAAATTAAATTTTATGACAATCATTAAATTAATGAAAATTGAATTATGCAAGTATGTATTAGTAAATCAATAAATATGTCTAAAAATCAATGAACTTGTTATAATAAGTTATACAGTTTCTATAAAACAAAAAAATGTTTTTTTGAAACTATTCCATTTTATTAAATATAAATAACTTCAATTACCGACTTGTTATGAAATAAAAAAACGCCTAGTTAATTCGCCATTTCGCATCGGATGTCTCAAACGCTCGGATGTCTTTATATTTTTCTACTTTTCTGTGTATTTATTGTTCGTATAATCTTAATTATAATAAACATAATCTTATTCTTTAATAAACCGTAAGTTGCACATAATATACATACACGTATTAAAATTCTTGTGATTTAAAAAAAATATTGTGTTCTTCATAACCCCATTTTTAAATTTGGTTTTATATTGTTAATAAAACACGTTCGTAATTTTTGTAAATGTAGCAAAGTCGGTAATAATATTATTATGGATACATTGATGAATTATTTAGATCATCAGACGAAGATGATTATTATGTTAATCATTCCATTATGTTCATCAATAAATCCTAAAATGTACACAATAATTTTTGATTTTCATCCAAACTTTTTAATTTATGGAACAATTTTCGTTTTTTTAAAACTAGTTATCTTTACTTAAATATTTATAAAGAGCCTCTTGTTTGTAAATAAAACTAGCTATCTGCAGATATCGACTTTATATGAATTTAAATTCAGATAACTCAAAACAGGATATCTGATATATTTCCAATTTACAGCATAACAAAACTGGTTTTACATAATATGTTTATGTAAATTGATTTGTGCCATCGTGTTAATTTGATAATACAAACAAAATAAATAAATTTTTCAAAATTATTTGAATTATAGTCATTTTTGTTTCAAATGCGATTTCCCAAAAATGGTCTTTTTGCAGTTAACTTGTTTCTCAAAAAAACCACAGACATAACCCTATGCAGTTGTAATAAAAATGTGTCTTCGCTAAATCTGTGCTCGATAATTAAAAGGGCTTAAGTCGATTTTTATAACAAAAACTCTGCGCATTATCTGTTTAATTTTCTATTAATATATTTTAATTTTTCCAATTTTTAAGGTAATATCAAAGAGAGTAAGATTTTTACTCTATTTGATATAACCTTATAAATTGGAATGAAAACGTATTAATAGGAAATTAAACAGAAAATGCGCAGAGTTTTTTTTTACAAAAATCGACTTAAGGGCCAAATACAAGAAAACACGTCATCGAATTTTTATCTAAGACACATACATATATTAAATATTTTTACTAACGATAGATGGAGTTATATACACTAAATTAAAAAAAATATGCAAAACGATTTTCTCTTTTACGGCTAGTTATTTTATTATATACATAAAAAATAAAAACGAAAAACCCAAACAAAGTTGTAAATGCTTCGTGTTTTTGTCGAATCCACATTTGCTTATTTCTTTTGACTTTCATTAATGTAAGGGAAGAAAATATGAATGAAACATTCAACGGCAATAAAAATTTTACCAAACATATGCAATTATGCATGTATAAAAAATAATAAACACATACAAATAAGTCTCATAAATTTTAATTTTTTTTACGGAATATTTTGGTTTCGTCTATAATTCTGCGGTAACAAGGCATAACGTAATAACTCGAGTTATTCCATATTACATTTTATTTCAAATTTGAAATCTCCATATTCGAATTAATATCACATCAATTTTTTGTGATAATTTAGGTCCAGCAACTACAAACAACCGTAATAATCATTTAAAAAAGCAAGAATTCAAAAAACTCATATGATTTTGAGTATTAATCTATGATTTCTTTGAGTAGACAGTTGAAGAAGATACTGAGAACTGAGAAGTTTCTGCAGCATATTTTGATAAAAAAATCTGAATTCCAGGTTATTCGTAAAGAAATAAGTTCTTTTGGCGTCAAAACGATAATGTATTTGGCAATAATAAGGATGTTTTTCTTTAATTGCCACTTTGCCGGTATATTCGTCATAGACAAGGAATTTTATTATTCTTATTTCGCAGCCTCTAGTGGATGCAAGCCTTTGACATTAAAGGGATATTTTACTTCAATTATTCCATCATGCCTAATCAATCCACGACATGGATATTTTTGATAAATGAATTCACCGCATTTCGCTACTTCTATATTATTTTCTTTCGAAAATTGCTGTATCGCAATTTTTTCATTTTTCATCCCGTATATTGTTGACTTAGAATAAATAACAGTAGTAAAGTTTCTATTGCGGCATATTTCTCCAAATTTTGTAGCAGTTAAACGACTCATACGCACTTGAAACCATTTCGCTTCATTGAACTGGTTTATAGTTGACCTTTCAATTCTGTCATGTTCAGCAGCTTACGTTTTCAATTTTTTCAAAAAATCATTTCTAAGTTCGGTATACTCTTCAGGTGATTTATCCAAATTTTAACAGGTTTGATTTCCATATTCAGAGTCTTCTCCAAAAAACTTTAATTTTCTTTTTGTCGTTTTGGTTGATTTGTGGTTGCTCTTTTATTTAGTAGTAATCGTCGTTTTTCAAGTTCTGCTATTATCGATTTTCAGCTGTAATTTGATGAATACTCTGCTAGATTATAGTGTCCCTTTTGACTGTTGTGTTGTAATACAGCGAACTTGGCTCGTGATGTGTATGATTGCCCACGGGAAAAATTAATTCTTTTGCCACCAACAGATTTTACGACAATTGCATTCAAACCTTCTACGGCATTTGAGTCGACATCGTACACAAGGCTTTTAGGCTTTTAGCGTGGTATTTTAATCGCTTAAATAATCACTAAATGCTTTGAATAATTCATTTTCCATAAATCTTTGATATATTTCAGGTATTTCGTATCGTTGACGGTTACAGAAATATGAGGCACATTTCCTGTGGTCTTGAAAAACGTGGAATGGGATATTTCCAATGTCAAGCGCAAGTTCCTCATTTTTTTTCTATGGAAGAGAATTTTTAGAATGTTTCCTTTTTTTAATGCGCAGATTATGTCTTTGGAACATCGATTAATTTGATTTCGTAATAGTTTTCGTTGAATTATAGATTAGTGCGATTAGTACATAGTTCCTTTGCGTGTTTCCGAAAATTACGAAGTAAATGATTGCGACATTTAATTTTCTCTATGAGTGCATTTGTGTATGGTTTAGCGGTTAGCCTCTAAAATATTTACGTATACGCTGGCATCGCCATCTACAATTATTTTGTTGTAGCGCATACCATACAGTTCTTCTCTTTTTCTAAAACCTTCTACTAAAGCATCCCGTTCCATTCCAGTTGATGGGCCAGCATAGTTCGAATTGCATTCATGATGTTCAGGTTTAGCTTTTTACAATTCTGCTCTGCGACAAAGAATGCAATATTTATTACGAAGGGAACTCCTTATGACCGACCTTCTTTGTAGATTGAGCAATAATTGTTCCGACACCAGAAAGTGAGGTATAATTACTATTGTGTCCGTATACCATCGAAATCTATACGCTTTTTTCTTCAATTGCTATTTGTTTTGCTTTTCCATATCGCAGCTTTAAACATTTCTCGGTCGCAACCTTGTTGAATGTCACGTTGAACTTGTTTTTGTAATTTATTGAATGTATTTGGTGCCAAATATAATATGTCAATGACACCAAAAAATTCTTCTATTTGTTGATATCCAATACCGATTGAAATGCCAGCTAAAACACTTTGATAATTTATTGAGTTTTGATGTGGTTTCTTTTCGTTGGGATTTTCAGACGAAATATTTTGAATTATATTGCACATGTTACATTTAAAATAAAATTTGGAATTTAATCCGATTCTGCGCTCGCTTATAAACTTTAAATTCAGTAGGAAGCATCCGAAAGCCATATTGTGATTGCTAACTTTTATTAGTTCGTTGAAAAAATATTGCATACATACTTAATATGCGTTTGCCATTTAATATACATATGTACGTTTTCCTCTTGAGTATTTTTTTCAGCTGTTTCAAATTCAATAATAAAATTTCTACCATTCAAATCAGGTTTTTGTTCAGGAAAAGGTTCAAATGTTGAATTTGCATCTGATAAATAATGGCATTCCTTTTTATTTTGATCAGATAAAACAAGCATACTCTGATTTTCATCCAGTTCCCTGATATGTTGCGTTTTAAATTCAATTAGTTTGTTGAAAATACACAACAAATGAAAATCCCTACTAAATCTCGCATTATAAAATATTGCATTACATAATCTTGTTTAAAAAAAAAAAATCGCAAACAATGTCTCGCATTATAAAATGTCGCATTTACAAAATCTTGCAATACAAAATCTTCCAATATAAAATCTTGCGTATATAGTAAAATAGTTTGCAACATAATTCTTAGAGATCGGTATAATAGGTTAAATGCACAAAATTTCAATATAATACATTATGTATGTATGAAATAAAGAACATAACATAATTTCACTTAGTTTAATTTAGGGTATTAGGAATTTGCATTGCTAATTTTACTTATAATAATCTAGAATGAATTTAGCAAATCGCAATTCGCAAGTCGAAAAATATAATAACTAGACCGGTTTTACCAAGAAAATTTTAATTTCAAATTTAATTTCCTTTCGACATTTCTGTAATATATTTTCTCGACATATACATGTAACAATTACAGTTTTCTAATTCAACCAAACATGCTGGCCGAACTAGGCCGTAAACATCCACAAAGGTATATTCACTGGAAAGTTTGAACCCCCTTCCAAATGGTGGTACCTATATTTAAAAAATATATGAAATCGAGTGATTCCATTTACTTAGATAAAACTCCTAATTGATTAATTTAGTATTTTTAAGGCCCTTCTAAAATAGTGTTAGCTGAAAAAATATCGGTTTTAGAACAGAAACCAGATCCATAGCGCGTGACCACTAAAACTAAAAAAAATAAAATGGAAAAGCAGTTCCACCTTCAATGTCCTATAACAGAACAAACGAAGTCCAGTCCACCGATCTCTTGATCGAACGATCTCAAATTGCACAAAAATTGTAAAACACTATAAAACATCGAAACACAATATGTACATATAATTTTTCCTTTCCAAACATTTTTCATAAACGATCTAATTTTTTTTGTATGTATAATAAGTATAGTAAATGTATGTAATAAGTATGTATAGTAAAACAAAAATTATATTGGATAGACGAAAAAATGGTTTAGCAAACTTCGTTTTTACTACATATACAAAATAAACTGCCATCTAATAACAGTTTACAGAACTAAACAAAAAGAGATGAGGTAAAATTTTATCTTAGACGCAATTGACATTAATAATCAAAATAAACGATTTTATCAATTTTTTGCAAATTTTTCGATTAATAATTAAAAACTCGAAAAAAGCCACCGTGAATAAATTCAGTTTTATCTCCTGCGCATTTTGGTATAAAAAAATCTTAGTTTCATCGGCTGGTGTTTGAGAAAAGGTACATTTTCGATGCCAAATTTGGCCAAAACTGGTCATAATTAAAATCAAATAGCAGGAAAACTAAGCGGAAAATTCGGAAAAGCCACCGTGATTAACTAAATAAAACCTCAAAGAATATTTTAATATATGGTTTGCGCTGATACGATCAGTAATTCTCTAGAAAAGGTACACTTTCTTCAAGCATTTTTTGTATTTTTCGTGTATTGGGCCCTTAAGGGAGAACACCACTCTGTGACCTACCATTTTCAAATGCTTAGTTTGTTTTTTTTTTTTTGAGGAACGGGTTGGGTTTAGAGAAAAAAAACGTTTAGGCTATATTTGGCATTTATTTAAGTAAACAAAAACAATGTTTTATGTAAAAAAAAAAATACAAAATGGCGGCGCTAGAGTAGCTATAGTAGAAGTGATTTTGCCTAGAGCCGCTCCACTGCACGCAGTAGAAGTATCTTAAATTTGTTCCTGGAACAAAAAATAAAATATTTTCATGAAATATATTAGATTTAGCATCGAACTACCTGAGGAAATTAAAAAATTCGAAAAAATAAAAAATTGAGACAAGTTTGAAGAAAAAGTTTCATTTTTCGACTATAATTTTCGTATAAAAAGTTGTATATCTTTTTTAATTTTTAATGAATCAAAAAAAGCTCAGGTACTTCGATTTTAAATCTATTTAAGAAGCTACAGTTAAAATTTCAAGTCGATGGAACAAAAATTGATTGAGTTCTACTGCGTGCAGATTTTAAAACACGGTTTCGAGAAAAACGCTTTTAAAGTTTTTGGTATCAATAATTTCTCAATAAGAGCTCTCAGGAAAATGCTTGGAAACCTTCTAAAAAAAATTTTATTTAGATATAAACGAATTTGTATCATATTTTTGAGGGTCTAAAAGATTTTTTAAAGGCAAAAAATCGATTTTTTGAAAATCTCACAGTGGTGTTCTCCCTTAAGCCCTTTTAATTCTCGAGCACAGAAATACGCTTTTTTCATTTCGGACGGACCCTATTTGCATCCACTATTCGCACTACATCAGAAAATTTACTTATTTTTATGAAAAGAGCAATAAACTAATCTTACACTGAGATCACCGGTTTTATAGTAACCGGTTTCTTAGTATACGAATGTGTTGTAGCGTTTCTTACGTAGTATACGAATGTGTTGTAGCGTTTCTTAAGTTTATGAGCGATTTTTCTTCCTTTTTTTCTCTCTTGATTTACATAATAAAATAATTATTATTCTGCAATAATAAACAAAATCACTAAAATGCACATTCTATCACGTTCAAATTATTAATCCTTGCTATCACTTACTGATAACGGTTGTTGTAGAATCGACCTGGTTCTTCTCAATGAAGAATACGAAGAATATATGTCGACTTATCATAAGGCCCTCTTCCGTTTAGTATGAGAGTTAAGGTTGAATATGAGTTGAATAAATTGGTAAATTAAGGTATTATATTTAGAAACAGTGACGGTGTCGGGATGGGCCTCACCAGTAGCGGTAGTACCAAAACCGATAATTCAACAAGGATATGGGTGAACTGTTCATTAACTTTGAATTGTTAAAACGCAGTACTTCGCACTTCGATGGGATCAATATATTTTGTGTCACTCGATTTAAAGAGTGCTTATATGCAATTGGTATCGAGTAAAGTAGCACAGCAAATCGTTACGGTAAATATTCAAAGGGATTGTTTACTTATAAGTTACCACTTGGACTGAAACCAGCGGCGTCAACTTCCCAATGCATCATGGATCAAATTCTTAAAGTTATGTCTAACACGAATTATTACATTGACACGTTGTCGACTTATTAATACACTTAAACCAGATTTTACACGGTCCTTTTTACACAGTTTATTTTACACGATGTGTTTGATCACGTTATCGGAAAGAAAAAATGTATATTAATTAACGATTTCCCTATAATTTAACTTACCTCCCTTATATTGAATTGATAAATCTTGTATTTAATTTGTTGTATCTAGAAAACAAAATCAAAATTAATTATTAATTTATTAATAGTAAATGATTAATCTTAAATTCTTCAACTTTGCAAACAGTACCTTGAATTTCATTAATTTGTAAACAAAATGTCAAATGTAGTTGAATTCTTATGTTTAATTTTAGTTCAATTTTTAGACGAGATGATCGATGACGAAGATTATGATCGACACGACACCTGTGTTAATTTTAAAATTGCTATATGTTCGAACATAATCTTCGGACTCGACAATTTAGTAGTCACCCTTTATTATGTATAATTTTTATTTTTTTCATTATTCATTCCGTGATAATTAGGGATTTTCCCAAATAGAATTCCAACGCTTGCTGACTGACGGCTAAAATATTTCGTATGTAGTTTTATATGGTCAAACATGTGTTTGAATGTTTCATTAAATTATTAATTTCGACTAAATTAATTTTAAAATTTGATATTTATTATTAATCGCAACATACTCATCTTTATTAATCATAAAAAAAAGTAGGGGGACATCCACTAATTTAGACAAGAAACTTGTATTTGTAAACATGATTTTACTTGTTTTTGAATGTAATAAAAAAAAAAAAGTAGTCAGCGCTGCCCAAGCGTGTGGACAAACGAACTAAAATCGATTTTGGGAAAGTCCCTCATTGAGAGAACGAAGTACATATAAAAGAATTGTATTCACAATTATTTTTAAACAAATAAATATTTTTTTAAAACTAAAATCCCTCTGCCATTAATTGTATGCATAACTACTTCTCACCTACAGCATCAATAGATCATGTCAAACTGTCAAGAAAATACTACTTTCGCGAACGGTGTCATCTGTTAGAAAACATGACCTCTGTTTAGAAAACAGTCTTGAAGCTAGATATCACTACTACTGATAATTTTTCTTATAAATAATGTTGCCAAATTATTTTATAAATGTGTTTTTTAGACTATGTGTGTTTTTAAGATTTAATAAATTATTAATAATCGTGGTGAAATTTAAAAAAGAAAGGTATGATACGTATGATAAATAAGCGAAGATTTTACAACTGGTGCCGTTAAGTGCCGCCATCTTTTGGAAAACGGGAAGTACTTTCGTTCTACTTTAGTAGTGACAACAAGCGGTATGTACTTGCCATTATACTACTTTCGCTCGATCTGCCCTCTTTCGAGAAACATGATCTATTATATTTAATACTTTAAATTACCTTTCTCAAACCTTTTTTGGCAAATCCCTTTCTTTTTCTTTCAATTGAAATAATTCATTTTTAGGACTTCTTTGCAAAAATTTTTCTTACCAATAATGGGCACTTTCCGTATTATGCTGTAATACGGCAAATTTTACACGCGAAGTGTACGATTGTCCACGAGAAAGGTTCATGCGTTTTCCACCAACTGTTTTACATAAGTATGATTGAGTGAAACTGTTCAAAAGCATTGGACTCTACGTCATAAATTACACTTGTTGAATTATATTTTAGCCTTTTAAATAGTTCGGTTATGTTAGTGATCATTCCTGATTTTTCAAATTTCTTTAAAGTTTCCGTAACTTCACTTTTTTGTAGGTGACAAAAATTGGTGGCACAATCAATAAGTTTTTCATGAACATGATACGGAAAATTGTTTATATCGTTTGCAAAATACTTAATTTTTTCTGCGGTACGATATTTGATTGTAGTTCAAACTCCAACGCTACACCGTAAGAGTCCGTTTGAAAACAGCTTCCGAATAGATGGATTAAATTTCGTATTTGCAGCTAGATCCCTTGCATGTTTATAAAACACTCGCATAAGGTGATTTCGGCAATCAATTTTTTCAATATGATTACTGTAGCATGTGGTATGACATTTAATATATTATAGCATAAACGCTTGCATCGCCATCTGCAATAACTTTATTATATCGTACTCCATAAAGTTACTCGTTTTAACAAGAACCTTCAACTATTGCGCACGTTTCAATACAGGTTGATGGACCACAATAATGTTGATTACAGTCATGGGAAACCGTCTTCAGCTACATCGCCTTGTTCTTGCTTGTTATTTGCTTGTCCTCCATTGCTGCTTCAAACATTTCTGCATCACTTATTTTTGATGTGAAAACATCTTTAGCGGCAGGAGTAAGTAAAAAACTGTATAGAAATCAGGTTACGGAAACATATGGGCCGAACATACATAATAGCTGTATTTCTTGACGCATGATGATCCGGATCAGATCACAGTTTACATTGAAAGCAACAACAAAATTTGAACAAATTTTTGTTTTTGGATCAAAATTTTGATCCGAGTAGCTCTTTGCATTGCTTTGTCGTTTCATGAAACATGATCTGATCCGGATCAGATCAAGCGTCAAGAAATGCAGCTATTATTGCATGTAATATATGTGTGAATATCGACATGAAAAACAAAATAAATAAAACCTAAAATCAACACAAAATCTAGAATTGAGGGAAGCGGTGTGGAAAGTTGTGGCGAGGATGGAAAGGAAGGATGACCTTCTCCAGGTGACAATATCCGTTTCTCGTAAAACGGCGGAGACCAAAAACCTTGACCAAAAGTACTGGTCACGGTGAGAGGGCTATTGAACAGAGCGAAACTCACAGACCAGGCAGTTCAGGTGCTACAAGCGAAATGAGACCTCGCCAAGGCAAGCTCGGGGAGAGTCATGGGCTGACCCACAGATCTTGGAATATATAATCTCAAGTTGAGCAAGCAGGTCAGGGCTTTAAAAAAAGCTAATTCGATATGTGCAGATCAATTTGTATCGATAGAAGGGAGCCGCACTTAAAAACTAAGTCCTCTACTGAAACGGTACATAGATTTGTCCATTGTTGCATGACTCCATATCAAAATGTATTATCGGTTGCGATGTAGGAAGTAATAATACCAACATCAGCGATGAGTATCGATATCGACGCAACAACCAAAACGAGGCTGAATAACTTTGAAATATTTTAGCGCAATATCACCCGGAAAATTTGTTGCTTCTGTTAAAATTGAAACATTGAAAAACATTTCTGTACAATACATATATAAAATACCAGTGAATTTGCAAAGTGAATATCCCGGGTCAACTACATACATCACAACAGAGCAGGCGGCGGATGAAATCTACCATCAACGTAAATATGACATATTTGATAAAAGCATTGCAAAACCAAATAATAAAGTATCATTAGAATTGGAATCATCGCAAACGTTTATTTTATTGTATACTTTAGGCAACTTGTAACTTCGAAAATCTGATAATTATAAAATTATGATAATTAATGCTGACATTGATTTATAGTAAATAAGGTGGTCAGTTCAAAACTCTTCTGTTTTGTCTTGAACTAGCACAAAGAAAGAAGAATAAAGCTACGAGACGAAATCAATAAGTGTTATTTTTGTAAGTGTTTAAAAATATGTATATTGGATGAAAAATTTGTCAACTCTACATCAAATAAATATGATAACTCAAAATTTATTATTTAAAACAAACAAAATTATTATTCATAAAATTTTTAATTTTTTTTAAACAAATTCTTGAGAGCATAAAAGTTATTTCAAGTCTCACTAGTAAAACAAAAACAGGTAATAAATAATAATAAATAAAATACAACAACAAATATAAAAATAGTTAATTAAAAGTTTTCAGTTCAGGTGGTTGTCTTGAGAGTTACATCCAATAGTACGTATAGATAAGTGGATTGTCGTAAGAAACTGTCATGTTTATACATTTTTATTACATCATTTCACTTATCAAAAGAACTAAAAATAAACGAATAGCAAATTTTGAATTGAACCATATTTTACTTCAACTCTGAAGAAAAAAAAAAATGAACCGGGTTTTTGTAATATTGGATGCAATGGTGAAAACTGCATGGTGTCATATCTAGAAGGAAGGATTCCTAGAAGGAATTTTACTGTGTAGTTCTGTGCGTAAACATGCGCAAAATGAGTGTAATCCGACAAATGTTGTATTATTAGCCGCATTCCTTGACGCACAGTGATCCAGATTAGATCAAAGTTTACATAGAAAGCAACAACAACAATTGAACCAATTTTTGTTTTTGAATCAAAATTTTGATCCGAGTAGGCAGCTCTTTGCATTGTCGTTTGATGAAGGCATGATTTGATCCAGATCAGATCAAACATCAAGAAATGCAGCTGTTATTATTGTTGAAGGGCCATGTGGGCCTGCTTAATTATCCGTCAAGTCAATATTCAGGCTCTTAATGAACCTGATAATTCTGCCGGTCGGTACGCGATACATACTACCTGTGCTCATTTCTCTTCCTCCTAGATGTTATCTTAAGGCGGTAGCATTTGTTCCCAAGGGCTTCGAGAGGGCAGTCCCATTCCCATATATTCCTAGCCCTGGGCGTCAATTCTCGTTCCGTGAAAAGGATAATGAAAAGTATTTTCAGTGAGAAATACACATTTCCGATTCAACAAATTTTTCAACTGCAGTTGCTGGGCAGTTAACTGAATTTTGAATGCACCCTATGTATGATTGTATCATATTCATCTACATAGTCAGTTTGGTTCATTGGGATCGTATTTAATCTGTGTAGTATATGATTGTACGCAGCCATTTTATGTTAATACGGATGTTTTGACAAGTTGTGAATAGTATGATTTGTTTGTGTATTTTTTCTATAAATTTTAAAATGATGCGTTGTTGATTTATGTTTGTTATTGTTAAGTCCAAAAAATTCCAGTGTAAATTTTTTATTTGTACTTATTTTTGGTGTTGTGAACATACGTTTTCTCAAAATGGTTAAGATATAGAGGAACCATCATTTCGGGTGTAGAATTGTTTGTTGTGTGTGAAATAATTTTGTTTTGTGATGACATTAAATAACTGGATGGCTTCTGTGATTTTTGCGGTATCTACGTTATATTTATCAATCAAATGATTCTGAGTTATATTAACTGTTTCTATTACGGGTATTTTCGAGTACATATTGGTCATGCCAAACGATGCTAGTTTTGCTCCTTTCGGAATTGGGATTGAACTTATTTTTCTTACTAGTTCGAGGTTGTTTTTAATAGTTCTATTGTGTTCCAGCTCTATGTTATCCATTAGTCATTGGGGATTTCGCTATTTTGTGGGTTGGTCGTGATGTCATGGAATTAATTAGTGGATGGATCGGAATGTCCGGTTTGTGAATCTTTAGTAATCCTGTTAATATTGGTGCCGTAGGTTTATGCCTTTTATTAGGTTAGTTGACTGACTAATTACTTTGTTGACATTTTTTGAATACATCTTCGATGGACCATTGTGAATCATTTCAACATTGTTTGTTGTGATGTCTTCTATTTTTCTATGGTAATTTTGTTTGTCAATTATCATGATAGTGTTACCTTTATCCGTTTTGGTGATAATGGCGTTGTTTTCGGATTTATTTCTGATGTTAGTTAATGTTTTTATAGTGGATGGGTCATGGTTTTGTTTTTGTGGTTGCCTCGTTTTTTATAGTTGGTTGTTTACAAGAGTTCTAATTTCTTAGAAAAACGAAAGTTTGGTGGATTGCGTCAGTTTTCAAAATAGTATTTTCAATATTTAATAGGTGTTTTTTATTTTTCATAACGTGTAGCTTCGGCATGATGTTGTGTTTAAGGCCTTTCTCAAGTATTGAATGTTCCCTTGTGATTATACTGATGCTGGTTTTCTGTTAAATGACAAAATTAACACTAAGACCACAAACTGTATGGCATCATCAAAAACAATGGAATTTAGCAAGTGCCATTAAATGAGCCAAATATTGTAACGAAAAAGTAGAAAAATTAAATTATTAACCTCAGTATAGGACAAAAAACTGACGAAGGATGATCAATCCGAAACCGGTCTTCATAAAAGCTTCACATAAAAGCAAAAGCCGTAATAATAAATAATAATAAAACATAAACAAATTTGGGGAAAAACAAAAATTGAAATGCAATTGAACGACAAAGGCGAAATTCCCGGAGAACTCGCAGATCATAATGAACTCATCTAGTTGCATTGATTTCGCGTAGCTATATACTCAGGTTGCTGCTTTGCTATGAAGTCATGAGGTATCAATGCAGCAAGCTACTTGCTGAATTCTGCTATGAAAACATCCGATGCTTTTGGTAATTTTTTTTAGTTTGACCTTCCTTAAAAATTGGAAATACATGTTTAATGTAATAAATTATTGAGTGTTCATTAAATTTTATTCTTACCATTTTGATTAATCCACTGTTTATAAGACACAATGTTCATTATCTTCCATAAGGTTGCTAAGGTGCTGCTCCAGTTTTAATATTCCAGGACAATTTTCGCAAATATTTATAAAACAATTCCTGTTTGGAAATTCACTCAATATCATCTTGAAGAGATCATGATTTGTATCGACACCGAACATCCTCTTCATTGGTTCAAATAACAGTTTAACATTCTGATGATAACAGCAAACACAAACAGAATGTGTTTCGTGGTGGTCGCGTGCCAAAAGTCATTCTGCCGGCCGCAGCGATGCAAATTTCGAAAGGAAAATCCAATTTTGCGACCAATATTTTGTTGCTTGAATAGAGCATATCGTCGGTGACGATGCAAAAGCGTGTATCTACAAAATTTGTGAAAATCGTTTTATTGGTTTATTGGTAAGAATAATAGTGTTTGCTGGTTTTTAAATTAAATTGGAGATAACACAATGTTTAAAAGTGAAGAACTACATAATCAATTTTGTTTGTTTATTTTAGTGTACCTACTATGGCAAATTCGCTCGTTTTTCTCATTTCCTGAAAAAATTGCAAATGTGTAGATACACACTTTTGCATCGTCACCGACGATATGCTTCTGTGAGATTCATGAGAATTAGTCGCCGTTGTTTTGAAATCTTCACATTATTCTCATTGACAATCACATGTTATTTTTTTCCAGCACAGGCACGACTGATATCGTCACTCACATAAAATTCTTTCACAAGCTCTAACCTCAGGATTGATGAGATTTGTGTCAATGCACCAATTTCATTTTCACTTTCTTTGATTTCACTAATATGGGTTACCTTATCTTCTTGGTATTCGCTTTCATTTTCACCTTCAAGCTTCTTTTCTCAGAAGTACTTGCCATGCTTTCACAATTCTGTCTTAGAGAAATTACGAGTTTTATCACTAAGGGGACATTTAGGTATGATATTCTCGATTTTGTTTTTGCATTAAAACCAGTTACAGTATGGTCTTTCAAAAATACCAGTCACCTTGAAATTGTGTTTTTCACCAAATTGTGGCTGTTGTGAATTTCAAAATTGTATCATCTTTTGTTCTATTCCATCTCTTCAACATATTTAAACAAGAACAACAGATGCTTTAGGGAACCCACGAATCATGCTCGACTACTTGTCTTTCAAAGCTAGGAAAATAAATCTCCTTTGTGTATTTTAAACGACATGTTGTCGCGCAGTTTTGAGGCTTCAAATTTTCCACAGTCATATCAAAATAAATCAAGATCTTTGTTGCATTGATGTTGAACTACAACCAGCCACCGATATCGGTTCCGAGTCCCTGCATCGTAACACGTTTCTTTCGTGTGCCTATACCAATCTACCATGACGGCAAGAACGCCGTGATTCAGGGTCTTTGCCGGATCACGGAATTACTCCGTTGCATAAGTATCCCTCGATTTACCCGGTATTTCACTTAAAATCAGAGAAAAAGCGACCGCAATTGCTGGTTAAAAATTACCTTCCAAATTTTCCATTTCTCATCAATAAACTAATAAATGAGGAAAAATTTTGCTTGGAAATTCTAACATCTCTTAATCAAACCGGTGAAACCTTGCGATTACATTACTGAAACCAGCTAATACTAACCATTATGTAACAAATAAAAATATGTTAAACGAAAAAAAATTCAAAAAAGTTTAAAAAGATAAAAAATAAAATATGTACACTGGTTTGGTTCAAGCACGACGTATTTACCGCATATTTTATATTTTGAAGTTGTAATACAAACTATATTTTATTGACGTAATGAGTTCTTGACGAATCTGACGAGCACAATTATTTCATCGCAAAGTTTCATAAAATCATTTTGTTTTGTTATTTGTACAAAATCATGTATAAACCGTAAATATTTGCATAAACAAACATAACAAATATACTTCCCAATTAGCATATTCAAATATAATTAATTAAATAATTAAACTTTAAAATTATAAAATTCTCCAAATTTCTAGACAATAATTTATATTTAATAACCAAAATATATGATACATCGTCAAATATTTGTTCTTGGCACACATGCATAGCGGTTTACGTAAGTGTAATATTTAATTATTAAGTGAATTTTGTGGACAAAACTACAACAACAATTGCATTGGATAAAGCGCCGCATGATATAAATAAAACTTTATTTAAATCCTAAATCAGATTTTCGTTATGATACCTGCCGCTAGATGTCAAAATATATTTTAAATTTAAATTTTATTTCGAAAGTTGTTTTTTGTTTATTTATAAGTGAAAATATCGGTTAACTTAAGTTTAATTAAAATAAAAATTATTATTTTCATTAAAATGAAAGAAAAATTATTAATCCAGATATAAATAAATATTCAACTGGTTTAAATTGTTTCGCGAATTGTGAGTGTGAATTAGAAAAATTTAAAGCATATGATTTTTGAATCTCAAATTGTATGCATGATTTAATATTTTTTTCTGTTTTAAGGTTTTCTGAGGTATATATGCATATGTATATAATTTAGTTTGATTTGAATGATAATTGCATTATAATAAATAGTGAAACATTAAGTATATAAATCGTGATGTTATAATTTACTAAAATCAGTTTTTCGCACTCGCAAATCGCATTTTATGTAAATATAAATCATTAATAGCAGTTCAATTATAAAATCAACTCAATAAAATAATTCTTTTGTTTTGGTTTCAGACTATGGTGTATAGTTATATGGGTGGTGATTCGCATTAACCGATTAGCTCATCATCTTCATCAGATTCGTCCGACTCAGATGATTTTGTTGCAATTAAACGTGTAAAAATCAAAAATTTTATGAAAACGGTTGAAAATTACAGTGATTCAGAGTTCATGATACATTTTCGACTTTCTCGAGAAACGACCGCATCTTTAATAGGTGAGCTTACCAACGTCAATTAAAATCAAAATTATATGAGGGCCCTAGTCCAAACATCAATGCGCGAATCTCAATTAAATGTATTTTATTTCTTTATCATATATTTATTTTCAGAGTCGTATGCATGCCCAAACCATAATCATGGAGGTCAATAAAAAGTCGGGGCCAAAAAGGAAATTCATTTGTTTTTATGGTATGTGGCCAATACCATAACTTATAGGCAAATAGGTAACCTTAGGCAAATAGGATTACATTGTGTGGCCACGTTCTACTCAAATGATTCAGCGCATAACTATAGCATTTGAAGTGTTGGGAGGAATATCTGGTGTACTCGGGCCTATAGATGGCAGCCATATAAAAATCAAAAATCCTGTAGTGGATTCCGCCAAACGTTTTATAGACGTATACTGCGGCGAACCCGGCTCAATGCAAGATGCTCGGGTTCTTCGAAGGTCACCATTATTCCGGCTCGCTTCGAAAAACCAAATTTTTAAAAATAATAGTTTTTTATTAAATTCAGCGTATCCCTCTAATTTTTGGCTGGTACCACCATTCAAAGATACAGGGAATTTAACGCAACATCAAAAAGAGTATAACAAAATTCACTCGTCTAGCCAAATCGTCGTAGAAAACGGCCTTCGGTTTAATGAAATGCTGGTTTCGAAGAGTATTACGTTTTATCGAGTATGCAGATTTGGGAACCGTGAAAAATTTTATTATAGCATGCTGCTTGAGGAGGGGGGTGTACAGTTTTATACACAGAAGTGTTAAAACTTTTATTGTCATAAATAAAAATAATCTATATCACCATTACATAAAACTTCATGTTTTATTTATTCATATATAGGTTGAAGCGGGTTTGGGATGCTAATCCGTTAAGGGGTGATTCAAAAACACAGGGTGTTTAAACAATTTGGGACAGAAAACAAGTACACCCAAATATGAAACTGTAACTTAGAAAATATTTATTGGAGAGCAACCAACTTAGTCTTATTTGACTGGTAATAGTATAGGCTATTATTAAGATTAAAATGGTTATCTAATTATCTTGCATCTGCATCCGTTTTAGAGTTATGCTTTAAAGTAAAAAAAATTTTTTTTTTATAAAATTGAGTTTTCTCAAAATAAACCGTTAGAATTTTTTTATTTTATTTTAATTCCCCATGATCTCCCCTACAATCCCCCAATACAACATTCGGGTCGAGGAGTTATAAAAGGTGCTCAAAATGTCCTCCTTGTGATTGAATACAGGTTAATATTCGTTTAAGTATGCCTTTGGTTATTTCAATTCTTGGTAATTCTTCTCTTATCTGTTGTGCTGCTGTGGCATAACAAACTTTCACAATCTACACACGTGGGCTGCTGAAAATCATCATTCGAAAAACCAAACATCATTGCAGTACCGATTCAGTGTAAACGTATGGGCTGGTGTAATTGGCGATAAGTTAATTGGACCGTTCATATTACCATCGAGATTAACTAGTATCAAATGATCCCAAATTTATATTTTTCTTAAAAGAGGCACAAATGTGGCGTTATGGATTTATATCGGCTATTTTTCATTGTAAAATGTTAAAACATATCTAATTATTTGTTTTTTAATTTTCAAAAGCGATTTATAAACACTAAAACTAGCTTTAATACAATTCACTTTGATTAATTTAGTAATGAGTATTCCCTACCTCCCCCCCCTCCGTGCCCTTATTACAGCTTCCATCCTTCTGGGCATACTAAGTAGAATGCTTTGTATATCATTTCTTGCGGAATGAGATTCCACTCTTCTTGCGCTGCAACTCTCAACTCTGCTATCGAATCTGGTGCGGGATTTCTAGCTCTAATACGTCGTTTTAGAATGGCCCATACGTTTTCGATCGGATTAAGATCCGGACTCATTGGCGGCCACTTTAATGCACGAATGCCGATATCTTGGATATATTGTCGTACTATTGCAGCTACGTGGGCTGAAGCGTTATCGTGCATAAACACAAAACTGTCATGTCATAACCTATGAAGCTCACATATGATAAAACGTGATCGCCAAGAATGTTCCAACATACCAGTCTGCATTCATCCTCAAACCAATCTCCACCAGCCCCGTACGACTCTCCCAACTGATTCCATCATTATTGAACCTCCCACTTACAGTTTACATCACGGTGCGTAGCGTTCTCCAACTCTTCCGTATACAATATTACGTCCATCTGGTTTCTATAATTGGATTCTGGTCTCATCTGAAAACAGAACAGTGGCCAATTGATCAGATTTGTGGCGGGAAGAAGCTGTGGAACTGTGGAAGGTTCACTTCTTTTAATCTTCGTCTAACTGTTCTGGCATTAATTCCACTTGGCGTGCACTAAGTAACTCATTTTTGAGTTGAGTCAAAGTACACTTTCCATCTCGCAACGAATTCATTCCACCTTTTACGTCCTTGTCCGGACTCTCTTTTATACTCTAAGGTCTTACGATATCGCTTAAGTATTCGTGAAACCGAAGACTGGTTCATTCCTAATTTTCGTGCAATTTGTACTTGAGTATAACCTTCTTGATACAATGTGACGACTTTAACCGCCTCCAGCTCATGAAAGGGTGCCATATTACAATGAATTGTATATTAGATGTTTGCTTTAGAATACATTTACAAGAACTCTTGATTAATCATTTTTGAAAAATTTAATTGATTGGCTTGCAGTAGACATTAGTCAAGGTGGTTTCTGATAAAAATATAAATGTGCTATCATTTGACACTAGTAGTAATAAAATTGACCAGCGGGATATCCACGAGTGTATGTGTGATCAGAGTTTTTGTTTGTAGACTTCGCGATTTCTATCGTGCTCCGGGCTGGAATCGAATTTGGAGGATTCAGCTGGTCTTTCTTCATCACAGAGCTCTTCTAGCAAATCTTTGTAAGTTTCCACTGCGTATCCCGAACCTGTTCCGTAATTATTGTCCAATGTGGTTTTGTAGGCCATCCTTAAATTTTTGATTTGATTTTTAATTTCTTCCTCAGTGAAAGGCACGGTCTGAAACAATTTAACTTTAATTAAAATAAACTTGGAAAATGAAAGGCACTTACATATGTTTATACCGACACAGCTGAACTTAACAGGTGTTCAACTAGATTATGGTGTACGTGTTTTTTTATAAATATGATTAAATTCTAATTTTCGGTGAATCGCGTAAACAAGGAAAGTCCTGCTTGTTTCTGTCCTTGTCCATGTTATTCTTTTGGCGCTATAGCAAAATAGATTACATTTTAGATATCCCTAATTTTAAAAGTATATCGATATTTTCTGACATTAAAAATATTTTAAATACTTACTACCTATGCATGTGTTCTTAAAGCTTACATTTTACACGAAAAGAATCAAACTGATTAACGGCGCAGTTCGTGACTACCAACATAAAAAAATTAAATTAAATTGATTGTTTTGTTGGGAAAAAATAAATCAAAACTAATTTTCGTCGTTTTCGATTCACCAAAAAAATCCAATCTGTGACGCAATCGATTGATTTTTCTGCTGTCGAATCGGCCGAGCAAAATTTTTGCTCGGTTACAAATCTCGATTTTTGAATACATTTACAAGAACTCTTGATTAATCATTTTTGAAAAATTTAATTGATTGGCTTGCAGTAGACATTATTTAATGTGGTTTCTGATAAAAATATAAATGTGCTATCATTTGACACTAGTAGTAATAAAATTGACCAGCGGGATATCCACGAGTGTATGTGTGGTCAGAGTTTTTGTTTGTAGACTTCGCGATTTCTATCGTGCTCCGGGCTGGAATCGAATTTGCAGGATTCAGCTGGTCTTTCTTCATCACAGAGCTCTTCTAGCAAATCTTTTTAAGTCTCCACTGCGTATCCCGAACCTGATCCGTAATTATTGTGGAATGTGGTTTTGTAGGCCATCCTTAAATTTTTGATTTGATTTTTAATTTCTTCCTCAGTGAAAGGCACGGTCTGAAACAATTTAACTTTAATTAAAATAAACTTGGAAAATGAAAGGCACTTATATTTATACCGACACAGCTGAACTTATCAGGTGTTCAACTAGATTATGGTGTACGTATCTTTTTATAAATATGATTAAATTCTAATTTTCGGTGAATCGCGTTATCAAGGAAAGTCCTGCTTGTTTCTGTCCTTGTCCATATTCTTCTTTTGGCGCTATAGCAAAATAGATTACATTTTAGATATCCCTAATTTTAAAAGTATATCGATAATTTCTGACATTAAAAATATTTTAAATACGTACTACCTATGCATGTGTTCTTAAAGCTTACATTTTACACGAAAAGAATCAAACTGATTAACGGCGTAGTACGTGACTACCAACATAAAAATATTAAATTAAATTGACTGTTTTGTTGGGAAAAAATAAATCAAAACTAATTTTCGTCGTTTTCGATTCACCAAAAAAATCCAATCTGTGACGCAATCGATTGATTTTTCTGCTGTCGAATTTGTTGGATTCGCCCAATAAACTTAATCGGTCGAGCAAAATTTTTGCTCGGTTACAAATCTCGATTTTTTGTTAGATTTACCCCTCTTTTACTATTACCAACAACTAATACTGTTATTTTCACCAGAACTGCCATTTTGTTGTTATTCTTAATTCAAATAAATAAAATTTTCAAGACGTGAAAAACACACACACATAAAAAAACCGGGCAATTCGATTTTTTTGTTCGATTTATGGACTGATTTTTGAAAGAGGTGGAAAAAGCGAATCGAAAACGACATAAATTTATTTAAATTTGTATTAACAAAATACAACAACAGTCGTAAATCAATTTTTGCCATATTTTTGACAAATTAATAACACAAACGTTTACGCATTTACGCAATAATAAATTTCAAGAATCTCGGATAATAAAAAAGAACACAACGTTAACAAAGTAAACAAAACGTTTACGCAATAATTGATTTCAAGAATCTCGAATAATAAAATAGATAATTTTAAATAGCCTTGAATATAAATTATACGTTTAATTCCTTTCGAGTTGAAAAGGTCACCTTTTCGAAACATAACAGTAAATTACGTGACCACCTTCAGGTTTCATTTACAACTTATTGATATCGATAAAATTTAATACTTGCCTAATTTAAATATTTGGCTTAGAAATTACCTTACACTAAATACTATTTGCAACCAATAGTCGATCACACCAATCGTCAGTTAAAAAGACCGGGTATACTCGTATTTGTACAATAAGGTGATGTTTACCTGAATGAAATATTTTACATTTGCTGTAAGTACATACGCGTGACTAATACACCATATAATATACCATAAACTGAGATTCACGTGTTGCATAAACCACAAAAAGCTATAACTAAGAATCGGCTCGTAAATTCATTTTATTTGTTTAACATCTAAAGTCACAACATGTAAAGCTACAATGTATTTGATTTTTTGTTAATTTATGTATGTATTTGTTAAAGCCTAAAATAACTTTCAACTTTCCGTTATGCCATAACATTGTGATTGTGTGACATACAAAGTTATACAATTATGAGTTTTTTCTTTTACATAGTTGCATAATTAATACAATGGGACCAGACAATATTAAGCCAGATAAATAATTTATCATAAGCAGTATGGAAAGACGACTTTCATGACCGAGTATAAATCAAAAAAACATCGCTACAAAATAAAAATATTTTTTTCTGTTAATAAACTGAGAGTTCATTCAATATACGGTCAACACCTACTTATGAATATAGTATAGGTAAAAGCATAATCTTGAGTTTTGACCGCGCTTTTGCTCTTTCTTAAAATATGTATGTAGTGTTTCATTTTTTATTCTTATTCGTCTATTTAACTAACATATAAAATTTGAGTTTGTTGGTGTTTGTAATTACGTAAAATGTAATAGGTCGGAAGCGGTCGATACAGGTTACAGGTTGACTTCCTATTCCTATTTTTGTTTTATTAATTAGATGCTAGGTGAACCAACACGTTAGAAATAATTTCAGTGAAAAATCTGGAAAATGGCTATCCGTCTGTGTCCACAATAACTTGAGAACGAATGGAAATATCAATTTTCTTGACTAGTGGGGCCGGAAACGAAAGCTTGCCTAGAGCCCGAATTTTCCAAACCAGCCTCTGCTTCTGCCCTAAATACCTATACACTGAATCGAATTAGACCAATTTTTAATTTAAACGTAAAGCCATAATATTTATGATCAAGGTCAGCGTCACGTCACGACATAACACAAAATGTACTAAACTGAAATAGATATAGTTGCCATGTACCTCGACAGTGATTTTCAGGCATTTAAAAGGTTTTAGGTTAAGCTGTGAGTTCAAATATTATATTGATACGAAATTATTTTTTATGAAAAGGTGGATTGTAAAAGAAAAAAATCAATCAACTAAAAGGTACTAATACAAAACTAATTCACTTATTCCACAAAAAATTCCAATAAACACTAAATACTAAATCACTTAAAACGTGTTTCACTTTCATTCGTATTTATTTAACGCACTTTTAAATTATCACGTCAATTTTTCAAATGATTTATCTACGCTAAATGGCATCACATTCCACTTAGTAATTTATGTATGTATTTATTTAATCAATTAACATAGTTATAGGCACCTCTATTTTGAGCAGGAACCCATTCGAATAATGTGAATACCAGAAAAGATGAATAACAAAATATGTATTGAAAAAAAAACGTACACACAATTTTGGATAAAATCCAGCTTTGAACATTACCGCAGATCGCGAACATTATTCTACTCTGGGAAATGAATACTTGTGCACAGAATATATATATTGTTACGACGTCGTTGTTGATTTTACTATTTATTGCCTGGAATATTATCTATGATAATTAGTTTGTTTAGCGCGCTTACCATTTGCAACGACAAACACTCGATTTATCAATTTTATGATTTACTACAATTACTTCTTTTGAGCCAAACCATAATTTAACTGTTGTTAGTTAGTCTCCAATCACTTTTATAAAATTGTCTACCTTTTTTGTTGGCTTTAAATAAAATTGGTGTAATTAATCATTTATGGAAATTACGTAAGTAGCTTAAAATTGTCAAGCGCTGATAATGATTTTTATATAAATTTATATAATTTATACAATTTTAATACATTTTATACATACCAATGGAAATCAAAACAGGTTTGAGCTTTAAACAAAGAAATTTGTCGAATTTATGTCTTAAGTATAACTAAACGCTCTAAATATAGGTCAACTGAAAAATTTGTCTCTTGACAAATTCAATTCAACTCCGCATTGGTCTCTTGAATAATATCATAGAAGGTGACTGGCCTGTAGATGGATGAGGTGTTTTTTATTTCTAATATAATAATACAGTAAAACGTCTTTGTTTTCGTTAATGACTTCTTCTTCGAAACATTTAATGATAAATTAAAGAATTAATATAATTTGTTAGTAATAAATTTTGAGAAACGATGGCTTTTGATCACAATGCAAAAAGCACGTTTTTGTTAAAAATATAATTAATGAGTTTTACTTTACATCTGCGTCAACGATATTGAAAGTTCCGCATGCAATCCACACATATCAGATTTTAACAGTTTGTGCTTATTTTTAATGGTTTACACATATCGTTCAGCCTGTCCGTTTGTATCGGGATGATGAGGAGCATCTGTCCTGTTTGCAACACCCTTTAATTCAACGAAATTTCTAAATTCATATGAAGTGAATTTTGACCCTTTGTCATTTGCTAAATTTCAAGGTATTCGGTTGAAAAAACGTATGTACAATTTTTTGTCGTAATATCGGTTGTGATATACAAAAACAAAATAATAATTTTATATAAATGGTCCAGCAAAATTGACTTGAACTCCTTGAAATGCTTCTGCAAGATGTGCATATGTCTAACATGTAATGAAGCTTTGGTTAACCTGCAAAAACCGTGTCATTTTAATTATTATTATCCGTAATATGAAGTGTCTGTGAAATACTAAACTGAACTCATAAATTATTTTTGTTCAAAATAATGTTAAATCTTTGTCTGTGTTGTCTACGAAAAAAAACACAGTTCAACAATAAACATTTCTCGTTTAATCAAAATAATATTGGCCTACGCTTTTGTATATTTTAAAATCCACAAATTAATTTTGATTAAAATTTCATGACTGAATACTACCAAATTTTCATTCATTAAATATGTGGTTAAACCATATCCAAGCTTAATATCTTCAACTTTTAATTTAGTCTTAAATAGATAGTTTTTCAACAAATACACCAATGCAATACTCATTGATGACTGGGCAAATTTATAACCGATACAATTTCGTAGCTAAATGGTATAGATAGCCGCATTTGGCATGATTTGCAATGTCCCGGGTAAAAAGTTATCAGGATTAAATTTTTTTGCATCATCGACCCAAATATGAGGATGTTGGTGTAAATTTACAACAGAGATAATAATGTCAGTGCCAGCTGGTATGATGCCTTCCTCTACAAAAATAAGATTAAAGCTATAAAGTAAGTTTTTATCTTACATTGTTTTTTACTTATAGGGATATCACGTGAAGGTGTTCGTCATAATAATAGTACAATCGGATACATTAGAAATGTATCTTTTATGAACTGATCCAATACATTTAGTTCACTTAAATTATTTACATGTACATATATCATCGGAGCCATGCACATCGAAAAAATTGCATTTCTCTTCATAAATTTTCTGCTGATACTCTTCGTGTATTGCAAGCATCAACAAAAAATCGAAATACTGCGTGCTGTGGTTTCAGTGCCAGCCAACAACATAGTCTTAGATGTATGCCGATATTCTGATATGCTAATCGTACCTTCAAATTGTAGTCGTGTTAACTTTCTAGAAAATTTTCATCTTTCACAATTTCGAAAATTTTCAGCTTTCCTCGCAGTTCATTATTCTATTTCTTATCTTCTTATAAAATACCGAACATTTTTCGGAATGTGGCTAATAATATATGAAAATAAATTTGTAGCATTCGTTCACCCTAGATACCCATTAAACGTTCGATTAGCTCAAAACAATGTTTGGATAATTCCAGTTTGTGTTGGGAACTTCCATAAACTGTTCGTGAAATTAGATCTATTAAATAGATTCCTAATGTTGGTGTTAAGTCGAATTAGTTTCCACTATTGACGTGTTCTTTAAAGCCTGCTACAATATTACGTCCAAATTGATTAAATTCATTTGCGAATGAAATTAGAACTGGTGGACTAAACGTTGTATTAAGATGTCGTCGTTGATTTTTCCATTTATTGCCTGGAATATTTTTTCACATGTAAACAGTTTATAATCATTCGTAGATTAACGCGCTTACCATTTGCAATAAAAAGACCATCTGCACCAATCGGCAAGTGATAAGCACTTCGTATCGTATTGATATCCACGGGATTGTTAATTATGATCACAACTTTTGAGCCAAGCTATACTTTGAGTGTTTTTGGATAATCTCAAATTACTTCTATAAAATGTTTGATCTTTTCTGTTATGGATAGAATAATAAGAAAATATGTTATGTTAAACAGGAATCATAACTCATTTACGCAAAATTATCTATTACTTTCGAAGGTTTTCGTATTTTTTTTTTTGGTTTCTTCACTTCGAAATTGTTATCCTTGTGTTTATATCAATATACATAGGTACATACATAGGTCGCACATGGCAACAAATTCGAAAATATTTTCAGATCAAATTCCATAATTTCAATTATCCGGAATTTTTCTAAACATTAACTTTAGAATTTTAGATAAACAAAGAATAGCTTTTGACTAACATAGATTTCTCTTCTATTTTGGTGTTAAAAAGCAAGACTATTGTTTAGAAACAATTACTTACATCATTTAGTATTGTTAAATAAACTCGTTTTAAAAATTGTTCGTTGTTACTAAAGTTTTAATAAACTTTAAGCATATAAGAACTTTAAGTCTATAGGAAAGTTTTGAAAGGTAATTTATAACAAATCTTTAGTTAAAGGATTAATTTATTTTTAAAATGATGTAGCGCTTTTGACTGTTTATTATTTGAATTTGCCAAATAATATTTTTAAAACATTGATGGGGGGCTATGGTGGTAAGTTGAGCAATAAGACGAATAAGACTTTTGGCAGTAACGTAATAAAATCATTGTTTTTTTATTTTTTAATACCTCCTAATATACAGTATTCTAAGCTGTAAATCCAAGCAGCTTCCCCAATAGTTTATCGGGCCATGTTTTAATATTATATATACTAAACACTGTTAATTAATTTGTTCGTCTTAATTATTAGTTTTGTTATTTAATTTAATTAACTTTGTTTTATTTTGTTTATTTATTAATTTATTTATTTTTGCACCACACACAAATACAAACGATACAAAAATGTGGCTGGGAGTGGGAACCAACAACAAGAACGATGTGTTGTTCCTTTGAAATTTGAGACCAGACTGCTATTTTTTATTTAATTTTTTTCGTTTTGTATGTGAATTGCGTGCCGTAATTGCTCGAGCATGTAGATGTACGTTAATTGCTAAAACTTCTAGGTAATCGTACGGAAATTGTGAAACAGTATTTTCGATAGCATACAAAATACCGCCTAGGTAGCATATTATGATCATATCGATTTCATTCAATTCGGTTAGTCGCTTATCAGATTTTTTTTTTTAAGAAAATAAATTAAAAACGAATTATTTTTGTTAACTCGCTTTATCATATATTTTAGCTGGCTAAAATATAATTATTTTATTAGTCAGACGTGTCCAGACAATGTAATTAATTGTTATTAGCAAACAAACAAGTTTCTTAATCAAGAAAGTTTGAAACAATCTCCATTCTCATCAAAAAACTATATTCGTGTAAATCTACAGATTGGTAATATTTTCTTAATATTTTTAAGAGGAGTTGTATAATTTTTCTCGTTGTGCTGCAAGGAAGGCAGAAAATTGATTGCCTAATTATAAGTGGTTAAAAGTGATTGCTATTTATTTTTTAAATATACGTTAATATGTTCATCATATTTGTGTTTATTAGTTTGTTAGCCTATTGGATTAGTGTAAAACGTAAAAATTATCTTGACCTCAATGCAAAACTTAAAAACATTCCGGGAACTAATTCAACAACATATCCCTTATTAGGGGATATACACGTATGGAGCTTTTGGAAATGGTCAATTGATGGTAAATTTTTCGATTCGTAAATTTTGTAATAAATTAGTGAAATAAAATCAATTTTTTTTGTGTTGATTAATAAATAATTTTAATTAATATAGTTTTTCAACGGCTAGTGGAAATTGTTAAATAATTGCATTCTTTGTGGAATATAGGCCATAAAATAATTGAAACACTTTTTTATTTGTTTCCAAACAAAAAACATTCAAATTATATTATTATATCGGCATTCTTGCCATTTTCAAAATACATATGTATATAACAATACACTTTTACATTTACAAAACATTATAAAAATTGGTAATTTTGTATTAATAATCCCATATTGTTGAAATATTTATAACAATTAAAAATTTAAAAATCTATTTCACAAGTTAAAACTTGGTTTTTGATTCAATAAATCAAAAGACAAATTTTAACTTATGAAGTAGATTTTTTAATTTTTAATTGTTATAAATATTTCAACAATATGGGATTATTAATACAAAGTTACCAATTTTTATAATGTTTTATAATGTAAAACTTTATTGTTATATATTTTGAAAATGGCAAGAATGCCGAAATATTAATATAATTTGAATGTTTTATGTTTGGAAACAAATAAAAAAATGTTACAATTATTTTATGGCCTAAATTCCACAAAGAATACCATTAATAAATAATTCTCAAAATTAATTTATATGTTAACAATCGAATATTAATTGAACGAATACTTCAGAAGCAAAATAATTTATTATTACCTATACATTGAAAAATTTATAAAATCAAATTGTCTTCAGTTTTTTTTTATTGTTCTAAATTTTAAACTAAGCTCATTAAATTTATTCGCAAAGACATTACTGCAACAAGTATTTATTTAAAGACCGGGAGCCTTGGTACAAGAAAATCTAACAAAGGCTAAATTACGGAATCTCATTATCAGCGTTTCAATCCAATTCAGAATATTGAAATTAAAAAATTGTCACTGGTCGGCTACCTGTCCAAACTTCTCTTATTTCTGTATTTAAACCGAAAAATTTCAAAAAAATTAATTTCTGTGAAAATTGTGTTTGAAAAGTGATTTTTGAACTGAAATGTAATATTTTATTGACTGTTTGTTTACCTTGATTCTAACTAATTAAACGAAATTCAACCTCCATTCAAGATACAGGAAGTAGTCGACACTAAAAATTATTTAATTTCAATATTCTGACTTCAACTGAAATGTAGATTATGAGAATCCTTAATTTAGCCGTGTACTTATTCGTTAGATTTTCTTATACAAATCTCTCGGTTCTATTAATTAAAATTAAAATCTTGAACTGAGCCTAACAATTTATTCAAATCTAAAATGTGAGTAAAAATAATATTTTACACAAAATCAAATTCTATAACAGATCACACTCCATAGGGAAGTTCAAGGTATTCTACTAAATTACTTCTGGCAGAAAATCAAGTCAAATTTCTTGAATTATGTAATACAAACCAGTTTTATATTTAATAATTATCAATAAAATATACACAAGTTAATTTAAGCGCAGTCATTAACCAGACGGACCATTGAAAATTTAAACTAATTTGCGTAAATGATTAATAACCATTACTCATTTTACACTTTCTTTTCGTGTAAACAGAGAAGATTAGACATTTTCTAGAAGTTATCCGTGGTTACCCAACAACATTGAAAGTATGGTTTGGCTCAAAACTGGTAATCATAATTAATAATCCCGAAGATATTAAAACTGTACTTACATCACCGCACTGTATCGACAAATCAACTATTTATCATAAGAATATTGGTGGCGATGGACTTTTCGTAACAAATAGTAAGTGCTTTAATCAAATATCTAAATATTAAACTTTTACCTATATAACATTCCAGGCAATAAATGGAAAAACCAACGACGACATCTAAACCCAACATTTAGTCCACGAGTAATAAATTCATACGCCAACGAATACAATCAGTTTGGCCAAAACCTTGTAGCCGCTCTAAATGAACATGCCATTAGTGGTCACGAATTTAATGTAACACCAATCATAGGGCACTGTGTAACAGATTTAATTACACGAACACTTTACGGAAATAAACAACAAAATTTTATATTTTCCAAACAATGTTTTGAGCTGGTAGAAAGCTTGATGGGAATTTTGGGTAAACGAATGCTACAAATTTATTTTAATATTTTCTTAGTTGGGTTCCGAAAAATTTTCGAAACTTCATCAGACGATAAAAAATTGAACAAAAAATTGAGAGATACACTAACACCAATAATTAACCAAAAAGTCAAGGACTATCAAACTAATGTCAAATCAAATGAAAGTGGCAGCAATAATATAACAATGCCTGTAAAAGATGAACATTTTCTAGAAAAGTTAACGCGCCTACGGTTTGAAGGTACAATCGGTATAGCAGAATATATACATACATCGATGACTATGTTTTTGGCTGGTGCAGAAACCACAGCACGTAGCATTACGATTGTTATTTTAATGCTGGCAATATACGAAGAACACCAGTCGAAGATTTTTGAAGAAATTTGTAACTTTTTTGAAGTATTTGGCTATGATAATATCGATATATCTAATTTAAGTGAACTAAAATTATTGGATCAGTTCATCAAAGAAACATTTCGAATAACCCCGGTTGCATCATTTTTCGGAAGAACGGCATCACGTGATATTCCTATAAGTAGAAAGCAAAATATTTTTACATTAATGATAATTTATACTTAATGTCATATTTTTCAGAGGAAGGCATCATACCAGCCGGTACTGATATTTTTGTGTCAATTGAAAATATGCATCAACATCCTCATATCTGGGGCAAAGATGCAATGAAGTTCAATCCAGAGAATTTTCTACCCGAAGCAGTCGCAAATCGTGAAAATTGCAGCTACATACCATTTAGCTATGGACCGCGAAATTGTATTGGTTTTAAATTTGCCGAGATTTCAATAAGGATTGCTATTGTTTATTTGATGAAAAACTATCAATTTAAGACCAAATTAAAATTTGAGGATATGAAGTTTAGTTATGGTATAACCAAACAGCTACTGAATGAAAATTTTGTTAGTTTTCAGTCACGGAATTTTAATGATTTCAAAATATAAAAAACAGACATTTCTGGACTACAAAAATGTTTAAAAGCTTTAAAATAATTTATCATTATTTCCATTCCAAAAAGAAATAAAATAGTAACTGTTTTTAATCTTGCGGGTTGTTTTAAGTTTGGTGCATGTCCCATTTAACAATAACATCGATAATGTAAAACCATATACTACGGTCTCAGCCTACCATTGGACACCCCTTTGTCCTTTAATTTAGTGTACAATGTCAGGAATACTCTTCAAATTCCTAATCATGTGGTTAATTAAGTGAACTCGGTGTAGGAGCCCTAGGACTGTAATTAATGCATTTTGCACCTTTCTTTCGTACTTCATCATCAGTGGTCAACTTTTACATTCAAAATTGACAACAGGTTTGATCAACCTTTGTAAAACATCTGTTTTTGGATGATTGCAAGTTACTATTTATTTAGGCTTTGGTAGCTTAGCGGTCATACAGGATACAAAGGGCGATTGACTGCGGCAAGACCTTCTCTTATAACCGAACTAAAGTTTACAGTCATTGTGACAAATTTGTTGTTTCTTTGAAAAAATATTTCATTTTGATAAAATTTCGTCGTTTAGAATTAAAATATTCAGAATTCTTTCTAAAAAAATCATTAAGTATTCATTTTACCAAAAGGAACAAATTTTATTGATTTTTCTTACCTAGAAACCAGAATATACTTTTCCGAAGATTTTTGACACGATGAATTCAAATTTAGTCAGAATTTTTCTGATGGCTCCGGTTTTTGAGATATTTTAATCTAAAAGTGCGAAAATTACGGTTTTTCAAGATATTTGAGGTTATGTTACATCGAAAGGTAATTTTTTATAAAACCATTAATGGGGTCCGAAAGAACTACTCTTTCTCTTCAAAACGCATTTTTTTTCATTTTTGAGAAATCGTATGTTGAAATTAAGCAGTTCGAGTTATTTATCGATTTTTGGAAAATCCAACCATAAATTAGAATCGTTTACACCGCAAGCTCCCAAACACATGTAATCCTACATAAAGCAACTTCAATATAACATATTTTATCATAATTACTATAGCTCTTACAACGTGACACTATAATGACAACTTGAATCCTTTATTAAAAAACCAGTAAACATCTACGGAACTAGAATATTTCAACCCTAAGCAACGCAAGTTCATATATTTTTATCACCATCACAAGCTCCCAAGCCCATATAACCCTATGCAAAGCGAACTTCGGTCCTCAAGATGACAGATTCGGTACGGGAAATCGAATTTGGTTCAACATACGATTTCCCAAAAATGAAAAAAGATATCCGGACATATCCAAATGCCTTTTTAAGAGGAAGAGTATGTAGAGTAGTTCTTTAGGACCCCATTAATCATATAATAATAAATAAAATTACCTTTCGATGTAACATAACCTCAAATATCTCAAAAACACGATTTAACACAACAACAATATCATAATTAGCCAATAAAAAAAATTAGTAGCGTGTATTACCACCCGAGCTTGAATAACCGTTCTCATCGACCTTTCGATAATCTGTTCGATATCGCACTATCAGATATTTTCTCATTCTTGGGCCATTCCAAAATGTGTAGAATGTAATTTTTCAAGTTGTTTTTTCTTATCGGTTTTGATATACAATAAACACATATTCCTCTAAATAGACTATTTCTCTGGATCGAAAACTCGCTTTGCTCTATGTTGACCAGATATTTTGCATCAGACTGGCGTCCGCTTCTGATATTTGGTAAATCAAAAATTGTGTGAAGTTTTTTTAATCATTGCCTTGTGTTAGTGAGAAGTCCGTTCACCAGTTCATTTGAATGAATTGTTATTCTTGAGCGATCAGATCACTCAATCACTCTCTCTGCATTCACTATGATTCTTGGAACCGCTGAAGAATGTCCAATTGCCACATACCATACAATTCAGATGGATTTTATTATAATTTTATAGAGCAGTACATATTTCATTTTCAATTTATAAATTTGATTTTCATAACCAAAAAATACATTTTTATCAGTTAGACATTTTTCGACGAAATATACCTAAATATTTTAACTGTTTGAGTTGTATCCTAGTTATTCATTTGTATTAGTCCTCTTCGCATGGTAAATGTTATAGGTTAAGTCGTTATCGAATACCCTTATCTGGCAACTCTTGCAAAACGTTCCCCTTTAAACGCCGCCCCCGCCTCCATTTAACTCTCTCTGTATCACTGCTTCTACTTCTAAAATAGAAAACTATGTGATTCTACGATTCATTTGCAATGGCGATTCCAAATTTCTTTGAATGATGTTATTCTCTTGATTCGTAGTTTCTGATGGGTGTGGTTGAAATATTCTTTAAAAATGGCCTGCAACTTCTTCAGTCTTTTCCTCATAATTTCTCATCGATTGGCATATTTCCTCACCGTTAGGCGGAATAAGATATTCTGGTTGTTTCAGCTTTTTAGTTGCTTTCCATAGAGAGTAATCTGTGTGTTCCATTGGTGAGAGTCGCGATAAATATTCTTAAAATGATTAATTTTTCAGCAGCAGTTCTTTAAACTGTTTCTCGGTTTTGTTTAGCTACGTTTATTTTCCACCAGGCGATTATCGTAGCCATTGATTTGAAAATTCTCCGTTATTTCTTTTTCTTCTTTCTCATTTTGTACTGGTGTGGACCTTCTAGCTGCCGACTGAATACATTCATTGGAATGTTCCACGGCTTGATGTTAATCATAAAATGATTAGGACAGGCGAGTGGTTCGATGACAGGTCCAAATATGGTATTCCAAAGTTAATTTAATTTAAATAAACTAAATGTTTTGGAACGATTCATCAAGAAAGAATTCGTAATTCCAGTTGCACAAATTATTGATTATTTATTAACTTAGTAGAGATTCCTAAAAATATTTCAACTGGTTTTCAAAAACGCCAAAGTTAATTATTAATCCCTGAAAAATAAGAGGAACAAGCAACTGGTACTTGATAATTAAGGAATTACTTTTGCTAATTGTCTATATGGGTTTATCTTTTATTAACGCCATGAATAGCTAAAATGCTTCCTTTTTCACCAATAAAAACAATTAAAGGAAATAAGCAAAAATAATGAACTGCCCCGGTTCGTGTAAATAAAAAATACATTTAGGATGCTTTCAAAAATTCGGCTACATCGCAGATATTGTAGCCACTATTAAATATTGCAGCCACTACCAGATATTGCAGACGAAAATACCGTAAAGACTGCTTATGATTGCATCCGTAAATTTATTTTTTGAATGTCGAATTTCGAGTATTTTGCAGCAGAATTAATTTTTGAACGCAATGCTGCAATATGTACGCATTTGACAAATTTTTGGACGTTAATGCTGGAAACACATGAGCAGAATTTCTGCTAGCATCGCTGACGGCAGAAATTCGGGTGAACTACATGAGCGTCGTTTTTGATAAGCAGAATGTTTTTTTGTGACATTTATTTGATACATATTTAATTTTAATGTACAATTTTTTTAAATGAATGATGCATTATTTTGTCACAAATTAATTAATTTTTATCCTCCATTTTGGCACTTGTCACCCAAAACTTATTTTCTGTCAACAAATTAAAAAAATGGATTGCAAAAAATAAAAACTATACAAATTGTACTAGATTTGTTACCTTTTACGTAATATAGCCTACTGATTCGCAGCAAAATTAGAAATAGAGACATGAAGCAAAATTCTACATAACAAGCAGAATACATGTATTTCAATTCATTTAAACTTGTGTATTCTAATTTTGCTGCTTAGGCCCTTTTCCAATTACCGACTTATTTCAAACTTATTGACTTATTTGACGCCATCTTGAATAAGTCAATGAAGTCATTCCAATTGCTTTTATCGACTTATTTTGAAAATACACAATAATTAGACAGAATGTTTCCATGACACCAAAAATAAATAAGTTTTCTATAGGAAAAATTACTAAAGAATAAGTCACCTTTTCAGCAGACTTATTTGAATAAGTTCGAATAAGTCAATAAGTCGGTGATTGGAAAACAGCCTTACAGAATTTTGCTCATGTGTTTCCAGCATAAGACTATACAACGAATCAACCAAATATAAACTGCACCAAATTGGCTCATTTTTGCGAAATGTCAAAAATATCAATTGTTTGTTTATATTCATGGCTGATATGATTACATAATATGATTTATTTGTTTGCGGCCAAAACACCACTACTTAGTATTGGTTTGCGAAATACAACTTAGCAACGCACATAACCGATGTTATACAGCGTTACTGCGTAACTAAGAAAAATTGAACTATCTGATTGGTCTATTTTCCAATGAGTTGTATAGTCATAATTTTACAGAAACGAGCTCCAAAGTTTCTACGATTCGTTTAAAATACTTGTTGTTAGATAGTTTAGTCACAGAATACTCAGAAGCGACATAACATGGTTTTTGTATGGAGAAAAGTGGACTCATTTTTTTGACCTTGGTTTATAGAAGGTAAGATTTTCGGTGTTAAATTATCGTTCAGTGGCTGAAAATTCAAAATTAACATGTAAAATATAAGGTAAGAGCAAAAATTTCCTGGTCCACGTAATGTCGGTTCTGGTTGTTTATTATTCTGTGGTTTAGTCTTCATTCAAAATTAAAAAACATGTTACATATCACCTTCATCCACTCATGTCTTCAATTACATCATTTAGAATGTTAAATAAACTCGTTTTAAAAATTGTTCGTTGTAAGTAAAGTTTTAATAAGTTTTAAGCCTACATATAAATTAGGAAAGTTTTGAAAGGAAATTTATAAGTTCAGATTCGAACAAACAAATATTTAGTTAAAGGATTAATTTATTTTAAAATGATGTAGCGCTTTTGACTGTTTATTATTTGAATTTGCCAATTAATATTTTTAAAACATTGATTGGGCTATTTACGGTGGCAATTTGAGCAATAAGACGAAAAAAACTTTGGGAAGTAACGTAATAAAATCATTGTTTTTTCTTTTTTAATACCTCCTAATATACAGTATTCTAAGCTGTAAATCTAATTAGCTTCCCCAAGAGTTTACACCGGGCCAAGTTTTAATATTATACACATTTAATTCCCTACCCACCGCGGTGGTCGACTGGAAAGTAACTAGTCTTTTCGATAGCATACTAAACACCGCCTGGCCTATTATGATCATACCGATTTCATCCAATTCGGTTAGTCACTTATCAGATTTTATTTTAAGAAAATAAATTTAATAAAGGTCGGTATTCCGTTTACAATTAAATTGAGCAATATAATTGTATGACGTCAATATTGCACAATAAAATTCCAAAATCTTGAATAAAATTTGAGTATATTGTGCAGTGTTCTGACGTCACACAATTATATTGTGCAATCTAATTGTACGTGAATACTGCCCTTAAGAATTATTTTTGTTAACTCGCTTTGTCATAAATTTTAACTGCCTAAAAATTAATTATTTGTTTAAGTCAATCGTGTCCAGACAATTAATTTTTATTAACAAACAAACAAGTTTCTTAATCAAGAAAATCTGAAACACTCTCCATTCTCGCCAAAAAATTATATTCGTGTAAATCTACAGATTGGTAATTTTTTCTTAATATTTTTAAGAGGAGTTGTATAATTTTGCTCGTTGTGCTGCAAAGAAGGCAGAAAATTGATTGCCTAATTATAAGTGTTCGGAAGTGATTACAGTTTATTTTTTAAATATACGTTAATATGTTCATCATATTTGTGTTTATTAGTTTGTTAGCCTATTGGGTTAGTGTAAAGCGTAAAAATTATCTTGACCTCAATGCAAAACTTAAAAACATTCCGGGCACTAATTCAACAACATATCCCTTATTAGGGGATATACACGTATGGAGCTTTTGGAAATGGTCAATTGATGGTAAATTTTTTCGTTTCGAAAATTTTGTAATAAATTAGTGAAATAAAATCAATTTTTTTTTTTTGATAATTCTTAAGATTAATTTATATTTGTTAACAATCAGATATTAATTGAACGAATACTTCAGAAACAAGATAATTTATTATTATACCTTGGAAAATTTATAAAATCAATTGTTTTTTTCAGTTTTTTTTTGTTCTAAATTTTTAACTAAGCTCATTAT
This sequence comes from Tipula helvola, assembly GCA_963556165.1. Classification (NCBI taxonomy): domain Eukaryota; kingdom Metazoa; phylum Arthropoda; class Insecta; order Diptera; family Tipulidae; genus Tipula; species Tipula helvola. The sequence continues at coordinate 367,501,740 of OY744481.1, forward strand.
ATTTATTCGCAAAGATATTATGTGTACCGAATGAAATTTGTGATTCCCAAATTTATATTATCTCATAGGTTACTACGCAAAAGAAAAAAACTGGTACCGTTATTTTGTAGAAAAACAATTTAAAAAAACGAATAAACGTCAAATTGGGCATTTGTTTTATTTGTTTCGAAATGGACGCATCATAAGGAGAAAAATGTGATTTAATAATTAGATTGTGCAATGATCATCCCGAGTATACCAATAAAAAAATTGGTAAATTGGCCGGTGTTTCCAATAATACGGTAACAAATGTAAAAAAAAATGTCAAATCAATCTTTCTGTATCACTCAAGCCCGGATCCGGAGAAAAATCAGGTGCTCCAAATAAAATGTTGGATCAGAAAATTGTAAGAGTCATTTCGAAACATCCCTCGATGTCTGTGCGAGATTTGGCCAGAAAAACCAAAACAACCAAATCGATTGTGGAACGAGCTAAAACCAGAAATAATCTACGGACATACAAGAAGTCAAAAATCCCCAAAAGAAGTGTTGAACTATTTAATAGAGGGATCGATCGAGCAAAGAAACACAACAAATGGTTGAACGAAAGAAAAGATTCTTGTTTCGTAATGAACGACGAGACCTACGTCAAAATGGATTTCTCGACACTTCCAGGTTCCCAATATTACATCAAAAAGAAAGGTAAAGAACTGGACGGAGCAATTATTACCATAGCTGTTGAAAAATTTAGCAAAAAAACATATGGTTTGGCAAGCAGTTTGCCAATGCGGCTTAAGATCACATCCATACATAATAAATGGGATTATGAAAAGGTGAATGTTCGCCGTAAAATGAACAAAAAGTTTGAATGAATACGATTATTTAAAAACTGTACAATATGTGCAATAGAACAAGTACAGAAAAATAATGATTATATATTGCCGTTTAGTTTTAATTCTTCATGTACAAATCACAAATTTCATTCGGTACACATAATATTACTGCAAAACTTATTTGATTAAAGACCGGGAGCCATGGTATAAGAAAATCTAACAAAGGCTAAATTACGGAATCTCATTATCAGCGTTTCAATCCAATTAAGAATATTGATATTAAAAAATTGTCACTGGTTGGTTACCTGTTCAAAGCTGCTCTTATTTCTGTATTTAAACCGAAAAATTTCAAAAAAATGAATTTCTGTGAAAAATGTGTTTGACAAGTGATTTTTGAACTGAAATGTAATGTTTTATTAACGTGTTTGATTACCTTGATTCTAACTAATTAAACAAAGTTCAATCTCCATTCAAGGTACAGGAAGTAGTCGATCACTAAAAATTATTTAATTTCAATAGTCTGATTTAAACTGAAATGTAGATTATGAGAATCCTTAATTTAGCCGTGTACTTCTTCGATAGATTTTCTTATGCACATCTCCCATTCTATTAATTAAAATTAAAATCTTGAACTGAGCCTGACAATTTATTCAAATTTAAAATATTAAAAATATTATTTTACACGAAATCAAATACTATAAAAGATCCCCCACTCTAGTTCAAGGTATTCTACTAAATTACTTCTGGCAGAAAATCAAGTCAAATTTCATGAATTATGTAATACAAACCAGTTTTATATTTTATATATACGATTAACTTATCAATAAAATGTACATAAATTTATTTAAGCGCAGTCATTAACCAGGCCAGACGGTCCAAAATTTAAACTAATTTGCATAAATGATTAAAAACCATTACTCATTTTTCACTTTCTTTTCATGTAAACAGAGAAGATTAGACATTTTCTGGAAGTTATCCGTGGCTACCCAACAACATTGAAAGTATGGTTTGGCTCAAAACTGGTAATCATAATTAATAATCCCGAAGATATTAAAACTATTCTTACATCACCGCACTGTATCGAAAAATCAAGTATTTATCATGCTATTGGTGGCGATGGACTTTTTGTAACGAATGGTAAGTGCTTTAATCAAATATCTATGTAAATATTAAACTTTTACATATATAACATTCCAGGCAACAAATGGAAAAACCAACGACGACATCTAAACACAGCATTTAGTCCACGAGTGCTAAATTCATACGCCAACGAATACAATCAGTTTGGCCAAAACCTTGTAGTCGCCCTAACTGAACATGCCATTAGTGGTCACGAATTTGATATAACACCAATCATAGGAAACTATGTAACCGATTTAATTACACGAACAATTTACGGAAATAAACAACAAAATTTTGTATTTTCCAAACAATGTTTTGAGCTGGTAGAAAGCTTGATGGGATTTTGGGGTAAACGAATGCTACAAATTTATTTTAATATTATCTTAGTTGGATTCCGAAAAATTTTCGGAACTTCATCAGACGATAAAAAATTGAACAAAAAATTGAGAGATACACTAACACCAATAATTAGCCAAAAGGTCAAGGACTATCAAACTAATGTCAAATCAAATGAAAATGGCGGCAATAATATAACAATGCCTGTAAAAGATGAACATTTTCTAGAAAAGTTAACACGCCTACGGTTTGAAGGTGCAATCGGTATAACAGAATATCTACATACATCGATGACTATGTTTTTGGCTGGTGCAGAAACTACAGCACGTAGCATTACGATTGTTATTTTAATGCTGGCAATATACGAAGAACACCAGTCGAAGATTTTTGGAGAAATTTGTAACTTTTTTGAAGTATTTGGCTATGATGATATCGATATATCTAATTTAAGTGAACTAAAATTATTGGATCAGTTCATCAAAGAAACATTTCGAATAGTCCCGGTTGTATCATTTTTCGGAAGAACGCCATCACGTGATATTCCTATAAGTATAAAACCATAATATTTTTATATTAATCATAATTAATACTTAATACCATATTTTTCAGAGGAAGGCATCATACCAGCCGGTACTGATATTTTTGTGTCAATTGAAAATTTGCATCAACATCCTCATATTTGGGGCAAAGATGCAATGATATTCAATCCAGAGAATTTTCTACCCGAGGCAGTCGCAAATCGTGAAAAATGCAGCTACATACCATTTAGCTATGGACCGCGAAATTGTATTGGTTTTAAATTTGCCGAGATTTCAATAAGGATTGCTATTGTTTATTTGATGAAAAACTATCAATTAAAGACCAAATTAAAATTTGAGGATGTCAAGTTTGGTTATGGTATGGCCAAACAGCTATTGAATGAAAATTTCGTTAGTTTTCAGTCACGGAATTTTAATGATTTCAAAATATAAAAAACAGACATTTCTGGACTACAAATGTTTATAAGATTTAAAATAATTTATCATTATTAATTTCCACACCAGAAAGAAATAAAATTGTAACTTTTTTTAATCTTGCGAGTTGTTTTAAGTTTGGTGTAAGTCCCATTTAACAATAACATCGATAATGTAAAACCACAGATAAGAATAGACAGATGTGGATCTTGTATGGGCCATATTTACCTACTAAACTTCAATAACCAAATTCCAACCCAATCCGTTTAGACCAGGCTTATATATGAAATTTACATGTCTGTCTCTTTTTATCATTTTTCATTTTTTACGCATGGCTTTTTTGATTATATCAAAGCAAACACAAAACAACTTTAAGCAAAATTTTATTTTATAATATATACATCCTGCTCTAAACGATGGGTTGGAATTTGGTTATTGAAATTTAGTATGTAAATATGGCCCATACAAGATCCACATCTGTCTATTCTTAGCTGTGGTAAGACCATAGAATATGGCCTCGGTCCATCATTGGACGCCCCCCTTGTCCTTTAATTTAGTGTACAATATCAGGAATTTTCTTCAAATTCCTAATCCTGTGATTAATTAAATGAACTCGGTGAAGGAGTCCTAGATCCGTAATTAATGATTTTGCACCTTTCTTTCGTGGTTTATTATTCAGTGGTTAACTCTTACATCCAAATATGACAACAGGTTTGATCAACCTTTGTACAACTTCAGTTTATGAGTGATTGCAAGTTACTATTAAAGCCTAAATTAGCGCAGTCATACTGCATACAAAGCACGATTGACTGCTGCAAGATCTTCTCTTATATACCCAACTAAATTTCATAGTCATTGTGACAAATTTATTGTTTCTTTGAAAAAATTATTTCATTCTGATAAAGTTTTGTCGTTTAGAATTAAAATATTCAGAATCCTTTCTAAAAAAATCATAAAATATTCGTTTTATCAAAAAGAATAAATTTTATCGGTGTTTATATACATTTTTATTAATGTGAACAATTACACAGGCCGATAAAATTTGGCCAAACCTCTTACGCTGAATTCAAATCTAGTCAGAATATTTCTGGTGGCTCCGGTTTTCGAGATATTCTAATCTAAAAGTGCGAAAATTACGGTTTTTCAAAATATTTGAGGTTATGTTACATCGAAAGGTAATTTGTTTATAAAACCATTAAAGGGATCAGACAGAACTACTCTTCCTCTTCAAAACGCATTTGGATTTGCCCGGATAACTTTTTACATCTTTGAGAAATCGTATGTTGAAATTAAGCAGTTCGACTTATTTATCAATTTTTGGAAAATCCAACCATAAATTAACAATCGTTTAAACGGCAAGCTCCCAAACCCAAACAACCCTGTGCAAAGCGAACCTAGATACCATCCTCAAGATGACAGATTCGGTACTGGGAATCACATTTTATTCAACATACACCATTCGTCTAAGTGCGCGCTTCGGAGTTGTTCTATCGTATTCGGAGCAGGAATACGAAACCGAATCCTTCTACCAAGAATGTCCCAAACATATTCTATGTACATCTGCCAAGTATAGTCATTCACGAGTCTGGCATTAAGAAGTCTTGCGTTATTGTGCATTAGCACGAAATTATCGCCTATAAATGGTGCATGGGTACATCATACTCTTCCAATATTTCGTTAATATATAGCGAACGGTCGTTATAAAGTCCGTTAAAACCAGGTAAGCACGGTGCGTATTTCCTTTTAAATTTCCGCCCTTACCATGGTAATCCGCCCTTACCATGCATGAATGATCCGCCTTGGAACCCTTTCGCCTCTAGGTCGATTCATGGGTGAATAAGACTTGGCTCCAATCAGGTTCAGATCAATTTTCATATTCCCTGGCAAATTGTAACCGATCAATCCTGTGACCTAGAATTTGGTTTTTGTTTCAGGTTTTCAGATTGTGCGGTTCAAAAGGTATTCACATTTGAAAATATAGTTATAAACCTTGTTGTGGGAAAAATAAAAATCTCAGCCACATGATTAAACACAGTATGCGGTCATATCCAACTTAACCTGTTTTATATGCGATACGTGATTTTTGGCCTTTCATTAAATTTGTGTTTTTTAAATAAATTTTTGGTGTAAGTATAGTAACTAAAATTGTTTTTATAGTTATAAGTTTTTTGATTACAATTTAAAAGGTCATTTACAAATTTAATTATAGCCTCAATCCTATTTATAACTCACACGATGTAGCTTGAGATAAATTATAAGATGAACATGTAAAATTAAATTAACAGTTCAACAATTTATTTGGTTTTATTTAGTTAGCAAAAAACTCAATGAGACAAAGACAATAGATTATTGTTGACTATTTCTATTGTTGTTAAGGCAGTGGTGTAACAAGGAAGGACTTAGTGTCAATCCAAACAAAACTGTCATTGTCCCTTTTACGAGGAGGAGAAAGCTCTCGCTTGTAGCTCCCTCGTTAAACGGTACTATTGTTGCCTTTTCCAAAGAGGTTAAATATCTAGGGGTTATCCTGGATAATAAACTGAACTGGGAACAACATATACAAAAAATTCATAATAGAGCCACTAAGGCTTTTTGGGCCTGTCAGAGACTCTATGGACGTACTTGGGGACTACAACCAAAAATGATCTACTGGTCATTTCTAACAATTATTAGGCCTATGATCACTTACGCATCGTTAGTGTGGTGGCCTAAAACTCAACAAAGGACAGCGCAAACTTTATTGAATAAGGTTCAGCGTATGGCCTGCATTGGGGTTACGGGCTCAATGAAAACATGTCCGACCGCAGCAATGGAGACACTCCTAGGACTAACTCCATTGCATCTGCATGTAAAAAAGGATGCTGCTAATATGGCCCTTAAGATGCAGGCGGAGGGTAACATCAAACCAGGCAATATGGTGGGCCATCTGGAGATCCTTAAGGAGTTTCAGACAGATCCCACTATAGGAATGCCTTCCGACTGTATGCCAGCCAAACTGGATTTCCACAAACCCTTTTGTGTTAGATTACCTGACCGGGAGGAGTGGAGTACAGGGGGACCATCCTTTGAGCGAGGGTCATTGGTGTGGTATACAGATGGATCAAAAACGGAAGATGGGGCGGGGGTAGGAATACATGGGAGTGGAGTATCACTCTCGAAGTCCTTGGGTACCAATGCAACCGTCTTTCAAGCAGAAGTGCATGCTATAGAACTTTGTGCTAGGATAGGCATTTCTAAAGGCCTAAACGACGCAAAGGTTTATATCGTATCAGACAGCCAATCGGCCTTAAAGGCTCTTAGGTCTTTTACCATTGAGTCAAGGCTTGTATGGGATTGTCTGAAGGTTATTAAATCGCTGGCAAGCTCAAATAAGGTAACACTTGTTTGGGTGCCAGGGCACACTGGAATTGTGGGAAACGAGGCAGCTGATGTCCTCGCCCGCGAGGGATCTGCCTTTCCATTAATTGGACCAGAGCCCTTCTGCGGCGTCTCTAAGGGGCACCTTAGGGCAGCAGTTAAACGCTGGGAGGATGTGCAAAAGTCCTCTTACTGGCGCGGAATTCCAGGTTTGCGACAGGCGAAGGAATTTATTTCACCTTCGTCGGCCAGGGCCAAGGAATGTCTCGTACTTAGGAAACCTGAGTTGAGGCTGCTTACCGGCTTCCTCACAGGTCACATCTCCTTAAGGTATCACCTTAAGAAAATGGGCCTAAGTCCGACGGATAGATGTCGCTTCTGTGACATGGAAGCGGAATCAGCGGAACATGTTCTGTGCCATTGCCCAGCCATTTTCTGCAAAAGGTTACAACATCTAGGAGGGAGAGTAATGAGCCCGGATGGTATGCACCATATACCGGCCGGCAGTATTGTCAGGTTCATTAAGAGCCTGAATATTGACTGGACGGCTCATTAAGTAGGGTCCATGCACAAAAGATCTTTTAGGTCGCAGTGCGGGGTGGCTTGAACGCCCACATGGCCCTCAAATAATAATAATAATAATAATAATTGTTGTTAAGTGATAAAAAGCTAATAAAAGTTTTCCAGGAGAAAAATAATTTATTTTATTGATACAATATTTGTTGCAATATTCAGTTGGTGACAATTTCTACATTCTATTAACAAACAATTTTGGTCGGCTATATATTAACAGAGGTTTTTCCATTTTTCATAATTTTTTTTTTCAGTGTAGTTTCCCCTATCTGACCCTTTCATTTCTTCTCGACGCGTTTGTTTTGAGACCAAATATATCTAAAAATATTACTGATAGATCAAATAATTCCTTGACTCTGTTGCCATTCAGTTGTACCTACTTTTTACGACACTTGAGATAAGAGAGTATCGGAGACGGAGCGCCCATCCGTATCGAACACCAAAGTTAATTGAAAAAATTGGTTATAACTTGTTTTGTATTGTTCGCGGGTACTTATTTTTTGGCGAATCCCAGGTTCTCGAACGATTATACCACAGAACAGAAATCATCCCGATTGATCCAATCCTACGCCGGTTCAGAAATACTTTATGTACCGTTGTAAAAAATTAAATTTTGTTTTCAACTAATCCACCTTATAGTTACCGATAATTTCCTCCGCAATATTAGAGTCCGGTAGAGAATTTAACCGCTCTACAGAGCCTCTACAATAATATCAAAACGGGTTGAATTTTTTTTACTCTACGGTTTTTTAATATTGTTTAGTGCTGACGTGAATATTGTATTAATATTGGCTGAAATTATAGACCACCAACGAGTCGATCTAAATATTGTAGCAATTTTATAATATATATTTTTGAAATTCGCGGCATTACCTCAAAATCTGCTGAGTTTTATCGCTTGTTATCGCTTCTATATATCCCGTAAAGTAACTGTGAAAACTATTTAAAGTCTTGATACATTATAGTTCTGAGTATTTTCCTGCAGTATATATTGTATTCAGGTGAGAACGGCCGCCACTAAATGGTGTCAAATCAGGTGGGGAAGGCGTACTGACCACTGTTTATTAATCTCTTGTGTAAATGTTGCAGTTTTCCTTTTTTAAAGCATAATGAGACAATAACCAAAACAGTACAAAAACACCGATTTATCACATCACTATACTGTAAACACTCGTTTACGAACGACTTCATGTCTAATCTTTTAGTTTTTGAGATAACATTGACCAATTTGTTAATGTTACCTTGGAAAACAAAAAATGAGATACGAAGTCGTTTCCGCCATTTTCTTTACAAATCACACAGAACAACAATTATTCTTTATATCTGTTATTTAACCTTTGTAATTTCATTTAAATTTGCTAGATACCTTGATAATGAACGTCGAACAAAAAAAACTTTCAAATAAAAGATACATTGCTACTTAAACAAATGTAGGTTTCTATTCAAAAAGCTACTGTGACCTTGAAATAACTCTTAAGATAACCCTAAAATATAAAATAAATAACATTATCCTGGCACACGAAACAATTGAGAGTAAAAACCTAAGATCATAACAGAATGCCAACGATCAGAGAGGTATAACACAACCATTTAATAGGAATGAACTGACAATTTAGACTACCTAACTTACGACTTACTTACGGGACTATCTAACTTACTATACGTGATTAGTAGAATCTACAAAAATAACATTGATAAATAAAATTAAAATGATTGTTAGTATATTTTTAGTAATTGTGTTTTGCGGTTTACTTGCTTACTAGTGTTATTTGCAAAATATTAAAGACTTGATTATAATAAAAAATATTGCGTGCACATACAGGACCTACCCATTTGTAGGCGATATTTGCTTTCAGTTAAGTGTTTGTGCATGTGTCAAAAAGTGATGGATTTATTTAAAAGTTTAAAAACTTAGAAAATTTTTGAAAAACCTCAAACAAATCAAGCGCTCAAAGTTTGCATTTTAAGGATTAATCAAATCTAAAAAGTTTCCTTAAACAACTCGTTCACTAATAAATTGCACAGTGGCTCTAAGAATGTGAGTAAAATTTCATACTGAATATGTTAACTTGTTCTCGTCACATATGTAGATGTTCTCTTTTTCATGCCAATACATTTTATAATATGTTATGATGACGCTTGTTTGCTTCAATAAATTCCAGTTTAGTCTTCTAAACATGAGACAAGAAGGATCACTTTTTTTAAACAGTTGCGTGATTTCGGACAAGTATCTTTTTTTAAATTTTAGTATTGATGCTGGTTTTCTAGTTGCAACAATAATTATTATTTCTTAATAATGCCCCCCCCCCCCCGACCTTGAATAACCGCTTTTACCCTCCATCCCATACTTATGATAATTTGTTGGATATCGCACTGTGAGATATTTTCCCATTCCTCTAAAAGCGCGCTTCGGAGTTATTCTGGAATGCTAGAATACGAGGCCGAAACCGAATTCTTCTACCAAGAATGTCCCTCACATGTTCTATAGGATTCAAATCGGGACTCCTTGCTGGCCATGTCATCGTCGACAAATTTACCTCTGCCAAGTACGCATTCACTACTCTAGCAAAACGTAACGCTCTCCCGGTCGTCACCGTACTCGTTCTCGCCCATGAGGAGACCGCAAACAAAATCTCGATTCATCGATGAATAAGACTTGCTTCCAATCAGGTTCAGGTAAATTGTAGCCAAGCAAACCTGTACTGTGACGGAAGTTCTGGATCCGTGGCTGGCCTTCGTGCATGAAGATCTGATTTTCCCAACCTTCACCGTATTGTTCTTTAGCTTACATTTATATAACGTACGTGTAATAGTTCACTGCAGGTCTCAACAGCGAATGCATGGCAATTTCTAAGAGCTGATAAAACTGCAAAATGGTCATCTGGAACCTTTGCTACAACCCTTTGTCTCGAAAAATCGCGACGAAACACGTTGTACGACACTACGGGAAACCTGGAACTTATTAGAGATGAAGCGGACTTCTCCCATCTTCCAACAATGCTACGATTGCCGCTACATTTTCTGACTTTAGCGATATAATAAAAATTTAACACCAGAGCAAAATATAAACTCGTCAATAATAGCGGCAAAAACAATTTCACAATTTTTTGATTTTGCCGAAACATTAAAATTTTTCATGGCATCCTACATTTTCTAAGATCGTTATCAATGCCCCGAATTTGGTTTTCCTTTCATGTTTCCAGCAAGTGCGGCTCAAAGGGTATTCACATTTGAAAATTAAGTTATAAACCATGTTGTGGGATAAGCAAAAAACTTACCCATATGATTATACTCAGTTGGTATGGTAATATTTTCTAAGATTCCTATGAATTACCTAGAATTTAGTGTTTGTTTCATGTTTCCAAGTCTGCTAGTGCACTTCAAGAGGTATTCAGTGCTGAGATGTTCTAACATCACTTTTTCGATGTTCGATAGTATTCATGTCTCTCTTTTCAAGAATAAAATTGTATACTATTTCGACTTTTGAATTAAGCTTTTTCTATTGCGATCTCAGCATGCTCGCATAAAACATCATTCTATTTCTACTTTCATTCATCACTCTTTATTACAAAAAATTTTGATTGCGATATTTTATCGATGTAAAGAAAAGGAAAAGTATACAGAAGGCTGAGATCGCATTAGAAAAATTGTAATGAAAGAAGGAAATAGCGTACAATTTTGTTCTTGGTACAAGAGACAAAATACTATCGAAAACGAATCGAAAGTGATGTTAGAACATCTCAGCACAGATTTGAAAATTGAGCTAAAAATCATGTTGTGGAATAAGTAAAAATATTTTGTAAAGTTGTTTTGAATGGTCTTGAATTTGGTTTTTGTTTCATGTTTCTAGCTAGTGCGGTTCAAAAGGTATTCGCATCAAAACAAAAAAAATTTTAGAGTGGCACGTTTTCTGTGCCGGTCAGTGTACGATAAAATGCATTCACAATGGAAAAACTTTTTACTTAGTTTTGTAAGAATTTCCAACATAAAGAACAAAAATTGTTCTTCATTATGTTAAAAATTTATAGAACATACAAAATAGTAGAGCAAATCATGGCGAATGCAAAAAGCCCAAAATTATTGCCGAGCGTCAGAAGGCTTACCGTTAACGGCGCGTCGCTAACGACTTTAGTCGACCCAAAACCGAGTACATCTGTTGTTGCGCTGACGTTTGTATGGATGCTTTATTATAGGCACATTAAAAATAAAGTCTTGCCTAATAATAACCAACTGTTTAACTTGTGTGATGGGATTATGTAAATAAAATTAGTAAAAGTAAATACGCCTTCGTTTATTTTCTTTCGTAACATACTAGCAACCCTATATAGCACAAGTGACGTATTCAATGCTCCGCATGATTTGAGCCCGTGGTTCCGACACAATTCCATCGTTTTTTAGTGAATTAATCAACCAAATTAAATTGAATATCATAATGTAAACATTTTGAGGGCAATTTGAAATCATATTTATTATGTTTCACCAAATTCAAATTCGCATCATTAACTATTTGTGTTACATTTCTCGTTAGATAATAATTAATTGAAGATGACCAAATTTCTTAAATATGTGTTTATTATTTTTAAAATACAGCGGGCTTTAATTAACGTTGGATCACTGCAAATACATAATGTTCGATCGTTAAAAATTGTATATAAACAAAGTTTATAGCATTTTTTGATACATTAAATAATTTGGATATTTTTAAAAGATACTTGATTGTAGTGTGTCGTGTGTGTTGGTTAAACTTTCATTGTTGCGCTGAATAATATAAGAGAAAGTTCACCCCAACACCAAATAACTAAATATGAATCTAATTATCTGTGCCACATGAATTTTTGATCAATTTCATATTTAGTCATTTATTGTTTTACCATGGTTGGGATTGGCACTTTAGCCAAACAATTCCCGCAAGTATCGTTAATTTTATAATATAAAAATATTTTCGTGTTTAGTGATTTGAACGTTAGTGAATATATACGTTATAGTGATAAATAAATATCGTATAAAATGTTTATTGTTGTAATTTTAATAATAGTGTTTTTTAGTGTTTTAACCTATTATCTTAATATACTTATTGTAAAGAGTAACAGTTTGCACAATAAAACTAAACATTTTCCGGGCACTAATCGTGCCTACCCAATTATTGGAGATTTATACAGAGCATTTTTTTTACCAAATTTACATGGTAATTGTTGTTTTGGTTAAACTTTGTATTTTTAGTTTTTCGTGAACTGTAAATAAATGTTTAAAAATGTTTTTGTGTCAGTAAAAATTTGAAACAAATCAAAACTCTTAAAAAAAATTGAACTTTATCACTCTGCCTACATTGTTATTTGTATTAAGCCTACATTGTTATTTGTTGTAAGCTGTAAAGCTATATAAAGCTATAAATAAGCTGTAAAGCCACAGATAAGAATAGACAGATGTGTATCTTGTATAGGCCAAATTTACATTAGAAACTTCAATACAATAATTTGCCAACCCAATCCTTTTAGACCAGGACGTATATATACTGTCTCTTTTTATCCTTTTTTACGCTTACTATTTTTATTATATCACAAATAAAAATAGTAAGCGTAAAAAAGGATAAAAAGAGACAGTATATATACATCCTGGTCTAAAAGGATTGGGTTGGAAAATTATTGTATTGAAGTTTCTAATGTAAATTTGGCCCATACAAGATCCACATCTGTCTATTCTTATCTGTGGTAAATCTATAAATAAGCTGTAAATAGAGAATTTTTATTTGATAAAAGATCCTAGATAATTTATTACAAAAATATTAAAACATACCGCGAATATATGTACAAATTAAGTAGAAAATAAAGTTCAAACGGCTTTAATGTTATGTATCTAAATTATTTTAAGATAATGTATTTGATTTACAATTAAGTTGCAACAAAAACAAACATAGAATTACTTATTTGTGTGCGGAAGATGTGTCGGAATTTATTTAGATACATTAAAAAAGTTTATAGAAGCCACTTTACAAATATGTATGCCTATAATGATACTGTTAGCGTATTTTATTAGCATAGCTTTTCACATAAAAAAAATGTTGCATCCAAAAAAACTCAAAATATTAGGTAGGATACTTAATTATTTGCAGCTACAGATTGTAAACCCTTTTTTCATTATTTCCTCTCAAATGATTGTAGAACGTTTGATGAGGTTTGGGTAAAACATAAAAAAATGTATTCATTTTCGAGACCTTAAATGCCATTATCATTCATATGGTTCTAAAATATTATAAATAGAATTTTAAACTTTATCAATTTTAAAATTTACATACGCATTTAAGAGGTTAGAATTAAAAATAAAGAAATTTACAAAGATTTTAAACTTTAAAATAATAAGATTATTGAAGATTTAGAAAATTAAGAGATTTGCAAATTTTAGAATTTAGAATTAGCCGCTTTTATCCAGATTAAGTTAAAATTATAATTTACCTAAATTAAGTGAACTACAAAATTGTAAACGACTGTAAGAGAGGTGAACTATTCTTTCTGTAATAAAAAAAATTAGCACAAAATAATATCCATTTGGAGAGTTTGTCCGAACTAAGAGCTATACTTAAGAACAAATATTTTTTTTTTTTTTATTTGTAAAAATTGATAATTAAACATTGAAGAATTCGAGATCTGTTTTATCCATATTGAAAAATTCTGAATTTTGTTAAACTATTTTCGACTTAATCTGGATAAAACATCTGTGTACAGATCTGTACAAAAACACGGCTACTATAGGAATTAGAAATATAAAATTAGAATATAAAAAATGAATTAGAAATTTAAAAATAAGAATAAAAAATTTGGATTTAGAATGTTGGGACAAAAACGGTACAGTTCGTCAGCGTTCAGTAGTCTCTCTAAACTTTAATTGCATTTTTATAGTGCCTACAGAAGGAAGTTGAATTCAATATGTCTCCAAGTAATTAAGGCAAGCAATTTAAATTTGACACACTTTATATCAAGCTTAACATTTATTTATAATATACTTACGTAATATTAATACATATTCGATAATACCGGAATTCCAATATTATTTAACTTTTCATCTCGCACGCAGTCAATGAACAAATTTACGCGAGATTCAAACATTTTTTTGTCATCTTATGTGTCTCGCGTTTTTATTAACATTTATGCAAATGAGGAGAATAATTAATCAACAAATTAGCATAACCGAAACGTGATTAACTTAATATATTTTCATGTTTGTTTGTATCATTTATATACTTTCAGAGAAGATAAAATTTTTTATTGAAATAAATCGTGAATATCTGACCACATTCAAAGTATGGTTCGGACCAAAACTAGTGATTATGGTCAATAATCCTGAGGATGTGAAAACGGTTTTAACATCGCCGTATTGTACAAACAAAGCAACCGCTTATCATATGGCGATCGGTGGAGATGGACTTTTTGTTGCAAATGGTATGTGTTTTATTGTTCATAAAATTTATGTTAGGTAGTTTTATCAACCCTATAACTTTCTAATTTATTTAATATACAATTTATATAAATACGTAATGTGTTCTAGGCGATAAATGGAAAAATCAACGGCGACATCTAAACACAACATTTAATCCCCGAATATTAAATTCGTATTCCAAAGAGTTCAATCAGTTTGGTCGGAACCTTGTAATTGTACTCAAATCTAAAGCCGACAGTGGGACACAATTCGATATTACAACAATTCTGGGGCCACATATAACCGATTTAATTATACAAACTATGTACGGCAGTACAGATCATAAATTTGAGAGGTCTAAACATTGTTATGAACTTGTCGAACGTTTAATGTTTTCATGGGGTGAACAAACATTTAAATTGTATGCATATCTCTTCTTAGTCCTACTGCAGAGATTATTCAAAATTCCGTCCAATCAAAAGAAACTGAATACAGAATTGCGACTAGAACTCCAACCACTTTTGGATAAAAAGGAACAGGAGTACTTGGAGATAGTAAAAGATCATGATGAGAACAATAATTCTCCGGCAGCGCCTAAAGAAGAAAACTTTTTAGAGAAATTAACACGACTTCGTTTTGAAGGTGCAATTGCAGAGTCTGAATATCGACATACAGCTATGTCAATGTTTTTGGCTGGCATTGAAACGACAACCCGGAGTATTTCAAGTATTCTGTTGATGTTAGCAATATACGAAGAATATCAAGATAAAGTTTATGAAGAGATAAGCCAATTTTTTGATGCATATAACGGTGATGATTTAGATGTTACAAAATTAAGTGAGCTCAGTTTATTGGATCGTGTTATCAAAGAATCCTTTAGGCTATTTCCCGTAATATCATTTTTCGGGCGAACATCGACTCGAGACATTAAAATATGTACGTTGGATAGATTATACCTTTAATTAAACTGTTCTGTTAATTAAATTATATTTTGTTTTATTTTATAGCGGAAGGAATAATTCCAGCTGGTACCGACATTGGTATTTCTACAATCAACCTACACACAAATGAAAGTATCTGGGGCAAAGATGTGCATAAATTTAATCCAGATAATTTTCTACCGGAAAATATAACCAAACGAGAACGATGTAGCTTTATACCATTCAGTTATGGGCCACGAAATTGTATTGGTAATAAATTCGCCCAAATTTCATCATACATAGGAATTATTTATTTGTTAAAACATTATCAATTTAAGACTACACTGAAGTCGGATGAATTACAAATTGGTTATGGTTTAACAACATATTTAATAAATGGTTATTTGGTAAGTGTTCATTCGCGAATACCCACGGATTGTAAATAAAATGGTATTTGCATAACACTTACATTGATTCTGATTTTATTACATTAATAAATTAAATCTAAAAGGAACCTAGTTTATATAAAAATTAAAGATTTTTCAAAGACAATTTAACACATCTAGCAAATTGTAAATGTTAATTGAATATTAAAAATCATTTATTTTATGATAATTTTTAATAATTAGAAAAGGCTTTTCATGTACGCGAAAATACTTTAAAAGGATATAACATAATTAATATAACATAATTTATCTATCAGCATGACGTTGCAAAGAATGTACATATTTAAAAGGTAGGTGTAAGGTAATTGGAAATCAAAATTTAAATTTATTATTGGAAAACCTTACTTGGCTTTTAACCAATTTGCTTCTTTGTGCAGCAAGCTACAGAAGTATGCGAAACAAGTTTAGCTTCACAAGATGGTAAAGTAGTAGTTCAAAATCCGCATTAGCGAAACCAATATTGTTAATTCATATCTGGGAGAAGATCGTTGGGCGGCTGAGCCCTTCTAATGTCTTGTATGGTTTATGAGTTGGGCTAGATACCAGTATAATATTGATCCTCAGGCGGGGTTTTTAGATTCGGCAATAATTGATGAATAAAAATACCAACTAAGTAGTTTAAATTTTAAAATAACTCGTTTCTCTCGGAAGTTGGCTCTTATGCCCCCGCATTTTGTTTATGTCGATCTGTTGGTTCAGACATTGCCCATTATAGAAAAAAAACTCTATAAATGCATCACTTATCAAAATATTTAGAACTTTGAACATTCTTTTTTTAGTTATGCATTCAGATTTTTCAATAAATAATTTTTGTATTTCTCCATCAACTCTTTGGTGTTTGGTCGAATCTTAACTAATGCCGAATTATCCTCATCTCTGTCTCTTCATCTAATTTTCAATTATAAAAATCCCCAACAACTTTTATGCAATATAGATTTCTCGTTCGCATTTTCATACAGCAAACGTACCATAAGCAAACATTTCTATTCGCTGTTTAAGTGGAAAAAATCATTGTGCATGCAAGCGAGAATATTAAATCAGAGCATATTTTAACAATATTTAGAACACTACAGAAGCTTTCTTTTCGAAATCAATGTTTTAAATTATTGTTCCAACAAAAACATTACATTTTTTGGTTGATTGTGCTTTTAGGAAATCTTCGATCTTGAAAGTTGATACTTGATGAACAAATTAAAATTTTAGATAAAAGGCATTAGAAAGCTTGTAAATAAAATGGAATTCTTTTCCAAAAGGGTATGAAAAAATTTCAAATGGTCCTACCAATTATATTGAGCAGATAAAATACGCTTTAGCATCCGAAATGGTCGTTATATCGGTATATATTAAGAACCTACCACCAATTCTAACATGTACCAAGCAACTCAAACCCCATTTACAAATTTTGAGTAATATCCGGAAACACGATTATTAACAAAAAAAAATCGAATAGGTATACCCGAAAAACTTTGAACAAACTTCTAGTTCCACAATAATCTTAAAAAAATAGCAAATCCTAAGAATATCGAATAACTGCATGCTCAGTAATCTAGATTTATCCGCAAATCTCAAATTACCAATTTCGAGAATTCCAACTTTAAGTAAGATTTTTTAATTTAATGCTAAACTTAACTCAACCCCAAGCTAAACTCGAGTAATATATTATAAATCGAATAATCTCGAAAACTAACAAACTCTCGAACAACTCTATTACATAATATGTAATACTCAATACCAACCAAATCTCAAATAAACTTGAAATTCTCGAAAATCCTTAATTCTGTAACATCAAGCAACTACTGCACTTTGCCAATTTAGAGGAATATTGAGAACATCGAATTGATTCGATTGATCTCGAAAAGGTCGAATAATCTCGAATCATCTTAAAATTTGTAGCATAATCTCGATATTCTGAAAAAAATCGAATACTCTCGGAAATCTCGAATAAACTTAGAACCATGTCCAACCAATCTTCATAAATCTCAATTATATTAAAAACTATATTTCTAGTAAAAATAAATGAAATATCTCGAATTATCTCGAAAATGTTGAATGTATTGACAATTTTGAATAAAATCTACATAAATGCAAAACACTCGAATTTCGAGAACCTCCTAACAGCTAGGTCCTAACTACGCTTAATTCAATCCAAACAAAACCCGAGTAATATCGAAAATTTTAAATAATTTCGCAAAATCTATAACATATCGCATTATGTTATGCATAATATTGGGTCCGATTCAATGTGAATCTTCTATTGGTCTTTTCTTCTATTCTGCAATAATATCAGAATAGAAGAAAAGACAAATACAAGATCAAGAGTTTAATAATATCATACATAAATATTCAAATCAATCCAAACAATCCTTGAAGGTGCTTAAAATATCGAAATGCCCGAAGTTCCTGTAATTTCGTTACGCATGTATGACGCAACTCAAAGGGATTATTACTTATTAAGACAGTTCCAAAT
The DNA here is from genome assembly GCA_963556165.1 of Tipula helvola. NCBI lineage: Eukaryota > Metazoa > Arthropoda > Insecta > Diptera > Tipulidae > Tipula > Tipula helvola. Next base: position 367,520,135 of record OY744481.1, read on the forward strand.
TCCAATGTATAGAATTCTTTATTTTAGAAAATTATATAAAACAACGAAATCCGAAAATTAGGACGCCTGATGGTCAATTTTGTATGTAAGCAATGTATGAATTTCGAGAATTTAATGGAAATTTAGCAAAATGCGATTATGTAAGATATTTCAAATTCTCGTAATTTTACATAATCCCGTTTTATTGGAATAACAAAATGATGAATTGCAAGTTCTCGAAACTCGTAACTCGAAATGCAGGAGATACGTAATTGACATCTGAGGTAATCCCTAGCAGGTAAAATTGAAATAAGAATGGTTTACAATAATTGTATATATACATAAATTGCTGTGAATTTGAAGCGCACAGGCTTCAGCATAAGTTTACTTGTTAAAAATCGGTTAATATCGGTTCGATTAACCAAAACGATGTCGATCAACCTAAACCATTTTTTCTATGCTACGGATTCTAAGCGAGCTATTTAAAATTATCAAATAACTTGGTTGTGTAATTATGTTATAAAAACGGAAACCTCGGAACCTTTGGTGGTTTTTTAAATAAAAAATAAAAATGCTCCTTAACATGATTTAAAAATAAAATAAAACAACGATTTGTTTTTCCCAAATCAATTTGTGTATAAGTTAAAATTGTTAAAGAAAATAATTTGATTTATTGCATACGTGATAATTTAAATCAGTAATCGCTCTGGAGTAAAAGGTTCGAGTTGGTAACCCTATTCAAGATTCTTAAAATTTAAGACTTTTAGAGAATTAACAAATTTCGATAACATTAGCAAAGATGAATGACCAATAATTTAGCGATACTCCTCCTAATTTAGCGGCTTAGCTGGTCAATGAAGCTGACACTTTTCTTAAATTGTTTTCTAGATTTAAGCAAAGGAAAAAACGTAAACCTTAGAACTTGAAAACCTGATCAATCGTACCAATTTCGATTCATAATTTTGGTTAATTATGTAATTAAATTTAGTAATATTGCGTAATGCGTTAGAGAATATCACATTTGCCCAAAAATGTTTAAAATTCAAAATTAAAACAACGGCATTTCCATTCCTGTTTAATCATGTCTTTGACAAAAGCGTTCCATTGTTTAATAATCGCATGAAGGCAATATTTATTGGGAAATCTAAGATATTATAGCGTATTTAATTAAAATTATAAAGTACATACCTTAATTAATAATTTAGCACATTTTTTTTTTGTATATCTTTGATTAGAATTATTTTAATTAATCCTAATAAACGTTCACAATTTTTCACACCATTCGACTATGCGACATTTGAAATTTTACTGACACACAACGATGATAATGCAGTTTTCTTTGAATTTGAAATGCTGTACTAAAATTGCGTACAACCATTTTAGAACATAGAGTACACGAATTAATAAACATTTAGGCGAATACTTTCTTATCAATTTAAACATGTTGATGAAAATAATTTAGGTTTGTCGCTTGAATTTAAATCTTTTTATTTTAAAAATTACTTAAATATTTGAAGAATAAATAACAAATATTTTGATGAATATAATTTTAAATAAAATTTTAATCAAAATCGGGTAATACTCCGATAAAATGCATAACCGATCGCGGCCATTTACAAATCGTATATTTGCTGAAAACAAACCAAAATAAAAGGTTTCGCATTTACACCAGTGTACCCAAACGTCATTAACATCGCTCGTCGATTTGTGTTGTTTTATTTTAGTGTATTTTCATTGTTTACAAATGAATTTTTGATAAGAAAATATGTTTACGAGCGAATTAAATCTTATCTAATACGGTTCGTGTTTAAGTGTGCGCACAATTTTATTTAATCAAGTGTTTTAACATTAAAATTAGGAAAAGAAAGTTCTGTGGTTGTGTCAAAATTCCATGGTCTTGTACGTAAGAAGAGTGCAGCAACATTGAAGAATAAGAAGAAGAAAAGTTGTTTGACATCTCATTGGAATGTTGATCACTTTAAATGGGGGTTACAATTAAAAGTGATTACTGTAATACGGCAATAAAGTGATTGTTAAGTGTTTAGTGAGTGAGTGATTTTTTTTGTAGGTTCATTATGCATCACCATCATCATAATCATCATAGGCGAAGAAAAAAACGTCCCAACTATGGAACTCGAACGGTGGACGTGTGCCGCGGACTTAATGGTTTCGGATTCACCATATCAGGGCAACAGCCTTGTATACTATCATGCATTGTTGCTAATTCTCCGGCCGATATGGCTGGTTTACGGGCCGGGAATTTTTTAATATCCGTCAATGGATTAAATGTATCGAAATTACCGCATGAAGCTGTAGTCCAGCTGATTGGAAATTCGTCGGGCAACATCAAAATGACGATTGCTGAAAATTACTATTCGGATAGTTCGGATGAGGATAATATTCTTGTACAACAGAATTACCATAGGATACGGCATAAGTATCCAAATCAAAGCAAATTTAACGGGACCAAAAATCATCATCGGAACATAATCGAATCAAACATAAAATCGGATGAACTCGAACACGTTCTGATTCCGTCAAGGTCGCATAATGTCATCTTAACGCCAAATGCATCGAATTCCAAGGACATTACAAATGTAAGTGCAATGGTGCGAGTGCATCAACATTTACCGACCACATCATCGGCCTCGACGTCTCCGTCAAATTCCAATATCGACTCGCCCAACCTATTGGAATATCGTGCAATAGTCGGCTATTTGGGAACAATCGAAATGCCAAAACAGATCGCAACCAGTTCAAAGTTACAAACGGTTCGATCGTGTATACGAAAAATGCGACAAGAAAAACGTAATCCCACCAATGTCCTAATGACGATTCTGCCCAATCAGTTAACGCTCAAGAATAATAATAACACGATTATAGCAAAATATCCGTCCTCTCGTCTAAACTACGTCTCTTCGTCATCCGAAAATAACGATAATAAATTTTTCGGTCTTGTAACTTCACAAATCTATACAGAGGGTGGTCAAATTTTCAATGATAATGACGCTCACGACATCATAACCCGTAACAATGATGTTAACATTTCTAATAGTTGCCATGTCTTTGTGATCGATACGAAATTATGCGATCACTTGGCTCACATCGATAAGGCTGAAATATTTAAGATTGTTTGCACAAAAGATCCAATATCAAATTTATGCCTAGAATTTCCGAATAATTCGGAATACGTTGTGAATTTAATTCGCAGCATGTACACATTAAAATCGGCAGTTAAACTGAATGAGAAACCAAATGATAATCCAAAAGTACAAAATAATCAGCGATTGATCAATCATCGAATTGAAGATCACAATTTTAATGATCTTATCATATCGAATTCACCACAACCGAGTGAAATTACAACAACATCGAGTAATTCAGATTCGGGTATTGGATTTCATAATGATTTATCAAATATATCGGATCGTATTGTTGTCGTCGACTTTCCACGACAAAATAATTTACATTGCAATGCAAATAATGTTGGAATCGCTGGTAAAATGCCAATGAACAATAATAAAAATCCTCGTCCACTTGGTATAATAAATGATTTGCCATTGATAAATATTCGAGCGAAACCACAACCCGTACAAAATTCTCGATTAACAGTACGCGCTATGCCCGATCCTAAAGTTAATTTAGCCGATACAATTAATCTGCCGACTACCAGTAATACGCATACAACGTACGATGATCTTGGTAATTTGGTGCAAGAACGTCCCGTGGATGTGCCCAAAATATACGAAACAATATTTTATAATCCGCCCAGTCTTCAAAATTCTCGATCATGTGATGATATAATGATCGGATACAGTAATAGTATGCTACATGATGATAATGATGAGGGTAAAATATTATCGATTGATGCTAAATTCGAGAAAAATGTGTTGATCGATGATGATCATATTTTTGTGAAACCGCTTTCCATTAAGAAACAGGCTAATAAAAATAATAAAATGACGAAGAAACAAATATCGACGGATGATAGTCGATTAGGATTGTCGACAAAAGTTTCAGATTCGCATCGCAGTACAGATAAATTGTTATCGTACAAATTGAGCCCGAAAGTGTTTGGTGTATCGCGACCTATTTCGATAAGTTATGAGAATTTAGTCGATAATGGCGGTAAACAGATGCAATACATTGATAAAGACAGTACATTAATTGCGGATAATGATGGTGGTTCGGTTTGGGGTAGCCTACAAGAGTTACGAATGCAAACCGAGGTTTTGAAACCGATGCAGAATATGTTGGAGGGGACGTACAGTGAACCAGACTTGAGAGATGATGAGGTAAGTAACAAGATTTTTATGTAAACTTTTATATCAAATGGGGTTTAAATAGAAAGTCTTTGATTTTTTGTCGTTATTGTTTACAATTTGACTTTATTTGTCGACAATTATAAATTGTTGAAATCTTATCTTCCGTATTATACTCGCACTTTAAAAGTGATCCAATGTTTTGTGTTATAATTACGTAGTCATGAAGATCTTATTGAATATTCAAGTAACAGGTTCTTATTTGATTTAAATAAGAAACGAATGAATCTGATTCAAATCAAATAAGAATCATACTTGGCCATATTTTCAGAAATACCCAAAAAGTTGTTGAGTCCTATCAAATTCAATTTAAGTTGATCTAAAATGAAACCTTTCGTGGGAGAATAAAATATGAACTATCAGCACAAAAAAAATGTAAAGCTTGTGTTAATATTGTGTAAACCTCCATTCAAAACATGTGAAATCGGTTCAGATTGGATATTCTTTATGTAGAATCTATATTGGGATCCAAAAAAAAAGCCAAATAAAATTTGCTCTATTTCCAAAATGAATTAAACTGAGTTAGTTAAGCTGAACTTCATTGTTTTAACTTAGGTTCCACAAAGCAGAGACATTCCTGGAAATACGACCTAAAGACATCCCACCTAATCCAATAAGTCGTGAGAGTTCAGCGACCGGCCACAGATTTTCTGCTCCTGAATTCTCGCTTGACAACAATTTTCTCACACCAGTATATTCCCCCTCCCTATAAAGAGAAAATTGAAAGGATCTATAAACAGAAGGTCATTTTTATACTAAGGAACGGAGCGGCTGAACAATTTCGTACCAATGGTTGAGCGACGGAACAATTTCGTACCAATAGTTCGGTACCAATGGCACAATACTGAGGCGACGAAATGAGGGCTACCGCTTTTCATGCTAACGTTTGGTAATTGGGAAAACATCCAAAAAATCCAGGACATTCGATCAATTCAAAATATGAAAGCCAGAATTGAATTAATGAGGAAAAAGCCACTGCTGGTTCAGTGCAAGAAATGTCAGGGCTTCAATCATAAAAAGTAGGAGTGTAGCAGGATGCGTCAAATGCATTAGTAACCACCTTTCGAGAATGTGCACATTAGATAGGAACTCGGTAGCAAAATGCATTAATTGCAAGGGACAACATCCACTAAATTACCGTTGATGTGAAGTAACTAAAGAACTTCAAAATATAAGAAATAGTACAAGAAAATCTGACATAAACCATAGAGACCCTGTTGCGGTCAATCAAATCGGTGGTCCTGTTGCGATCAATCGATCAGTGTTATCAAATTTCATCATAATCGGTTGATGACATCCTACTTGGCCATATTCCAGAACTTTATCCAAAAATCATTTTAGAATCCCATTTCCATCGCGGATGTCAAATATCTCTAAAATCCATTAAGAAATAAATCCTATTGGCCTTACATATAGTTTGCTAAAGGTTCATCTTGAAATGTAAAAATTTCACTTTGAAGCGTAAAACCTGTAGTACTATATATACATACAAGCACTCACTTTTATATAAATCAATTGCTCAACTGCTCATTAAAGCCTAATCCAACCCCAACTCAACCCGCGGACGGAACCCAACTCAACCAGAAACTCCACGCCAAACTCAATCCTCAAACCAGCATATATAAAAATTTGGTTAACTGCTCACTACATCCTAATCCAACCCCAACTTAACTTCAACTCAACCCACAAATTGGCCTCTAACTTAACCTTTAACTCAACCCTAAACTCAATGCCCAACTCAATATTAAAACCAGCATATTATATAAAAAAATCGTAAATATTTATAAAACCAGGTATTTTGGATCAATTAGTATGGCAGGTACCCGACTGACTCTCTTGACGTACAGGTTCCAAAAGCTTATCAAATCTCCGCCTTGGTCATAGAAACTGATTAGCGAAAAAAAAAAAATCGAAATCGGACCAGCCGTTCTCGAGATACCATGGGTTCAGGCATCCAGACAGACGCACGGACATTTTGTTTGCTTTTTCAGACTCAGGGACTTTCAGAACGTCGAGAAAAATGGTTTTGAACCGTCCAACTGTTTGCTCATTTTTGACAAGATTTCAATACTTTGTTTTTTTAGAGTTTTAGACCGAAGTAAATGCAACGATATAAAGTCATTCAGAACCATATCCATACTCTCAACTATTTCGAAGATATTTCAAAAACTGCTTCTGGTGGATAGAAATCTTATTCCTGACCACCAGTTTGGTTTCAGAGAAAACCGCTCGACCGAAGACGTGTACTGGAACTTCCGTGACAGGCACTTCCGTGTAAGATACGAAGAAAAATACTCGGTATTGGGCCCCATCTTATACGTATAGATCATGTTTAAATGTCAAATTTTCAACAACCGCACGAGCTACCATCTTTCGGAAAACTCCAAAAACACAAGTAACTTTCACATAATGCCACTAGGTGTCGCTAAATATTTTCTGGCAAAAATTGTATGACATTTTTATGTATGCATTTTGTAAATATAAACAAAAATATTTTAGTGTCATAAAAGTCACTATTATTAGTACGTGATAAATAAATTGATTTTGGCTGTCCCTTTTTGAAAAACGTCAGTAATATTTTTGTGATTGTGTAGTGACATCTAGTGGCAAACGCTCTGTACTTCTTTTTTGCCCGTGCTGCCTCTTTCGGAAAACGCTCTATACCTTTTCAACAATCGTGCTGCCTCTTTCGGAAAACATGATCTATTGTCTGTATATACCACCAATGGAAGATTCAACTATAGCAACTTATGCTGATGATACTGCAACTTTGGCGGTAGGCAACATTGTAGTAGAAGTAACAAATAAACTTCAAACATCGATTAATACAGTTAGCAACTGGATAAAAATATGGAGAATTAAACTCAACGAAACCAAATCTGTGCATGTGCTACTGCTAAAACCAATTTTCAAAACATCCCAATCATAGTTCACACTAAACAAGTTAGTTATACGAATACGGCGAAATATCTAGGTATGACGCTAGATGCCAAGTTAAAATGTAAAGAACATGTCAAAAAAATCAAAAAGAAGGAGTTGAACTTGAGGTATAGCAAAATTTACTGGCTCATAGGTAGACACTCTGAACTATCCATACATAATATATTGCTTCTGTACTGGCAAATTTTGGAACCAGTATAAACCTACGGTATACAGCTTTGGGCTGTACCAAGAAAACGAATGTCGTGGTATATTAGAAATGAAGACCCCCATCGACACTTAAAGATGGAATACATCGATGAGGTTATTGTGGATTATGCTCTCAAGCATGTTCACGTCTCCGACAGCATGAAAACATAGATAATATGTCTTATGCTGGACAGAACGATGGCAATAAGACATCTGCATAGATCAAGCCAATAGACCTAGATAATGGGATCTAACAACTACCCCACTGTAGCAAATATTTATATGTATGTATTTTTACACCCTGGGACTAGCAATTGGGCTATATTTCAACAATCATGAATTTAACTATGGTAGAAAAGTTACTAAATAATTTATATTAAGTCAGTTGTAATATGAAATAAATTAAAAAAAAAAAAAAATTTTAGTTTAATTAAACTCAACTCGTTGTTATCATAATCTGTCGATAATTGTTCGATGAAAACACACCTTAAGAATTAGTGGCACAGATCATAATTTGTCATATCAGGGCCATATCGGTTCAATGTCATTGTCATCGGTTACGTGTCAGTGTCATCGGTGACGTGTCAGTGTCATGGGTGACGTGTCAGTGTCATCGGTGACGTGTCAGTGTCATCGGTAACGTGCCAGTGTCATCGGTGACGTGTCAGTGATGTAATTTCATACAACAGAGATGAGCCTAAAGGCATTGCCAGACTGCGGTTTAATAAATCCGATTTAGTTAAACTGGTTCAGAAACTCTATGAAACAAAAAGCGATTAGCAAAAATTAGCATGGACACACCACACACTACGGCTAAGCTCGAAAAAATCACTAAATCCGATTTATTAAATCGCGGTGTGTCAATGGTATAATAGAAAGACGACAACATGCATTGAAGCCCACTCTCATCATTTGTACTTTCAGAGGTCTCTGATTCTTTTCGTGTGAGCATAAAAACGTGACTGACCGAATCACGTGCACTCCATGAAACCCCCGATTTCAACGCTGAAAATGAATCAATTACCACATCTGAACTTAACTAGTCTGTTTCAATATTTTGCTTATCCATTATTTTCATGTTTCCAATCACTGAAACCTAGAAAAATAGATATGTATTACTTACCAATACACAAAACCCCAAAATTTCACTTAAATTATTTTGTGAGTACCAACAACAATAATAGAGCAACCATTTGTTGGTTTACGCTTGTTCTCCAAAGATGTTTGTAGATCAGGGGTGCCCCAACCCAAATTCAAAGCTTACCTCATTGAAAGTTAATTTTGTTTTGAAGGCCAAAACCAATCTTCAAACGAAAACACGTAATGTTGCTCTAACTAAAGGAGAAATTATCAATACGTACATTGTTTTACGTTTGATGGGTTTTAAATTAAATTTTGAAATATATTTTGAAGTTTCATCCAAGAATGCTAAATAATTTGTCCACTGAATTATCTTCGAAGTAACAAATGTAGCCATCCTTTCGCTTTTTTGAGCAGCAGAGCAGCCGAAGCTCCCTTTCAGGGGGCTAAATTAATCTGCAGCAGCCTCAGCATCAATCCACACCTCCACCTCTACCACTATCGTGTCAGATTCTCCACCCGCAAGCGAGTCTGACACCGAGTTCTCTTAGTGTCCGAGTCCGCATAGTGTCCCAATGATCTGGACATCTCAGAGTCCAACTGGAGTGTTTCAATACCCGCTCGTCCTTTTTATAGACTTTAAGTGTGATAGCCCCGAAACCGAAACTAATCACAACTTTCGTCCTCGCCAGAGCTTCTATCGACTCATCATTTGTAATAATTATAGCTGACATATAATCAGCCTTTAGCTCCTAAAGCTTTGCAATCTTCCAATTGGAAGTTGGAAGGTCCGGATTGCCCATTCGGAGCATCTCCAAAACCTCACTCGGTTTCGCAGGGATCCAAGCCTGCGCTCTAGGCCTGCTCGGAATATCCTCGTTGCCACAACCTCTAAACTGCCTCCAGGCCAGACCTCCCCCAGGCTGCCTACCGCCTTTCTGTAGAGATAGAGTGACCTGGTTACAGTTTCCTCGACCTTTTTGCATCTTTAGTTGATTGCTCCTGAGATCTCTGCCTTTTGGGCTGAGAACTCCCAGAGGAACCATCCTGTTTATTTCCAGTAACCATCATAGCCCAAGCAAGTGTTTCCTTTTCTTTAACCGTCGGTTTGCCAACTCTTCTTCGGGCTTGATAATTTGGTACTCCGGGACCTGTTTTGTTAAAACTATTGTCCTTTCCCAAAGTAGAGAGACCAGCTTTATGTGAGCTTATGTCCTTCTTAATTCCTGCTGTTTGTGAACCAGACATATCGGTCAAAGCTCCACCAGCAGTTGTTTCATTAGAGGGACCAGCAATATTTTTGTTTATGTCCCGCTTCATATTTTGACTTTCAGGTCCGAGCTTAGAAGCCGATGTCCCTCCAGTCGTGATTTCCCGGTTTTTAAGAGCCCCGGCCTCTTAAGTTTTTAAAGGCATCATCCATAAGAATCCCACGAGTAGCGGCGAACAAATGTACATCTGTGCAAAGATCTGCGATGGACAGATAAGGCTACATAATAAGGAGGGCGCCAGTTATCCGGATACACCGTTAGAGACTGGGCCCCGACCAGGTTTATTTTTCAGCACGGTACGATTGTTACCTTAACCCAGCCCAGTTGTTTAGCGCCATGTTTTAGCCTAACCCTCCCCCCCCCCCCAGTCAAAAATAATGATAAGCCCGTTGCCCGGTGATCACCGCGGGGAGGTAACACAAAAACTTGTGAAAGCTACAAGATACGGAGCTGACAACAAATATCAACTTGATTTTCCCAGATAGTTTCACTCCTAGACCACCATTTGCCGCGACGTAACGTAACTCAAATCACATCCCTTGAAGTGACACGACTATGAGAATTTGGATGATAGAATATTGGACTGTCCATTTAAAGTAATTCCTATTTGAGAAATAGAGTGTCGCTTACAATATTAAACAGTACTAGTATCTTCAGGTCAAAGACAACTAAACCTGAACGAATTCTTAAGGGGTAACTATTTGATTTAAAAAAAAAATGTTTTATAAAATTGGTTTGGTGCATCCACTAGTTACAAAACAGATGTTTGGTGAAATCTCTTCTAAAAAAGTTTCAATCATAATTTAGATGTGCTGTAACTAATTCATTGATCATCAAATATGTTGGTTAAGTCAGATACCAAATTTCAATGGAATTAGTGCATAACCGCAGAAGTTCCATTTGGGGCAGGGATTTAGTTTCATAAATAAAACATGGCCAGAATTCAACAAATATCGCGAGATGCTGCTAATGATACTTTGGTCCATAAATATAAACGATAAATTAGATTTGCCAAAAAAGAAATTAATTTAGTAATTAGGCCTTTACTACTTTCCCAGCACCAAATGGAACATGCACGTTGGTCATTGGATTTTGGTGAAATTTTATTTCGGGGTTATTAAGCCGATTCTATAATTAGTTCCTAATATAAAACTTATTATTTCATGGCCTGAATAATTTTTTGGTTATAAGGTTGGGCTGGGATTAGAAATTTTAACGTAACTCAAAAATTAGTTTTGCTAATTCTGTTTTTTCATACACAGCCAACCCAGATAATTTTCTTCACCTTTACCACCAAATGGAACACACACAAGCCGATTTTATAAATAGTTCCTAGTCTAAAGTAGTAATATCTAATTTCTAAATCGCGCCCTGAATGAATATGATTCCAATTTGTCTGCAATGTGTATGCTAAATAAACAGTAAGTTGTTTGGTTAGGAATGCTTATATAATATTCGGAAAAATGTTTGAATGATATTTCTAGATGTGATGTACATACATAAATAATTCCAATTTTAGCCCCCGAACATAAATTTCATTTCCGACACTGTTCTATCGGATTGTTTATATACCGGTAATTGACATACAAACAAATAGCAAGATATCTTCCATAATATATATGCGAGTACTGTTTATAAATATTTTCGAGTGTGGGCATTATTAATATTGGCCTAACTTTTACATATTAAATACATTAACTAAGCAACAAAAAGGAATTAAAAATTAAAAATTTAATTAAAACAAATTAATAATGATTAATTTCATAATATTTTGTATCTAATGTTTGCCAAATATTAACTTAAATTAACCATTACCGAGCATTCGTGCGCATTTACTTTAAGCCATATTTGTACAATTTTGGTACATTCTCATGATTCACGGAAATGATTTTTATTTTTTTTGTTTTTTGGTTGATTTAGTACATTGTAGACTATTTGTGTAATATATTTCCGGACTCTACTAATTGAGTTCGCCTATATACTCGTATATAGTATTGTTATCTTAACGAGTAACCACAATTCTACTTATAAACGCTATAATACAACAAAAAAATTGCTATTGTGTGATTAAAAAAATTGTTACTGTCGGTTTTAATTTATAATTTTATTAATTAAAAGATAATTAAGTAAACAAAAAAAAAAAAATTCCACCTGACTTTTCTCATGAATAATACACTACATATTCGCAAGATTGGTACGCGACCCCAATAAATTTTCCGCGCGCGTTTATTCGAGAACACAATAAATAAAGTTTTTCTTCACTACAAAATTTTATTAAAAAAAAAAAAAAAAAAAAAAAACTCTGTATAATTTAATACATTCATCTCACGATAGTTTTTAATTTGTTAAATAAATTTAATTTTTTTTTTTTTATATTAATTTAGTTGAAGTTTGTAGAGTAAATCGAGCACATCGACATTGTGAGACAGTTTAGTCCATTTAGTGTGGTGTAGTGTGACGAAAGTATCTGGTTTTGTACGCGATATTATGTAATCTTATCAATTGATGTGTGTTATCAATAAATACAAAACAAAATCATGTGTTTTTTTGATTAAATAGATTTAACGTCTTACGTTTGTTTACTTTATAGAAATTGAGTATTATAAAAAAATCGCATTTAATTAAGATTTGGGTTGTGTGTGCTTTTTTTTGTTGGATATAATGTCTTTTCTATGTGGATTTAATACGGATGAATTGGATAATTCGGATAATTTAGCAACGGTAAGTGATGTGTTCCGTTTGCGTGTATCAAACTAATTTTATAAATTCTCACTGGCTACTACTTATACAAATATCATAAAATGAAAATCACTTATTTATGATTCATAGATGTTTTATGACATATCTGTTTTTGTTCTTATTGTCGTTAAGTGGATATCTAAGAATGAATGTAATATTTTCAATGCAGTGTTAATTTATAGTTGGAATATTTTAAAGTTCAAGAGGTTAACCATTTTATGTGTAAAAATTGCTGTGTACGTAGTTTTTTAGTTTTTTGCTTAAATTACTAAACGCATAATTGCATTTGATCCCGAAAGATCTTTGAGGGAAAATCGCAGTGATGCACCTTTTTAAATCAAATTTCGTGCTAAAAATTTAAGAAAACGGCTGCCTTGGAATATCAAAACCCAATAGTTCACACTTTACAGTTTTGCTTGTACGGTTACTACTGGAGCACGAAGAGGAAATCGTTGACAGTACTTCCTGTATTTTAGTCAATATCAGGAAGTTCAAATGATTTTTTATTTCCATCCAAGTTATTTTTAAAAAAATCTCCAGTTGGGTCTTGATACCATCTAGAGCGTCAAGACTTACAGACTACCGTTGGCATAAAAGAATGGCCTGCAACAGGGAATATTAGTTCCACTTGCAATTTCGTGGTGCTTGTGATACCAGCCAGTAAAATTCAAGTTGCAGAGCTGATGGTACACACATGACGAAATTTCGTTGCATTCCTTTTGATGAACATTCTCAGTCCAGTGGTACAAAAATAGACTTGCTGTTGTTAGTCGAAGGTGAGCTCTGCCAAATACCAGCCTGAAGAGATATAAATAGAGCTGCCGACTATATAGTAAGTGGCTTGGTCCGCAACTTTAGGCAGCACTATATTTTTTTTAGAAATTTTGCAAAATTTGTCTGTTTTTAGCAATATAATTATAAAGTTAAGTAAAAGTAAGAGCGTACCGATGTAGCGAATTATTATATTCGCCAAAAATAAAAATACCGAGGAAACTCCCTTTGTGTGTGTTAAAGCCCACACTAATATTTTAGAAATTTTGAAAAATTGGCCTGTTTTTAACAATATGATTTTTCGGCTTTGTTTGGGAAAAAACTTTCGGAAAGTTTTGGTTTTTTTAAAGGGTATATAGGGGAGGTGATATTTCTACTTTTTTGTTAGAGCAGATTGTTATGAGTAGATGGCTTCTTTATTTCACTGGTTCACCAAGTCGTAAATATTGGAATGCTATTAAAAAAAATATTATTGTCTATAAACAAAGCCGAAAAATCATATCATATTTTTTTTGGCGATCGAACGAAATGGTCAAGAATCAATTATCTTCGAAATTTAATAGCTCGAGAAATCTTTACCACGCAGTTTATGTATGAATTAGTAGCTTTGTCATTAAAATTGGATTTTTTGCTGCATCTGTTTGTAATTTTAAATTTTCTTTCGACTGCAGGCAAATCGAGCACATGTCGGTTATGAAAGGGTCTTAAAATTTACATTGAATTTTGTTCGAAATATCATTCGAAAGTAGGATTGTTTGACAGCGAAACCGGAATTAGCTTCAATAAACATTTTCCACATTTTATTAATAGATAGGTCGCCATTGAGGTATTGTCGTCTTAAAATCTTTTTGTTGCGTTCTTCAAATGTGACGACCATTCTATTGCCTTCTCGATTTTCTGATGGTAATTGCCCAGCTCGAAAGTGTAGCCAAGAGTTTTGCCAATCTTTAGCACCCTCAGGAAGTAGTTTTGGCAGGCAGTATTGAGAGCGCCATTGGCTTTTTTAATTTTATATGATATGGATACTGACTTAGGGCTTCCATTTTTTTTTTGCGAACGATCTTTTCGTGCTGGCGGCCAAATCACACAAAAATGAACTTCGTTACAGTTAAAAGTTATACCCTTGTGATTGCACTTGATCAAACGAGGTAATTTTGTAGCATACCTGAAATGAAAATAGGAACGATAAAAACTCGGAAACTTAACTTTAGGCGTAAATTACACTTTACCTGTTTTGTCTTGCTATCTCACGTCTCCATGTGGATTTGTTAATGTGTGTTTTTCTACATGTAGCTGAATTTTCGATCGGACGATCAAGAGATTTCATGTTTCTATTACTATTCAGGAATTACTTACTTATGTAAAAATATTTAAACCAAATTATGTAATATTTTTCTAATAAAATAACATTAAACTATAATGCCTCAATTCCATTGTGAAAAATTGACTGAGCTGACTTCAGTAGGAAAAAGACAAAAAAAATTAATCCAGCAGAGTGACAAAGACAAAGTATGTTGTTATTGTTTTTTTATAGCAAAATTTGATTGACACATTTTGACAGCAAACAAAAACATAACCTACAATTAATTAACAAATTAAGTATTATGTGTTAATTCAATTATTTCAAGTCTCAAAATTATCTAAAAAATTAATTATTATTATTACTCATATCAGAATTTTTTTTTTCGAATATTTTCGTCTTAAAACACAAAATTAATAAAATCTTTCCCATAACAATGCCACACTATTATTTTATATGTTTTGACAGCAAACAACAACATAACCTAGAATTAATTAACAAATTAAGTAGTATGTTTTAATTCAATTATTTCTAGTCTCAAAATTATCTAAAAAATTAATTATTATTATTACTCATATCAGAATTTTGTTTTTTCTAATATTTTCGTCTTAAAACACAAAATTAAAAAAAATCTTTCCCATAAAGGTGCCATACTATTAAAATTAATAATGTGTGCGAGAAATATTTCTCATCGGTACACAATATTTATGTCCTTGTATTAGTTGGACTGCCATAAATAGTTCTCGATTTGAACTTTTTTTAAATTTTGATATCAGTCCACTAACACAGACACACCTTTTTTGTAAGTAAAATTTTGACTGACTCCGTTGGGCATCTCGTTCACGCAACCACCGATTTTATATTTTTATCTCAAGTTATTTTGACTGACAAACTTTGTTTCACAATGGAATTGAGGCTTTAAGCCGGTATTCCATTGTGAAAAAATGTTGATCAGCAAAAATATATTGAGATAAAAATATAAAATCGGTTGTTGTATGAATGAGATACCCAACGTCGTCAGTAAACATTTTTATTACAAAAAAGTTGTGGCTGTGTTAGTGTGATGCCATAATTATTGACAAAAAGTATCAGATGGAGTACTTTTTATTGCAACCCTCTAACACATCTACATAAATTTTGTGTACGATGATAACATATTTCTCGCACACACTATTAAATTTCATAGTACGTCATTTTTATGGTAATGATATTTTTTATTTTTTATTCTGTGACGGAAAATAATTGAAAAAAAATAATTCTGATATGCGCGATAATAATATTTAATTTTTTAGATAATTTTGAGAGGTGAAAATATACGAATTAAGAATAACGTATAGTTTTGTTCATATTTTTTGGTTATGTTTTTATTTGCTGTCAAAATTTATCCATGTGATTTTGCTATAAAATAGAAAATAAAAAAGTTGTTTTTTCTTTGTCACTCTTATGTAACATTTTTTTTTGTCTTCTTTCATTTTTTCCAGCAGTCAGTAAATTTTTCATAATGGAATACAGGCTTTAACCCATTTGTAACAGGGTTGAACGATTTCAAAAGAATATCAAAATATTGTTCATTGCATTCCTTTATATATCTATTCGAATAACGGTAATTAAATTTACAGGAAAAATCTTGTCGAATTTGTGTAAACGAAAAAAATCATGATGATGTTTGGTGTTGCGAAAATGATACATAGGACACGATCACAACAAAAATATAACAAGGCTATTCCGAAGAGATATAAAGAGGAAATAAAACGGTAAAATACCGTTATTCATAAAAGATGAAAATAAAACTATTATGAATAGGCTTTGTTTGTTAATTAGTTTTTATAACAACAAAAAATACAGGGGAATAGGCATGATTTGCAACTACTTATGGAGTAGGACGGTTTTGCTTCTAAGTAGTCTAGTCCTAGGAATAGGCATAGCCTTTAGTCCCCAAGTATGCTGAAACAAAATTATAGTGGGGCTGAATTAAATTCAAGAAGTATGGTCGCCATTGCATAAAGTCGATAAAATCTGGAAATTGTGCGCGGACAACCTCTTCCTGGGCGGTCTGTAGATTTGCCTGACTCGCGGCATTCTTTTATCGATTCGATGACAGTTGAACGTAAAATTTTTTCTTTTCTGCTCCGTAAAATTCTATATAATAGTGATACGATTTTTGTATAGCCTGCCCGCATGGACCAAAGTTATTGAAATCCTACCAAAAATGTTGTTTGTCCAAAACGACACGCTTCTCGACGTTTTAGAGGTCCCTGAGTTCGAAAAAATTATATATTCCTCCGACTGTTTGGGGTATCTCGACGGCACGGTATTCCGAGAGCGGCTTGCTTGATTTGGATTTTTTTTCGCTAATCTGTGGTCTAGGTGGGGAATTGAAAATCAATGGGATTATTAACAAGTCGGTTTCAATTCACGTTGATCAGTTTTTTATATGGGGTTTTCCATGGGTGTTGAGGGGTATCGATTTGAGGTAGAGTTGGAGCTAAGAGTTGAGTTGTAGATTGAGTTATTATGCAAGGAATTTTCCTTCCGTGTTGATTTAGGGATTTAGTTAAGCGTTGAATTTGATTTTGAATTGAGGGTTGAGTTGGAAGTTGAATGGAGGTTGAGTTTTGGTTGGGTGGGTGGTTCTGTTGGGGATTTATTTAGGGTGAGTTGAGGATTGAGTTAGAAGTTGATTTTATTGACTGGAATGTGTTGGGCATTGAGTTTAGGATTGAGTTGAGGGTTCAGTTTGGGTCGAGTTGAGAATTGAGTTCGGGTTGATTCGGTCGTTCAATTGAGATTTGAGTTTGAAGTTAGCTTGAGTTGTTTTGAATTTAATTCATGTAAGCATTTCGGATCATGGTTGATTTGAGGATTGAGTTGGGTGGTAAGTTTGGGGTTGAGTTGAATGTTGAGTTATGATCAAATAGGATTGAGTTGGAGGTTAAGTTGCAGGTAGACTTGCTGTTGATTTTAGGATTTGATTGAGTTGAAGGTCGAGGTGGAGTTTGGGTTGGAGTAGAGTTGAAGTTGAGATGATGTTAAGTTGGGGTTGAGTGAAAAGTTCGGTGGTGGATTCATTTGAGTTTCGAGTTCAGGGATTAATTGGAGGTTTGAGCTGAGTCGACTTGGGTTGGATTTACGTCCGCATATTTTTGAATCATATTGAGTCGAGCTAAGGTTGAATTGTGTTGAGTGCAAGGTTCAGTTGGCGATGTATTTGGGATTTTTGGAGGTTAGATTGAGTTGAATTCATATACACATGTGTTGAGTTAGAGATTGTGTTGGGGTTGAGTAAGGGATTAAGGGGTTCAGTTACGGATTGATTTGAGAGTGGAGTTAGATGTTAATTAAGTTGATTTGTGATAAGTTTACGTATGTACGTTATTTTCCGGGCCGAAGTTATTAACACCACGGGAGGTTTCAGCTCTCTATATCTTATTTATAAAATGATTTCTCTTTATTTTTTAGCTCAAAACAATAAATTGAATTTCTTGCTGTTTGCTGGCAGTCATTTTGACAGCAAATTTAAATTTTTTGTATAATATTTATAACTAGTTGAAATATCCGTCATTTCAAGCAGAAGGGGACAATTCAATCCTTGGGATAGCAATGAATTGTCCTGTTGATCTTCCGGTCAGAACTTTGGCGAAAATAACATTCACCATCAATTTTGTGACTATGATCCTTGTGCCTTTACATAGAGCTCTGTTTTTGCAAAGATTTCGAAGCAACATACTAATTGCACCGACTTTAAGTTTTAAAGCATGAACAGACATACCTTAAAATAGCTGTGGTAAGTCGTGCCACCTTCAAGAAGGGTTGCAACAATGCCAGTAGAGGCAATAATAAGAACTTTTTCTCCGCGTCCTTTTAAAAGCACCGAATTTCTTCATCTGTATCATCAATGGCTTTCATAAAAATGTTAAATACATGCCTTTGCTCATGTTGAGCTGAGAAACAAAACGTTCCCCTTTTTCTCAGTCGACTTCCGGATCGTATTCGGAGTCGCTTTATATTCTAGAATGATGGTATAATGGTACGACGGTTAGATGGTATGATGGTACGATGTTACAATGATATGATTAATTTAGTTTAGGGTTTAGTGGGAGATTAAATTAAGTTGAATTCATACACGCATGTAACTTTCGAATTGAGTTTATTTTGGGATTGGGTTGGCCATTAAGTGTGGAGTTGTGCAGATAGTTGAGACTTGGTTCGAGCTAAGTTGATTTAAATTTGAATGAAGGCTTAGTTAGACTGCATTGGGGTTAAGTGAATTGTACGGTTAGGGAATTACTTAAGGGATTGATATTGAAATCACCATTTTTGAACCTTTTAAGCGTTCACAGCTATCTTGAGATAGAGCATATTCACCATAAGTTTCATGAAGAATATGATAACTTTCAGCAGCAATTTTCTTCAAAATGAAGAAATGCCGCAAAATTTTTATTTTTGATTGATTGATTTTGAATATACAACCAAACATTTAGCAGAATCTCCCGGTAATTCTAAGGATTGGGTAGGATTATTAGTATAGGATTGAGATCGACCCGGTTACAAAACCCTTGGCGGTCAATTGTTAGTACATAGTTACATTTTTTTCTAATAATTACTTTATTACATTTTTACTAAAAACTGATTTCCATCCTTGGCATCCTAAAGTCAATATTAATTAGTTATAAATTACCTCTTATATTTTTCGCGCCACTTTACTTCCTCCGGCCGTTTTTAATTGATTGCTTGATTTTTAAATAACTAATCATACTCTCAACCAATTAAGTTTAAATTTAAGTTTAATTTAATTTCTATAAACCTGTTACGAATTCATTTTTAAGTGCTACAAACAACCTTAATGTTAATATTAGTGTCTGTTTCCCTTGGCTGCTTCAGCTGCCAGAACCCGCCTCCGGTTGTTGCAATATAATTAAGCGCTGTCTAAATATAATTATTAACTAACTATCTAAATTTAATTTTGTAGTAACAACTACATTCTGAAATAACATTTATTAGTTTGCTGGGTCCGATTTGTGGTCGGCACTACTGAAAATCGTAATTATTATTAATTTAAATTCCATTTAAGAATTATAAAATAGTAGCTCAGAGACGACCTAACATAATAAATATAATTAGTCTCAGCTACTTATTCAAATTATTTCCGCCATACTGGTCGCTGTCGCAACTTGAAACTACAGTGTAGCCCAAACTGCTATTATAAATAAAGATTTCCACGAACCTGCCACTAAGATTATAAAAGTTTGGATAGACTAAAATCACAATGATTAGGCGTTAATTAGTTTCTGAAGTATTACTTACTTAAATAAAATAAAATTTATTTAATTTCAAATTTGGAATTAAAACCAGAAACTAAAAATTAAATTTAAATTTTTTCAAGTTTAAGAACAAATTATAAATCAATCAATAGACAGATGAATCTTTTTTTTAATAAACCCCGCCAGAGACCATCTCCTAAATACCACCTCTAATCCACCCCTACACATAATGCAAGTGAATCTTATTCAATGAATAAAGAACGACACAACGTATACTCTCCCGCCCTCGGATCTGATCCAAAACTATATTGTAAATGCTTGCAATCAGGTGCACTTCCAGGCTATATCCGCCACGCCCCAAATGAAGAACTGAACCGGGTCGAGCAGCTGTATTCTGAAAAAATTAAAAAAAACGTGGCGGGTAACTCAATGTTCTTTAACGAGAACGTTTCTATATTTTGTCAAATTCCTATTCCGATAAAAAAAACGTTTACGACAAATTCAAATATGGTAATAAGTCATCATTATTTATTTATTTATTTCAAATCACTGCACCATTTCCTATATCCCGCTGTTTGCTTAGTTTTGCTCGCGTCACTTGTTCTGTTGTCTGCTCACTAAATTATTAATAAGCAATAAGTCAATAAGATTCTTTCGGCTTTTTAAAAACAAAATATATTAACAATAATGGCATTCATAACATTTTTCGATTTGTTAATCAGAAAAAAATGAAGAGGCCAATCATTTATAATATATCTGCCAAAAAAGTAGAAAAATCAAAATCCCCCCGTACTTTAACGCAAGAGTCATACAAAGCGTATCGACTCCAAAAAATGAAAACCTTCCTTGAGTTTTCTCTGTGGTAGTTTGGTTTCGTACTGAAAAGTTCACACGAACAAAAGGTTCGGTCTACTCTTCAGGTAGCTACGACCAAACTACACAATACAATTCTAACTTCATACATTAAGTATGAGGCAAGAACGTACTGACTTAGCGAATTATATTCAATAAATCAAAATTCAAGGAAATCCCTCATTTCTGTGTGTTTCATGCCCACACAAATAATAGAAAGAGAAGTTTGTCTGTATTTAAAATCAATAAGATTCTTTCGGCTTTTTATAGACAAAAATGGCATTAACAGCATTTTTCGCACGAGGACAATTCACACACACCACGTAATTCGCCGTTTAATCAACAGAACACTTTTTTTTTTAATAAAATTAATTTAAATTAAATTTTTGAGGAAAATAAAAAACGAAAAAAATACGACCGTTTGACTCGAAAGTCATGGCCAAAACCAGCCGCAGAATACTGTTTTTTAGCACAAAATTCGATATCTTAGAATTTGACAGATGAAATTTTAAAGCTTGCTGTCAATGAAACAAAATCTTTTGATTCGCATGTTTATGGCAGTGTAACTCCATCTAATGAAAAAATCCGCATAATTAACGGGTAAACCTGGTATATGTAGGGGTGCTTAATTCTAACTACTACAATGATCATAACAACAAAAGACGGGTACAACTCGATTACTCGAACTGACCTTTTCAATCGAGCAAGTGAAACTATCTTTTTTCCTAATGTTTTAACAACTCCAATTTAATTTTAGCTTGAACATTGAAACGACCACGATGAACGTCTCCTGGTGTTCTGTCGACACCAACGTTATTTTGAATTCATCTGCTATGTGAACACAATTATAAAGCCAATCTAATCGTTCGATGTCGAAAGGCCGAATGTCGGAAGACCGAATGTGTCGAAAGGCCGAACGCCGAAAGGTTGAATGTACCGAAAGGCCGCATGTTGAAAGGCCGAATGTGTCGAAAGACCGAATTTCAAAAGGCCGAATTTTCGTTCTCTTAATTTATTACTTAATTTATTACTACATTTGCTAGAAAAAAAAATCGGGTTGGCTACCTTATCTAGAAAAAAATAATACCGAAACTGAAAATCCCGAGAAAAAATCCAGAATAAAAAATTCAGAAACAAAAAAATTCAGTAAAATAAAAATCCAGAAAACTAAAATCCAAAAACATAATTATCAAAGTGCGGACCAAATTATAATAAAAATTTATAAAATTTTTAAGTAAAGTTCTTAATATTTATGATAATGGAAATTGGTTCGTCAACCTTTCAGACACAGATCAAAGGAATCGTATCGCTCTTATCGCTTCTACTGATAGATGTACCACAAATGTTTCAAGTGAGGAC
The DNA here is from genome assembly GCA_963556165.1 of Tipula helvola. Classification (NCBI taxonomy): domain Eukaryota; kingdom Metazoa; phylum Arthropoda; class Insecta; order Diptera; family Tipulidae; genus Tipula; species Tipula helvola. The sequence continues at coordinate 367,542,198 of OY744481.1, forward strand.
TTAAGTCTAAAAATGCCAATAAAATTGATTTTTTTTAATTGATTTTAAACAAAATATTTTTTCTGGATTTTTTTTCTGGATTGCTTTTCCGGTAATTTCTAGATTTTTTTTTCGGGATTTTATTTTTCTGGATTTTTACTTTTCAACTATTCGGGATTTTAAAATTTCCGGATTTTTTTTTCAGGCAAATGTTTCAGGCAAATCCAGAAAAAATATTTTTCGGCCATTCCACATTCGGCCTTTCGACACATTCGGCCTTTCGGCATTCGGCCTTTCGACACATTCGGCCTTTCGACACATTCGGCCTTTCGACACATTCGGCCTTTCGACACATTCAGCCTTTCGACATTCGGCCATTCGGCGTTCGGCCTTTCGACATTCGGCGTTTCGACATTTGGCCTGTCGACCCTATTCCAATCTAATTAGTTAAACAAAACTGAAAAACATAAAATGCGATACAAAAAAACCAAAAAAAAAGTTTTCTTATTTCTTTTAGAAAGTAAACTAACAGCTCTTACAATTGTACTAAACCTCTAAAACTATGCAACCGATTTTGGTAGATTATAGCCTAAAACTATCGGGAGCCGAAATCCTGTAAGCACATTGTTAAAAGTCCCATTAGATTGGTTCTGTTGTTTTTAAGTTCATCCCATACAAGCAGACGGACGAGTAATCGAGGGATATGATATGATTTATATTTTACTATTTTAAAAATTTTAGTTGTGGCTCGTCAAACCCACTACTCTATCAGATTCGAAATTTATATCAAAAAGTAACAATGTACGATTTATCAAAACTCATCACATGTTTCTAATCTTAGTTAGTAATAAAAACCCAAATTACTTTCATTCAATTATTACAATTGTTTGTATTATACTGGTAGCAATCATACAAACGATACGATAGGGTTAATCATTTCATTACAACTGGAAAACAAAAAAACGTTAACTTCCACTCCGCCAATTTCTTCAAGTCTATAATGGCTAACGCAGGCGCACTCTATCTACAATACATTTTAGTTAGAACTCATTTAGAATTCTTAAATATTATAAATATTTACAAATTGTATTTTGTATATTTTGATAATTCAATGTTACTTCGCTTAAATATAATATTTTGCGTTGTGTAATAATCAACGTACTAATGTAATATAAAATTTAATATTTAGCCCATGGTCATTAGGCGGTTTGTTCAATAATAAGTTAAATAAAAAGTCTGTTTGTTTTAATTTAAGATAATAAAATGGATCCTATATTTATACACTTGTTGATATCGGCCAGATTTCTAATGCGCTCGTCATACTGAAAATATGAGTAATGGTTTTGATTTATGTATCGACAGTGTTGTCCGTCATATTTAAAAAGAAAAAATTTATGTATTCTGTATTCATATAAACAAGACGGATATGTATACTCTCTATAAAATAATGTCGAATGGAATGTATTCTCTTTGTATTATTTAATTTAATTATACATTTTTATGTGTTTACTTATATATATATATATAAGGCGGGTGCAGTGACGTCGTCCGATTAGAACGCTATAAACGCAGAAGAAGGGGAATAACGCGTTACCACGCACACACATACATTACAAAATAATTGCGTTTTATTTGTTTATCGTTTATTACTACAAAACTAAATTGACTCATTCGACGATTTTGGTCATAATACACACCGAAATTCCTTCGAAATCAGTGTTTTTTTGTGTTAAATCTATTTACGTTTTAGATAAGATAACATAATGCAAATCAGTAATGGTTTTTGTAAATAAAGTTCTGTGTACACATATTTTTAGCTGATTATGTGTAAATTTCCGTTGAACTTGAAAATCGTATAATATTATCTGCTTTACGGAAATCGTCACGATTTGAATTTTATTGAATAATTTGATGTAAACTTGGGGCGTATCCTAACCGCATTGTTTCATTGGGAAATACAAAATTAATCAAGCATTGACGGGCTAAGGTCTAGCTAGTAGCGCCGTTGTGGTATCGATATTAATAACAAATATCATCACCCTTGATTTGACAACATAAACATTAAAAAAATAAATTATAATTTAAATACTTTAATTATTAATTAAAATTTTCAAATTTTTTGTTAATTTTTACCACAAATTGATGATACTTTTAAGATGTCAATGATAGTTCCATCTTTATTAAAATAGCGCAAGTTATACTTGCAATTTTATTTACAATATAATGGCGCCACCTGCACTTTTACTGATCGTGCTTAGTTAGTCGCTAGTCTGTTAGTGGTAAACCAATATTATAGATTTCACAAATTTTCTTAATCTCTTCGTATAATAAAGCCGACAATTTTCACAAGTACTCGTAATTTTTATTTTGTTTACTTCAACAGTTGATCACCGTTGTTGAATGTATGTATGCAACCGTTTTACAGATTTATAGTTAAACCTCAGATAGCCATAACCTTTCTATAGACGAAGTTTTTATTTGTTCCTGCGTCATCTTCTTTATTTCATTTTGTCTCAGTCATCGACATACGTTTGGCACACCCGCCTGAGACCTGGATATTCATCCTAAAGAAAATTGAATTGAGAGTTATATTTCTTAGCAGACGCAGCGTAGCGGGCTAATACTAATTTGTTGCTCAAATTGTTGCTTCTGTATTCTGGCTTCAAATTCCTATGTGGGTTACTAAGGGATCGCAGCGACCCTACACACATTTCTGTCGAAATTTTAGTTTTTTTTAGGATAAACAAATAAAGAAAATTCGACTTTTCTGTTGGAGTTAGGTTGAATATCCTTCTGCCAATTTCAGCGACCCACAATATATTAGAAAACCTCTTTAAAGTACTAATTTGTTTGACTACCATTATATGTTAACTTAAAACTGACTCGTCTCCATTTTGTTCGTCAAGCTCATAATCAAAATGGCCGTTTATTTTCTCACTTTGTCTAAAACAAACATACAATTTGTACTCTTTCCGAAGGACTTGCCTTTGAAGGAATCTTACGATCATCCAGTCTCATTACATTTACAAAGTGTGCTAGCCAGCCCTCTTTTCAAAGACGGGAAAACCAATCGTCAGATTTTAAAATCAGATATATCTAGACATACTGCTAAATCGGAATAAGGCCGAATGTCAAAAGGCCGAATGTCGAAAGCCCGAATGTCGAAAGGTCGAATGTATCTATGGACCGTTTATGTCGAAAGGCTGAATATTTCAAAAGGCCGAATCAAAGTAAAATGAGTTAAGTGAACGAACATTTTCCTATAGAAGTCTATTAAGGGGTCTTTCTCGTTACGATTTTCAAATTTTTTTTTTTTTTTATAGAAAGAATAGAGATATCGTTTTGAAAATTTGTAGGTATGTTTATTGATGTTCAAATATTATAAAAAATTTGATTTTGACATACGGATTTTTTTAAAAAAACATCAAAAAATGACTGCGGGCATGATTTGGGCGACTGGATGATCTGAAAAAAAAAAATGGCAAATTATTCCTTGTTGAAGTGAGCATGAACTGGAATATTTTTTTTTATCAATAAATAATAAAATGGCGGCCATTTTTCCAAAAAACCATATTTTGAGGATGGAAAATCAGAAAAATGTTTACCAATCAAAACGATTCTAGTTCATGCGATAGCCTTCAACAAGGAATAATTTGCCATTTTTTTTTTAGATCATCCAGTCGCCCAAAATTATGCACACAGTCATTTTTTGATGTTTTTTTAAAAAAATCCGTATATCAAAAAAAAAAAAAAATTTTAAATTTTTTATAATATGTATTTAAACGTCAACCTACAAATTTTCAAAACGATATCTCTATTCTTTCTATGCAAAAAAAATGTTTAAAAAATTTTTTTTTTTTTTGAAAATCATAACCAGAAAGACCCCTTAAGTGAGTACATTTTTATAGAATCAGTTGAAAAATAACCAAATTCCACCTTAATTGGCCATACTCCACAACTTCATTTAAAAAAATCATTGTAGAATCCCGTTAACATTTCCATCGTATAAGAAATAGCCAAGTGTTAAAATGTACGGTTTTGCACCATATACCATACTGAAATACGCCATACATAAACATGCCGTACTGTCATATTCCATAAAACGACTGGAACCCGTTTTAAAGAACGATCTGATCATTTTGTCACCATGTATAAATTATATGTTTTATAAATTACAGTGCTCACTTACAAACATTTTTTAAATCTGTAACCCTTAAAAATGCAAAATGACAAAATTAAAGCAATAAAAATGGGAAATATGTATACACGAAATACATTGATTTGCAAACGACCTTGCACACGTTCGGCCATTCGGCTTTTTTAACCATTCGGTCTTTCGAGACATTCGACCCTTCGGCTTCATTTCGACCTTTCGACATTCGGCCTTATGACCCATTTGACGTTCGGCCTTCCTACATTGGGCTTTTCGACATTCGGCCTTTCGACATTCGATCTTTCGACATTCGGCCTTTCAACATCAAACAGCTAAATCTCGTTTACGTTTACTTGGCATCCCTCTAATACTAAACTGTTCTTCTCGATTAGTCCATGCTTTTGGGAATCACTTTATTCAGATAAAGGTTATAGTATGCCATATGTATGCCTGGATCAAAATAGGTCGTCACACTCTTTTGAATTTGTATTCGTCCGAAATTCCAAAAATTTCACCTGCTCATAGCTGAAGATGGTTTTTCGCCTTTAACGGAGCATTTTCCAACTGCTTTCTCAAATTCCTTGGATAAGGTGGCAAGTAATATCCAATTGAAATAGTCAAACAATGTGGGCAACATTTTTCAAAAGTGACTTTAATAATATACAAAACAATTTTGAGGTGGAAAACCGTTGTACATTTACATGCGGCGAGAAAGTTTAAAAATAAAACACTAGTCTTAAGTTTGATTAGGATATTTATCGAATCTTTTGTGAGGAAATTAAAATACTACCTGCTTAGTAGAGCAGAGAGCTTAGAGTAAAAATAAAAAGTCTAGACTTGATGTCCTTTGTCTACTGGAGGGCAACAAATTAGATAATCCCCTTTAAGCTTCCTCGGCGAGATCACTAATATGTCACTAGTAAACAAAGTTTCAAAATTTTAATTTCCCAAATGAAAATCGGAATCATCTAAAAACGACCATTTCTTTTAACAGTTTAACGGTTTCGTAAAACTAAATTTTTCGATTTTCAATTTCTCTTTGTACATCATTTTCTGTACATTTCAGTGATTGAAAACGTCGCGTGATTTTTTAAATTTGTGTTACAAACGTTACACAATTTAAAATTTAGTTATACAACGGTAACGTTACGCAACGTTTTTTCGTTTTTTTTTTAACGAATGACCTTCCAGCTGCGAGAGAGTGTCGGGTGAATGTAGTAACGTTTTAAGAACGCAACGAAGTGGAATTTTACTTTCGATACGTAAGGTCTCTAATTTTTAATTTTTTTGTGTAACCTCATCGTTTACGTCGAATTACATTAAATTTCATGGATTTACTTTCGAATTGACAGATCGAACACATGGTAACATTTTGTAGCAAATGTTGTTAAATCAAAGTAGCTAATTATGCTTGGAATATGTGTTTTAGCGCTGTTCGCAATAAAAAGGTAAAAATTATGCCATTTCGAAACTGAATTCAAATGGACTTGAAATTAAGGTAATTCATAACATATTGTGTTGAAAATAAGGGTAACTCGAAATATTAGTTATACAAATCGTTATTTGTCAGTATATAACTATTGTAGTAAAACTCTTGATTTGGACCCAGCAAATCGACTAATTGCACAAAATGTTCTGCGGTGGAATCTTTCCTGCAATAAACAAAGCTGATAAAATATTCCCTGCATAAAATTGATTCCGCAAACTACCGGACTTCAAAAAGGGTGCACATTTATGTTTAGAATATTACAATAAAAAGCAATACCATGTGACCTGTAAGGGCTTTCTCGTGGCAGCCTTAAGCAATGTGTCCTTTTAAGGATCGAGAAAGCACAGATATGTATAAAGTATCTATGTGACATACATTTTACTAAAGCATTCAAGTAACGATGCTGGAATCGCTCCAAAAAACGACACGAAGCTTAACATTGCACTTAAAGTACATATTAAAGAAGGTGAAAATGCTAAATCACATTAAATACGTGGCAAAAACCATAAGAATTGTTAGTAGCTGGTATTGCGAATATGACGCTTCAGTTAGAGCTAGCGAAAAATTTAAAATTTACAAAACACAGATGGCGTAACAAAAGACACCAAAAGTTTCTACAACGGATACATCTCCGAGTGTTGAACTTAGTGAAACTCAGGTTCCTCAACCAAATGACACACTGCACGGTCCTTAGGTTAAGCTTTAGAAAAAGCGCAGATGCCAAAAGCGTAAGTCGTCAGACATCGACAAAACGGATTAAAACATCACTGAAAATGTTGGAGGTGGTGCTGTAGACTTACGAACCAGACAAGAAACTGCCAAAACTCATCATATTCAATTTCTGTTCACAATTGGTTACGGAAGTGGTGGTCAATTTAAAAAATTAAAATTAAGATTTTAAGGTTTTTTATAGAACCGGTCCTAGGTACCTAGACACCGATAGAATCGAAACTATGAAACGAAATAATAATCTATAACGAGGTAAATTGCATCTCGATTGGCTAAGATGGCACGTTAGTGAGAGTCTGAGTCCAAAGGTGCTTCCAGAGCGCACAACAGGATTACCCTAGCATTGAGAATAAAGAAGTATGTACTGGTTGCAGACAGTTTTGCGATAGGCATTGCACTTGTCTTGAAATACAGTGGGATCTGATTCCTCTTTCTATCTAACATAATTTCGTTATAACCCCAGGTTTCTGAGCAAACAAGCAGAATTACATCTAAATAAAATAAGGGCCAAAAATTAGTGAACTTCGTGTCAAGAAACAACGTTCACCGACCAAACCGCGTAGTGGTTAAAGCTGCGGCGGTTGGATCGAGAGGTACCGGGTTCGAATACCTATAGGGGCGGGATGCAAAAGGGAGTTTTCATCATCTGATTACGATCGGTGATGACGATGAACACATCTATAACCTCCTGTTGGGAGTGCGGAATCCATGGACCGACCCATTTTTCATGTCAGTACTATAGGATGGCATTATTAAGCGAAAATCGAATGTAAATGTAAAATTACTTTGTCGCACGTGTGTGGCAAAATAATTTGTTTATCAACGATTCAGAAAACAGGTGTTTTGTGAATTGAAATTATTTTTGGGCCGAAATACTTAAGTTACATTCGACGATATGTTTATACCAGTAAATTGCGTTAAATCTATAAAATTTTCAATTTTTAATTGATGTCTATAAAACCCAAATATAAAATCTTTAATTTCAACCTAACTGAAAATTATTTACATTTTCAATGTCTAAAAATAATAATTTGTATTTGTTGGAAGCGAAATTGTGTATGATGGGTAATTAAAAAAAAATTCGCTAGAAATTGCAACACAACTTATCGTATATTTTTTTTTAATTAATTCGTTCGAAAATTATGATCGCGTACAACATACATAAACATCCTCCATTTACAATGTTGTTGTTATTTTTTGTGTAATAAACATTTGACTCAACTTTTAAATCGAACATTACCATACATACACAAGCGAGTTGTAGCGTATTTTTAGACTAAACAAATAAATTGTCGAAAATTTGCGCACTTAATATGGGGATTCTCCATACGTTGTTTGAATTTTTTTGGGGTTAATATAGTAGTGTTTGTGTAGTGTCTCAAAATTGAATACTTATCGAATTTTTTTTCTTTTTTCTTTTCAGGTAAGCTTATGTTTTAAAGTGCCGTTTAGATATTAATGGGAACAATTTTTTTTTGTAAGTATATGAACAATAATATTGTTGATATGTTTCTAATCACGTAATCATGTTAATATACTAAAATCGCAACATCAAAAGGTTTGATCGCAGAATATCAATTTTGGCTATGTAGCCGCATTTACCTAAATTAAAATTGACTGGGAAAAATTGCAATTCATGTATTATTTGTTTTTTGGTATGATTTGCAGTTATGCGAATAGTTTGAATCAGTTTAAAAAAAATTAAGCATATACGTTTAGTCCATTGGCAATCCTGTTTTCTACGATAATTTTTAGAATGGATTTTATTCGAACGAAAAGCATCAATTCAAATGCACCCTCCAAAAATTGCGAAACATCAACTATGCAAAGAGAATTCAAGTCCAAACTGGATATAAGAAAGCTAACCAACATATTCAACGTAATTCTTATTACTCGAGATTTCGCAATGTAATAGAAAAGAGCGACATCTTACTTAGCTTTTACGATGTGTTTCCAAATTATTTGAAAAGCTGTTAATGAAGCTTTTTAGAGCCGAATTGCCGAATAATAGGCATGGCTTGCATCCACCTTTCGCACTTCGACCTTTAAAGGACTTTTGTGCCCATCCACTGCCTTACCATTATTTTTAAGATAACAGCAAGAACTGGGTTCTAATAGAGTTTTACAAAGAATTTATAGATCCCCCTTATTTAGCTCTAGAATTTCATTAGTTCTCATCGTGGGAAGGTTTAGGGATTTGTTGACCAATTTAATCCTGGGATTTCTTTTTTTTTTAGTTTATTCCTTTTTCCAATAAAATTTTACAAACATATCATCGCGTTTGACTAAAACAATTTGTGCAATACGCTGCTTTCTCTTTTTTGATATTCTCATTAATTTGTTTGCATTTACGGTTATAAATTGCGAGGAGTATGCTCAAGTAAAGCGAATAAAACTCCCAAGTTGGTCTTGGGACTAAGACCAGGTCGTTAATAACTAATAAATCTTAGATGGTAGATCTTTAGGAATGCTAAATAAAATCTCAATAAAATGGTGATCCGAAATCTTAAGATCGAGTACCGAAGGTGTATCACACGAGTTGGAATATTAATGAGCGATTCAAGTCCGAAGAAAGACATTAAAGACATCTAATTATCAGATTCATATGGGAAATTACAAATTTCGATTTTAATGTCTCTCAAGAATGTAAGATTTCTTGAATTCTGGTACAAATATGTTAAGGGACGTCGCATGTAGCCTACAGATTCGCAGAATTACGTAAACAACATTTTTCGAACTTCATCTTAACTATGTATATCTGCTAATGTTAAATTTAGGGCTCGTACCCGGGTATCGGGTACCCGGGTATTTCACCAACAATATGTAGAAACTGTATTATAAGAATGATTTATAACGATAAAAAGGCAGAATTTTTTTAATAATTTTATCTATTACCCGAATCTATTCCCCGAGTCTTCGGGGAATTAAATTTTTTTTAAATAACCGGAAACCCGATACCCGGGTAATACGAGCCCTAGTTAAATTATAAGCAGAAGGCGAACAAGATATATTAGAATCATTTTAAATGACCATTCCACTGGATCTATAGGTGTTATTACAAGCACCAAACAGCATGAAACCATTTAAATTGTATTGTATAAAACCAATTCATTCTTGTTTATTGAAACTTTACTTAAAAAAATAAATGGCGGTTTATTTCTACATGCATTAATGTTCGTAGCAAACGTCATTACAATTTTTACGGGTGCTGCGAATATTTCCTAATGGCCGGCTTAAGTAGAACGAAGTAGGTTTCGGTAAATAATGATGTGTATGATCCTGAAAATATTCAGTTTTGGTTAAACCCGTTAAACCGATTCGTGTAGTGTCCCTTTTATGCTTTCTTCTACAGCCCGGCCACCGCCTCATTATTCCTTCCATCATTCCTCCAGTGACCTGCCTCTTTCAGGATTTGCATATACTCATTTGATTTCCTTCCTTATACAATTTTTCCCTCTGTTAGAGCAAGGCTCAAACTGTCAGGGCTCCATGATCGTTTTTTTAACTTGACAGGCCTGAATAGCTAGGAAAACGTTCCATAACAATTACCAAAAAGGTTCCATAACAAAGCCGTTTAGTCTTGAAAGGGACACATAATTATTTTGGTGACCTTGAAATTTGGTGTGAAGGTCATTTGAAGGACACGTTGATTTTTTTATTATGGACCTCTATATTTTGACGAATTTTTATTTTACCCAAAAAACAAACAGATTCTACTTACCAATAGCGTTTCTCTCGTTATATTTACAGTTCAGTTTTTGATCTAAAGTAAATCGAAGGTATTTGGCTTGCATTAAACAATATTAGCGGTGATACTTCTTTCCTCAGCTGGGGAGTGTTAAGTTTTCTTCTTTTGGTAAAAGGAACAACTTGGTTTTACTTGGGTTAATTGTTAGCCTTTTTTGCACCAGTTCTACGTGAAATCAAAGGCATTTTGTGTCTTCCTTCCTCAGAAACTCCGTCTTACCCACTGATTTGATCTGGCCATTGATTTCACAATTCGACCTTTTGGTAGGAGAATTATATCTTATTGAGTGGTAAGGTCTTCCAGGCGGATATATTGACCAACCAGCTTTTCTATCGAGCTTATTATTTTCTTTGCAAAAACTAATTTTCTTGAGCTCTGCTCTTTCAGTTTGGACCTTTATTCAGTTTTTGTGCTTCCTGCAAGTGTGCGTAGAGGTCATAAAATATTTTATGTCTCTTTCGCTAGAGGCTTCTGAGTACTGGCAATATCAGTTACTTCATAACAGGGTCTCTTACACTTTTCAATTGCTAAGTCTAGAACTTCTTCTGATCGAATGTTGTGTTTATGTCCACAATACCGACTTCAATATTAGCTGCATTTCTTGACGTTTGATCTGATCCGGATCAGATCATGTTTCATGAAACGACAAAGCAATGCAAAGAGCTACTCGGATCAAAATTTTGATCCAAAAACAAAAATTTGTTCATTTTTTGTTGTTGCTTTCAATGTAAACTTTGATCAGATCCGGATCACCATGCGTCAAGAAATGCAGCTATTGTTACGAAAGCCTTCCCAATTGGTTATTGGTTCACTCTGTAAGAAAAGAGGCGTGGCTTCTGATTAAATTGAATAACCACGAAATTATACCACCTAGTGAAACATCTGAGTAAAGACTTCTGCAGTTTATTAACGTGGCGTTAATATACTTGGGGAGAGGTGGAACTCTGAAAAGTCCGTGCAGAAACAAATAAAATACAATTTTCGAGAAAATTTCGATTTATGCGAATTTAGTTCTAGCCGCGGTTCAATTTTTCGACTGCCGGAATTTAAAACTCTGACGAAACTAAAAATCCAACGAGAAAACTCGGGAAAATCTCAGATAAATTAAACTGTGACAAACAAAAACTCTGGTGAGAACTAAAACTGCAGTTCAACTACGGGGAAAAATTAAGCTCCTGGGAAGAATTAAACCTCCGGAAAAATTTAACACTCTAACGAAAACTAAGATTCCTACGTCAATTAAAACCCAGGCGAAAATTCCAAAAAAAAAAATTCCGGGGAAAATGAAGGCGCTGGCGAAAATTAAAACCCATATAAAATTTAAAACCCCAGTGAAAGCTAATACTCCAGTGAAAACTAGAACTTTATCGAAAACTAATACTAGATGAAAATTAAAATTTCGGTAAAAACTGAAACTTGAGGGAAAGTTAAACTCCGTCGATATTTTTAAGTCTAATAGTCTATTATATCTAAGAAACTAAAACTCTGCAACTATTTTTGTGTACCCTATGGTGCAATTTTTTGTAATTCAGTCGACCGGGAATTCCAGGAAACTGAAAACTTCAGCAAACTCCAGCGAAAATTAACAGTTCGATCAAATCTACAACTATGTCAAAACCTTAAACTAATAGTAAAAGAAGAAAAATTTGGTGTAAATTAAACTCTGACGAAACATAAAACTCCTACAAAAATGTAGGCCCCGGCGCAAACCAAAACTCCAGCGAATCCTAGAATTTCGGCGAAATCTAAAACTTTGTCGAAATCTTTAACTGAGCGAAAAATAAGCTCTACCCAAAATTAAATTACGGCGAGTTACTAAAACTTCTGTGGAAAATTAAAACTCTGACGAAAACTTCAACTTCGACGAAGAATTAAACTCCGGCGAAAACTAAAACTCCGGCGAAAAGTAACACTCCGGCGAGAATTACCGGCATATCACAATTAGCCAATTTAATTGGCAAATTAAACTCTTATGAAAAATACAATTGCGGTATAACTAAAACACCGGAAAAATTAAAACTCTGGCAAACTCTAAAACTGCGCAGCAAAAACAAAAACTAGAATTTCGACGAACTCTGAAGCTACATGTCGAAAACAAAAACTGGGTGAAAACTGAAACTCCACGAAAAATTAAACACCGACGAAAACAGAAAATTCATTCAATTCAAGCTTCATGAAAACTAAATAAATCTCTCCCTAAACTTAACTCCCACCAAAAACCAAAATTCGGAAACTAAACCTTCGATTATACTGCGGCAAAAAATAAAACTCAGTGAAAAGTAAAATTACGGCGAATACTAAAACTCCAGGGAAACCTAAATCTCCTTAGAAAATGAAAATTCTGGCAAAATCTTAAACTCCGGCAAAAATTAATACTCCGGGGTAAATTAAAATTAGGAGATATCGTTCACCACTCCAAAACAAAGTAATCCTAATAAAACGCGTGAAGAGCAGTAAGTGACAGTACTTATGTAGACTCTAATCGTCAGATTAGACGTGCTCCTAAAACTCACTGCGACTAGAGATATATTCTGACAGCCAGCAAATGACGCCAACATGTGAAACCAGACCTATATTGTATAATATGATAGATTTGACGAGGCCAGTTTTCCTTATTAAACCCAGTGACAAAATGGCATAAGAAGCAAGATTACCATAGCCAAAACCGGATGATAAAAGTGGATGTCAACGTTACATCGAAACCAAAGTTTTTATAACTAACTTGAATAATTTTTTAAGCGGTTTTCCTATCATGGGAATTATTTGATTAAAATATCGCCGAAGTTATTGGATGATACTCAAACCCACTTGATCCGAAGCGTACAAACAAACGTTTATTAAATCACGCGAAAGACCCGAAAGAAGGCAGGAAATGATAGAGCAACAATAAATTGGAAAGCTATCTCTATTTGTTGATTTTTAATTCATTGTCAGGAAGAAGAGCAAACACCTTAAAACGCGAAGTATCCACCACGATTAATTTATTCTCATTCTTCTGCAGCACAGAAAGAATTGCGGCAGATCCTACAAAAGGATAATTTTGCTAGCTTTAATTGTAAGTTAGTTTAATTAAAAGACGGCATACACTTAGGGTAGCCGGGGAAGCCGTTTGTAGTCCACTTCCTAGTTCCATCGTCGAACGATTCAAAAAGACCTTGCACCGAATCAGTTCCTGCTATGTTCTTAAAGAGAAACGAAGGTATAGTGCTTGCATAATAAAAAAGTAACTTGCAAATCCTGGTGCCGATAGATTGCTGAATATATGTTGCTGTGAAGAACTCGCAAAGGGGGTACGGAAACCACAAATAAAGAGCGTTTGCGTCCCAACTATGAGCCTAAAAAAATGTCAACGAGATTTTACCGCTTTAGCCCGTTTATTGTTGATCAAACAAAGTTAAATATTTGTGATCTTTAGCAAGAGCTGCTAACTACATCTATGGGATATCACCAAAATGTCGAAAATGTTAAATTACTGCAAGGTCAGGTGAAAATAAATTTTAGGTTTCTAGTTTATCTTCTGTACTGAATCCAATCCCGGGATTATATATAAGGTCAATCCCGGCATTTCGGGATTGACAAAAAACCGGGATTTCGGGATTGACCGGGATCCCGTTTATATAATTTCTGTGAAAATTTATATTGATGTCTTTGACAGATGAATAAATTATATTTATACATATTATGAGATTTGCTTCAGACCACTCCTTTGAGCATTTATTCAGTATCACTGTTAAAATTGTATTTGACGCCTAAAAACCATTCATCTCATAACATATATCTATCTGCTGATTTACACCACCTCTACTTCCAGTTCAAATTCACTCAGGCCATTCGGCAGATGTCTAGAAAGTCTCAAAACAATCACGGAACTCAGTGTAGACATAAAAAAAAACGAAGGATTTGTTTACAAAAATGCTTGTTGGGTAATTTTATAAATAACCATTATTGATCAAACGGCAAGTTTAATCCTTGATCCAAATGGAAATTTGTGAAGAATTTTTTTCTACGATTTGTTTTCTTCTACATGTAATTTTACTCAAATTTTAAACGGAATTCCAGAGCCGTTGAAAAGGGCTCCCGATTAGTTCATAAAATAGGCCACTAAATAACATAAGCAATAAGTCCCTTATTGTTAACCCATTTTGTTCATGTACTTCAAAATTGTGCAAAACAGAGTTGGAAACCGGCTTTGAACTGATAGACTCGATATGAAACTCATAACTGTACCAAAAATCAAGTTTATTTGACATAAATCTGATTCACCTTTGGTTCGATTTACGTGTCTATTATAAAGACATTTTATTTATTTCAAGCCGGGAAAAATTTCAATTGGCTAGAAGCGATTGACATTTTTTTTATCTAATTTAGGCCCACATTTTTTTGAAATAATAATTCACTTAAGTGATGAATCAAACCAAAATCAAACGATAATTTGAAAATATTGAAAACAAACAAGTTATGTGTATGTTACTACGAACGAAAGTCGTTTATTTTTGGCGGTTTTTCATTTTTGAAGTAACAACGTTTTTGAGGTCACCATTAGGTCACCAATTTAGTCACTTAAATGAAGCGACCTGAAATTTTTATTCTTTATCATCTATAAATCTACACAAATACATTTTATAAGCGCTTTCTTTTAAAATATTGTTTTTTTTTTTATTATTTATGAGCTTTACATAGGAATGTCGTGTGCTTTATCTCAGAATTTAATGAGATAATTATTAAGAATACATATTTATTTATAATACAAGTTTATGTATGATACGATACACACCTTTCACAGCAAAATATTTGCAAATTCGCCCAACCCAACACATAAATCTATACCTGTGAATTAAGTCATGGCAATAAAATGCTAGATTTTACTATTTTCACTTTTGTTTTGTTTGTGTCTCGTTTCTCTATATCATCCAATAAATAATCATCTTATCTCTCGTATCTTCTCTGTATATTATTTAGTTTTGTGACATTTTTGTTGTTATTGTTTATTTGTATAATCTTCTTTTCTCTTTTAAATAAAACTATAAATTATGCATTGGTACATTTAAACTACTTTGCAATCTAATCCTTAACAATTTTCTGTGTGCAAAGTTTTGTATTACCATTGGGAGACCCACGCGCCCATATCTTCAATGCGAAACAAAGTGGAAGAACAAAAAAAAAACGTTCAGTAGTGGAATACTTTATCACTGTACATTATACTTGTTACTTGATGTTGTCATTTTTGGTATCTTGGTCGACAAATGTTTTTTTTTGTATGTTAAGGAAATTCCGTTAAAATATACAGTGCGGCAAACACCATATTACATACTATATCATGTTGCGGTTTTTGCAAAAAAAAAACAATTTTTATGTACATATAAACTGAACTAGTTTTGCGGTCAGATACATATTGAATTGATATCTCGAGTTTTCCGCGAGGTCAACTGTATTACATAAAATATAAAAAAAAGAAACTAAGTAGCGCGCAATTTTATACAACGGTGAATAAATGTTTCCACATCTGTTGCACTTCTGGTTCTCGGATGTTTTTTTTTGTTTTTTTAAATAACCTTTAAAGAACACGTTGATAACAAGAAATTAAATAATTCTTTAGCGCACTTTATATGTACACAACAGAGCACATAAGGAGGGGATGAAATATTAAATACCGAACTGAAATATATTTTATAAAAGTCAAAAAAATCACCTGTCATTTTTAAACGAAATTTTCTTGAATTTCTTATATTTAAGGAATGATACAACAATAACACAAAAAAGTCTTTAATATTTTCTTTTTGTTGTTGATGTCGTTTAAACAGGTTACCTTGTTTTACAATTGTTGTGGTTCAATGATAATTTTACAACAATTTTTTTTTTTTTTTATAAGTAATATAAGTATGTCTCGTTTTAATGAACGTGTATATACCTTTTGGTAATATAATAACAACAATAACAAAATGATGATAAATTAAATAAATGTTATGTAATAGGTAAGAAGGCAGCAGGTCCTCCGCGTTTTTTCATTTCTTATTATCATACATTTATTTAATTTTTAATATTCGAATAGTGGCGGAAGTAGCTGTGGTTAATGTTGTAAGGCACAAAACAAATGAATGACCTTGAACTAAATTTTAAAGTTTTAGTTTCAAATTTCGATTTTAAAAATTGAAATAATTTCTTAACAACAAAACTATGTGCTTCTAGTCAATTTCAATGTAAGTTTTAAGTCGTCGGATCGCAGGGTCAAGATGTCGAATAATTTTTTTTTCTTCACAACGTGGAAATATTGTGGGTTGATACCATCGCCGCATCCTTTCCTTGTCCTAAGTCATTGTTTTTACCTAAAACTGTCTAACTAATTTTTAATTAGTAAATTAAGGAATATTTAAAGATATGCAAGAGAATTCAAGTCCAAAATGGATATAAGAAAGTTAAACAACATATTCAACGTAATTTTTTTTACTCCAGGTTTCGCGATGTAATAGAAAAGGGCGACATCTTACTTAGCTTATTATGGTGTGTTTCCAGATTATTTGAAAAACTGTTAATGAAGCTTTCTAGACCCGTATTGCACCCGTCTTTCGCACTTCAACCTTAAAAGATCTTTTGTGCCCATCCACTGTCTTACCATTCTTTTTAGGATAACAGTATGAACTGGGTTCTAATAGAGTTTTATAAAGAATTTATAGATCCCTCTTATTTAGCTCTAGAATTTCATTCGTTCTCATCGTGTGACGGTTTAGGCATTTTTTGAGAATTTAATCCTGGGATTTCTTTTTTTTTTTCAATACAGTTTTACAAAAATAAATATTTACAAAAATGGAAAAAATTAATTTAACAAAAAAAATTGGAATGGAGATTTCTTTGCGCAGAAACGACAGTTTTGAATTGTCACGTTTCTTCCGTTTTTCTCACGGTTCTGTTTTCAAGATAAGAAGCAAACCATTTGTTTGATATAGCTCTAATCTCTAAACCCAATCAGCAAGAATAAATAGGAATCGCTTATGATCAACCATGTCAAAGGCTTAAATAGCATCAACAAACAAACCCGCACCAACTTTACCACAGTTTAGCCTATTATAAATGGTACGCAAACCGATCTAAAAATATGGTAACTCTAATTTTGACTGTTTTTCAGAGAAGCAATAGATCTATAGTTTTCTTTACGGTTGCAATCACCATTTTTGAATATAGACATAATCATCGCCGATTTGAGTCTCATAGGTAAAATTCCTTGAATGAGAGAAAGATTGAAATATTGTTAATGGCGGGATAAACAAATTTAAAAGTCGCTTGCAAAACGAAATTACTCAACCCATCCATGATCAAGTGCCTGTTTCGGTTCTAACGATTCAATAATGGTAAAAACTTCAAAATTAGAAGCAGGAGTCATAATATTTATGGACAACTAGCATACGGGAGATCATAGTTACTTGGAATGATATTTGTAAAATGATTAGTGTAGAAGGGTTCCATGACTATCGGACAGAATATTTGTGATCGAGCCTAAAGCTTTCTAAGTTAAAATTTAATTGACGAGTTTCCAATTTTTTTTAGTTGTTGAGATAGGATCCTGAAAAATCCATTTTATAATGTTCAAGTGATCGGACTCTCGGGTCCAGAGGTTCCTATACAAATTTCTTGAACATACTTTCAAACATTTAACTTTAACCCTTGAAATAAATTGTTATAGTTTTGTAAAATAATTTCGAAGTGACCGGGCCTCGAAATCTAGTAATTTTAAGACCTAACCAAATTGTATTCAATACAAATTTATTAACACAAAAACAAAATGAAATTTATGAAGGGTTATAGCTGATTTACATTCAACGACATTCGACCTCTGCAAAAAGTTGAAACACAACATATGAAAAACAACAAAGACAGAAAGAGAAAAAATAATTATCTGCTTAAAAAAGTCAATTGAAACCCGAGAAACAAACCCAAAAATCGTCGTCTGCTTTTTTTTGCAGATGTCGAGTTTCATCTTTTTTCTGTAAAACCGTCGATACGTGAATAAATACCTATAATAAGGTTACAAAAACAAGAAAACCAATCATTTGTATTGGTTTATGATATTTTTGTTTAAATTTATTTTTTAATGTGTAAAGAAAACGAATTTTAGATTTGACATCTGCATCTGCGAAAATCTTTGAATGTAAATCAGTCTTTACTTGTAGTAAGGTGCAGGTGTGCTTTCGAAAAAGGGTAGTGCGTTCGACCAGAGCTCAATTGTGTTTCTGATCCACCCTACCATATGCCCATAAGAATACTTATTCTGTAGCACATTTGCTACAAACAGTCAGCTACCTAGCGGTAGAAACGTTAAATTACATATAGGAGTTCTACCTATATAGAGCGCCCTATTATATTATGATTTTACCATGCGTATTGTAACTTAACCTGTTTGTTTGTTGTTTATGTAGTCAAAATTTTATAATCAATATTTATCCCACTTCCTAATTTCAAATAAAGCTGAAATTTTGCACACCCCTTAGATTTTGGTGCATACAATATAGTATACTCAATATTGTAATATGTACAAAATGGCCGCATTCCCAAGATGGCGAATTGCCGTTTTCTTTGCATCCCTCTTGATGTGGGTATCAAATGAAAGAGATTGACGAGTAGAAAACGATAAGGTGAGTGTCGTCATATTAAATCCAATATTGCGGCCGCCCCAAAATAACGGATCACCTATTTCTCCACAACCTCCTTGACATGGGTATCAAATGAAAGGGTTTGTCAAGCACATATCATTCTAAATTCAATATGGTGGATGCCCTAAGATGGTGGACGTGCCAATATGGCAAACTAAATTTCTTTTACCACCCTCTTAACATGGGTTTCAAATGAAAGAATTTGACTATTCTGCTCGTTAGTTTTATTCGTGATTTAAAATAAGTCTGCTGATCAAAGTATGCCCGCAAGTGACATACATACATATGTTGTACAATAGATTGTCGCTCAACAGAGCCTATGTACCAAATAAATGGAACAGCATACCTTTGGACAAGAATATGGAATATGGAATGTACGAAGCCAATCGATGATAATGGATACTTATTGTTAGTAGTACGCCACTTCGACGTATTTCAAAGAGATTTTATCATGTACAACAACAGCATCAGTATTGCATACGATGAAGATCCGCCTTACTTTGGTAGTCTCCATGACAATGAAAATAATGGAACAATTGGAACGACTCTGAAGCATGCTATAGGGACATTCTTCGATAGCCATAGTAGTGGAAAACTGATAACAGAATCCAGATGTTTGATAGTCATGTGTTATGCCAACAAGTAATACTTGGCGGACTCTCACTCATGCGTTGTTAACGGATCTAAAGCCTCTAAGTGCTGCAGGATTAAATCATCATTTGCGGTCCAGCATGCGGCCTGAAAATCGAAAGTGCTAATGGATAAATAGAAGATGTCCACCTCTACATTAAGATTGTCTGCATAGTGGAGAATGGCACTGAATGAGCTAATAGCACAAATCAGATGCAACGGACTACCAACTTATTTTGTGACCTTCAGCTGTAATGATCTCAACTAGCTCAACATGAGAAAGGCAATTCTGATAGAAACAATGTTCAAATTTCGAACGGAATGCGTGTTTCGTCTGGCACATCTCCAAATGAGAAACAGCTCAAAAAAGTGCATATTCCTAAACAAACAGAAGTCTGAGCAACGACACAGAATACTCCAGTTCGACAAGCAAGGACATGGCTTAGGATATGCTAAGAATATCTTCGATCGTGATTTTCGTACGCTAAATAAGACCTCTTTGTCACATTTACCCTAACTATTTTGGTATTGAGTTATTTCAAGAGCAAAAGTGCTAAAAACACGCTTTTTAATACTTTTAGGTAAAAAAACCTAACGTGATAAGGTAATTCTGTAGCCATATTCGGATTCAACAAAAAATTATTTCAGATAGGACTGTTCATCATGAAAAACAAAATCCATACAGGCTACAGGCCTTTGTAATTAATACCGAATGAATTTGAATGGTTGTGTTGTTATTCTGGCTGTTAAGATTTTTTAACTTCTTACTATGCCAATGCCAATCCTCTTCATGCCATACACAATCGGTTGTGAACTCTTCCTCAAGATAAATTATGAAGGAATATGGTATAAAAAATTGGGAATAACCGACTTCTATCCGTTAAAAATCACCAAACCAACCATTTATATTTTACAAACATCTTCCGTTATTTTGGGCAGGCAAAGACCTTCGTCAATATTATAATTGGTCACAACAATATAAATCTTCTACTAACATGCCGCCAAATCACAGACCAACAAATAATGTTAGATTATTTAGAACTGGCGCACGTGTTGAACAGCAATCAAAGTCGACCTCTAACAATTAGATCCAGTTTACATCTCTAGTACACAGTTGAAAGTCCTTAAGAATTTAAATTACTCCGTTCAGAGAGCGAGCATCCACAATGTTCAAAATTTATTTTCTGAAAATTTGTGCCGTTTGTACACATCACAATATTAAGTGAGCAACGTGAAAATTGGCCGATATAATTCTTTATTCAGTGCTTCAATCTGAACGGGGCATCGCTGTTGGCTATTCGAGAATATAACATAATAAAACACAAACAAAGCAAAGCCCCACGTCAGCCTTTTTTTCTAACCTCAAAAAAACAGCTTGAAACTATAAAACCCAACAATATCAACCCTTAAACCTTACAACCCTATACCTTCATAGCTCAATAACCTTGACATCGATAACCTATAACCCTAAAACCCATAATCTCAAAATCTATAACAAAAAAACTTACACGCAAAACTCAAATCTCAATCTCGGAGAGTTTTAGATTTATAATTCCATACGTTCATCACTTCATAACCTCAAAATCCATAAACCCAAAAATCCTGAAGTGTAACATAAGATAATTGCATGTCGCAATATAACTCCGAATCATGTAGAATTAAATTTCATAACTCCACATCCCCATAACTCCATACAACCTAATACCTCAAAGCTCCATAACCCCAAAAGGCCATAACCCTATAACCCCAGAGCCCTATAACCCAGAAATTCCATAACCTTATAGCCCCCATAACCGTAACAACAAAAACACATACAAGTAAGCCTTCAAGAACCTGTAATCTCAGAAAGCTACAATCAAAACTTATGCTTGAGACTTAATTATTGTTTTGCAGAAAGTTTGAGCCAGACATTTAATCTTATTTCACATAAACTTTGGGTCTCCAAAACTATAATTCGAATACTCAATAAGGTAAAGATTTCCTGCATTGTAATAACTTACATTTAGCGATAGCCAGGAACAACGACGTGAACGTAGCAGGCTTCTGTTCCCTTTGGGGTGCCTGATTTACGTGAGTCCCCTCACCTCTTACGATTCTCAAAGAGCTTTATGACTTTGTAAGTAGCCATTTCATGTGTTTTCAGTTTTAGAGTGATAAAGCGTTCGTTTGTTTGTAAATAACCTTCATAGTGCATTTCTTTTGGGTTGGTTTGGCGTGCCTCTCTTCAAAGACCAACAGTAGTCTGCCAACAAATGGCTATCCTAAACACCCTAATATCTATTTCAATATTTTTTAAATTTTGGTGGAATATTTCATCCTGCTCTTCACTAAAATCGCCTAAATTTTCAGGAAAGTACTCAATATGAGAATGAAGAAAGTGCAGCTTTAGATTCATTTGGCATCCCATATTTTTAAAAATGTTTACCATATTTTCAACGTAATTAGGATCTTTCCTATTTCCTAGAAATTTTTTCGTAACGTCTCTAAAACTTTGCCAAGCTGCTTTCTCTACCTTAGTAAAAGTTCTCTAATTTGGGATCCATCAAAAACACCATTTTTTATTTTCAAGGAAGTTTAGGAAACTTTTTATTAGTATTACTTTTGTTACTCTCTTCAGCTTCAAGAACGGTAGGGCAAGTGACAGATTCAACAGTTGCATAAGAAATCGAAGATTTTGGTTTTTGTGCTCAAAAACATTCGTTAAACAAAAATTGCAATACTTCTCATGATTTTTTGGTTCCCCCCAGATCATTGGAGAAGCAAATGTCTGTTTCGTTTGTTTATTAAGTTCCAAGCAGCATCTTAAGAATATCGTTTTTGGAGTCCAATGATTGATCATTTCACTTGATTCTATACCAAAAAAGTCAAAATGGCCGACCAACATTACGAAGTCGAGTATTTAGAGGATTATTTGGACAGAAACTTCATTCAAAAACAAACGAATACAAATCAAACAAAATCAACAAAATTTATCTCTACACAAATTTCTAGCTTGACGATTTATCTGTAATTAAATGGAGACTTGTGGAGACCGCGCTAAAATTTATCTTAGCTCGAGCTGCATACTGAGCTTTACACAGTAATCTATTCATTTTGTCTTAAAGGCAGCTACCTAGGCAATTGTTGGAATTTGGAAGGTGTATTAATCATATAAAAATATTTCTTTCAAAAGTCCGACTTTACCTCGGAAAACAAATCAACAAATTTATATTACCCCTTCAATGATTCAACTTCAATCGACTTAAAATGTTGTGAACAAGTAGATGAATTGCCAAATTTATCAATAAAACTAATAACCTTAAGTAATTATCGTCGGTCTCGTTTTCGAGAAAATCTGTTTGACAGTTTTGTCTTCCTCTGCAACCTCCTCTATTCTGGAGTCGAATAAATCTAAAATTTAACACAAACTGCTGATTACCAAAATCTATCTTTGCACGAAATTTCGACCAAAACTATCAATATTTGTGAGAATGGGAGGCAAAACAAAAATAATAAAAATGTGTGACTGGGAGGATGGAAGGACGGACACGACATTTTTCGAATCGATGTTTCGGGGGCCTGGTAACCTAATTCGTAGAGAAATGTGAAACACTGTTACACAATTTTTATTCGCAATTATTGTACAATACTTAACCAATATAACTTCGTTATAGTGGGAAAAGTAAAAATAAAATGGAGGCTGGTTACTAAATTTATTTTCTTCAGATTTTTTTTCAAATGGGCACCAAAATAAATCTCGCAGGGGCGCCTTACAACGTCGCGCCGGTGCTGGTAGTAAGCCCCTTTAAACGAAATCCTATTCACTAAAAATTTATTGGCTAATATTTTTGTGTTGAGACAATTACAATTGCGAGTCTTTCGATTTTTGGCTATCGCCTAGCTAATGGCTGCAAAACGCGATATTAGAGTAGTTAAACCTCGCCGAGTAATAAATAAATTAAAAGCGAGTTAAAAAGAGAATGGTGAAAGTGACGATTTACGACATTGATGATTAGTCAAAACAATAACACGTGCCGCGTGCGTCATCTGTCCCCGTCTCACAATAAAACTATAATAATACCAAAAGGTTTTATTACCTGCTATCCGTCTTTATTAATACAATAGGTAAGTCATCATCCTCTATTTTATTGGTCTAAACTAAACTCATAACAAAACAGATGGGATTTCCGATCGCTTATTGGTCACTTTAACGTAATGTTTTAATTTCTTATTGTCTCGTGCACTGTATTCTTATACGTTTATTATGTGTACAGATCTTCCGCGTTTTTATTTTGTTTTTTTTTTTTAATATTTACAAATTTTTACAATTTTTCGTGTTACTGTTCGAAAGTCAAAAAAACATCTTGCTACTTTTATTCAGTTTAATTGAAATTATTCAACGATAAAGATGTGTGAATTTTAATTCGAGCGCGCGGTATATTTTATGATCTTGTTGATCGGTGATTTTTTTTTTTGTGTGTTTTTCGCGTATTTTTAATATACAAATGAAGCGTAACACATATACACATGCAAAATTCATTCATAAATTTTGCTGTTAATTCTAAACACAATGAGTGTGTGTGTGTATGTATTGTTGTGTTTTGTATATTAATGTGAGGATGAATCATAACCGATTTCTGTGTAAAAATTCAATGTAAATTCGTTCATCTGATTTTATGAAGAATTTTAAAATGATGTTGGATGAGTAAAGTGTTGTTTTGTAAAAAATAAAAAAGTAAAGTTTAGTGTTCTAGTGTTTATAAATGTTCAAGTGATTATTTTAATGTATCTTAGAGTAATATTGTGTGTTTGATAAAATATTATCGTGTGACCTGTTCGTTATACTATGTACATATATATACGGAGAGATAACGCTTATCGGTTTCGTGTAATGTTTAATACATCTGCGGTTTTGTTTGTGTATTTTGTAATTACCACAAACAAATACTTTATATAGGTTATGTGATGTCATTTTCTTCGAAAAACAAATGTACCTTTTACAGCGAATTTAGTTAATTTCACGAAATTGATTCGTTCTATAAACCTTGAACAGGTGTTAGGTGAAAATGTGTTTGTTGTATTTAAAAAAAATTCTTATTGTTATATGATATGCGTGCTTTGCACCCGCCACCATCTCTTTAAGTGGCGATTTAGATATATGTAAATATAAGAAATTTATTGTTGTGTTACCGTAAGCCGGTTCGGCAAATGGATCAATTTGTCGAACTCTTTAGCAGGGTGGGAATGATTTAAATCAGTTTTTATTTGCATAAGCAAATTAATCCTTTATTTAAGATGTTATGGCTTTATGGGCTGATATCCTTATAGAGAAAAAGTCAGATTCGAAATTGCGATCGACGATTTATACATACGAAGATCTATCTAACTAAATTTCCGAACCAATTATAAACCACATCTTAGAGTCGAAACCTTCTTCGAAACACACTACGCTTTTCATTATACACCACACAAATAAATCAACTTTCTTGTTGTTTTTTTTAAATACTTGTATTTTCCCACCTTGTCTTAGATAATGGGATTCTGAGATATATCAAATTCTGTCAGTATCTAGCGAATTCTGAGATGGTTTATATCGAATTCTGACGTGGTATTTCGAATTCCGACATATGCAAATTTTAAATGATATGTCGAATTCTGACATAACTTGTAGAATTCTTAAATGATATATGAAATTTAACGAATCTTACAGATTGTACCGAATTCTGAGATGATATACCGAACTCTGACATGATGTTTCGAATTCCCACATGATGTATATAATTCGGATATAATAAGTCGAATTCGGAGACGACAAACGAATTTACATCCTGTGTGAATTTCGACATAATTGTGACAGATACATCAAATTCTGGTAGTATATAACAAATTCTGACATGATATATCAAATTCTGATAGATGTATCGAATCCGATAGTTTGTATCGAATTCTGGTATTGTGTTCTGGTATATGCTATTTTAAATCTTTACATAATACATATGTCGAACTCTGTCGTGATATAATACTTTGACATCGTATAAAGAATTTTGACATGCTATATCAAATTCTGAGATGATTTATGATGATATTCCAAATTCTAACATATATCAACGATATATCAAATTCTGACAGATACATCGAATTCTGACAATATATGGCAACTTTTAAGATGATATACCGAATTCTGACATGATATATCGAATTCTGGCATAATATATCGAATTCTAACAGTATATAGCGAATTCTGAGATGATTTATCGAATTTTGACATTTGACAAATCGAAATCTGTCATGATATAACGAATTGTGACATAATAAGTAAACAGAATTCTGACATGATATATCAAGTTCTGAGATGATTTATGACGATATTCCGAATTCTGACATATATCAACGATATATCAAATTATGACAGATAAATTGAATTCTGACAATATATAGCAAATTTTAAGATGATATATCAAATTCTGACATGATATTTCGAATTATGATATTATATACTCGTACAGAATTCGGCTATGATATTATGTCGAATTCTGTAATGATATATTAAATTCTGACATGATATGCCGGATTCTGGCGTAATATATATAATTTTTACATGCTATATTCTGACAGATATAGCGAATTCTGAGATGATTTATCGAATTTTGAGATTTTACAAATCGAATTCTGTCGTGATATAACGAATTCTGACATAATAAGTAAACAGAATTCTAACAGGATATATCAAATTCTGAGATAATTTCTGATGCTATTCTGAATTCCGACATTTTAACATATATAATATTCTGGCAGATACATCGGATTCTGACAATATATAGCAAATTCTGAGATGATATATCAAATTCTGACATAATATTTCGAATTCTGGCATAATATATAGAATTCTTACATGCTACACATATTCTGACAGATATATCGAATTCTAACAGGAATACCGAATTCTAAAATGATTTGTCGAATTTTGACATTTGACAAATCGAATTCTGTCGAGAAATAACGAACTCTGACATAATAAGTATAAAAAATTCTGACAGGATATATCAAATTCTGAGATGATTTATGATGATATTCCGAATTCTGACATGTATCAACGATAATCAAATTCTGACAGATACATCGAATTCTGACAATATATAGCAAATTCTGAGATGATATATCAAATTTTGACATTATATTTCGCTTTATGACATTATGCACTCGTACAGAATTCGGATATGATATGTCGAATTCTGTGATGATAATCGAATTCTGGCATAATATATAGAATTCTTACATGCTACATTCTAACAGATATATCGAATTCTAACAGTATATAACGAATTTTGGGATGATTTATCGAATTTTGACATTTGACAAATCGAATTCTGTCGTGATATAACGAATTCTGATATAATAAGTAAACAGAATTCTGACAGGATATATCAAACTCTGAGATTATTTCTGATGTTATTCTGAATTCTGACATATAATATCATCGATATATGAAATTCTGATAAGATTTATTGAAATCTGATGTAGTATATAGAACAATAACGCAAGTCATGTGTTATTTGTAATTATAAAATGGATAGTTAACCAGAGATAATAAATCCAGCCTTCTAACTAATGATATCAGCGTGTCAATGTTGCCTTTAAACCAAGCACTACCTCAAACAAAAATGCATTCGGTTATAGACGCAGGTTCTAAAGAAATCACAGTTACATTTGACTCTGACACAAATATAAAACTCTTTATTGAAATTGCAGAATTAGAAGACTGGCCTTACCCTCAGGTTACCAAACCAGAATATAAATTATCAAAATTATTATTATTTAACGCAGGGTGGCAATTATCTGATGTAAATCAACCTGTATTTAGATCAGTTTTTATTTTTTTATGCAATTTAATCCATTATTTAAGTGGATCTGTCTTTATTGAATGTTATCCTTATACCCTTGACATACAACGATTTAATAAAACGAATTTAGTGAATTTTTCAAGTTCAGTCCTGGTATGTCAACCTCAGTTTTGATTACTTGAATGAGACTAGCTTAATCGGATTTATTGAACCGCCGTCTGTTTTGAGTATTAAAGAGATAAACTCAGTTTCGAAATTATGGACGACGCGATTTAGACGAAGATCTATAACTAAATTTTCGCAGTAATTATAAGCTACATTTAATTTTTACTGGCAAAATTAATTTAAAATTAAAAGTTGATTTAAATCAAAAAAATCAAATGATTTGTAGTTTTTTAAAAAATACATGGATTTTTTCCACTCTGCTCTTTAGTTGGGAATCTGATGGGAATTTTGTTGGTTGAAAATGAGAGAACCAAAGAATTGGTTTACAAATTCCTGACTGTTGAAATTTCTAGATGCATTCGATCTGTAATAAATGGGTAATTAAATACTTGTTTTTGATATTTTGTGACAATTTTGATTCGTCTGTGTGCATCAGGTCCATTTTTTGCACTAAACTATTCACCACTAGGCTGGTAACGAAAAACTTGCTTTCTAGTTTAATTTTCAATTAAAGGTCGGTACGCAGCTTGAGCTAAGCTAAATTTTAGCGCGGTCTCCAAAAAGATACAGATAAAAAACGAGCTAAACAAAATGTGTAGAGATAAATTTTGATGTTAATTAATAGAGAGTTTTGTGTTAGTTTTGTATTTTGTGTTTTAAAAACTTAAATGTCAAAATTTAGCGTACAATTAATGTTCTGTGCATGTAATTTGCTGCGAAAAATTGTGGAGACTTTATAGTGGTGACATCTATATTACAATCCGCAAGACATTATTTTAAAGAATTTTTACGCGTTAAAACCTAGTACGCTGTTCAAGTGAAATGAAATTTTCACTAGTCTCCAAAAATAGGAAGATAAATTTGACGTGAACATTTAGTTTGACGAGTTTCGTAAATGTTTTAGTGTGTATAAATTCATGCTGTCTCTGAAAACATATTTTATACAATAAAATT
Source organism: Tipula helvola (assembly GCA_963556165.1). Classification (NCBI taxonomy): domain Eukaryota; kingdom Metazoa; phylum Arthropoda; class Insecta; order Diptera; family Tipulidae; genus Tipula; species Tipula helvola. Next base: position 367,570,507 of record OY744481.1, read on the forward strand.
CACTTCAATAGTTTATTATCCTCAAAACGCAAAAACAAATAAAATTATCAAATTTATCGTCCGGGAAGATAAAAAAGAAGTGAAAAATGTGTAGAGATAAAATAGTGACATCTGTATTCTAATACGAAAACTCACATTTCGCTAGCTAAACTACGTACCGCAAAGTGAAATTCAGCATTGAAATTTTCATTTTCGTTTTCGCTTGTGTTAATTTTATATGAAAAATTTCATTTCACTTCAGCAGCGTACCGGCCTTAACTCCGTACCGGTTAGCGAATTTTTTTATTTTCACTTTAGCTTACGTATGTCACACTCGAATATGACAATGTACTTACGATCAACGCTCTGTAAAATTTTAGCCTTATGGCGTTTGAAAGAAACACTACTGCTCCCTCCCATCAGTATTTACTTCCCCAATAGCAGTTTGTAAAATTTCAATATTTAGAATTAGAAGATTAAAACACTTCTTCGGCATCCCACCTCTATCGTGATTTAAACACGCAACTCGGTATATTTAAATAGATCCAAATGACACGTACCATATTTCTTTGATGTTTCGTTAAATCCAAACAAACTCAACGGATCTTGTTTGCTTGAGTTAGATTCTGTTACCTTGTGTCTTTGAATGGGTTTGGGATTAGGTTGATTTAAAATTAGGTTTTGTTAATTTCGAAATGGCGGCAGTCGTTTCCATGAATCCTACTAGTTTCATCGAGTTCAAATTAATGAAATCTAACTACAATCCCTGTTTTTACTAACACGAACTCCAACAGAAGCCGATTTGAACCTTTCATCGAAACATGCTAAATATCCGTCATATCGAAATATGTTCTACTTCTGTAACTCTGTCACGATTAGATTTTTCCAACTTTGTTTTGGAAACTTTCTTTGTAATGTAGGATCTACACGTTAATTCTTCTAAAACTGATATGATTATATCTACCAGGAATCGTAATATTGGTGAACTAACTGTGCCTTTACTTTTCGGGAGGCCGATTAACAGATCCGACCGCGTTAAGCATTTAGGTGTCTTCTTGGACAGTAAACTTTCCTTGAAATTTCACCAGGAGTATAAACTTTAAAAATCGACTGCCGACTGTCATGGCAGTGTAGACGAGCCTTTGGGAAAACCTGGGGTCTAACTCCCAAAATGCTGTCTTTCATCTATAAATCATTGGTTCTACCAATGTTATCTTATGGTTCCATGGTATGGTGGCTAGCGGTTAAATTAAAGGCTTCAATCATTAAACTTAAGGGTCTACAAATTATTGCTTGTATAGGGCCATTACAGGAGCCATAGCCTCAACTCACCTTCTTGCCAAGGAATCAATTCCATTCTTTCCATACACTGATGTCTGAATTCAATTTCTCTAAATTATATTTAGTGGTGCGACCTTCGAGAGATTAGTGGAGATCACTGGATTTCATTTTCTGATGGCTCTCGCTCTGATAATAGTTCTGGTTATGGAGTGTACTACCCTACGTTTGATTTAAATTTTTCAGGCTGCCTGGGCTGGTACTGCACAGTTTTTCAAGCGGAACTACTTGCTCTTATGCTCTGCGTAATTGAGGCATAGAAGATGAATCCAGTTTTAATCATTTTTATTGGAATAGGGCCGAAACGCCGAATTTCGAAAGGCCGAACGCTGAAAGGCCGAATGTCGAAATGCCGAAGGTGTCGAAAGGTCGAATGTGTCAAAAGGCAGAAATGACCAAATATCGAATAGCTGAATGGCGAAAAGCCGATTGTGTCGAAAGGCCAAATGTCGAAAGGCAGTTTGTGTCGAAATTGATTTTAATTTTTCATCTTTTTCTGAATGAAAATTTTCAAAATTTTTATTGTTATGAAAACCAAAATTTATATTTTTATCAAATGTTTAATAGTAAATCGGGTTGGCTACCTTATCTAGAAAAAAATAATACAGAAACTGAAAATCCCGAAAAAAATCCAGAACCAAAAACATTCAGAAATTACAATTAAAATTTATGTCTATCGAATTTGACTTTTTCCGATTATGGAAATTGCTCCGCCAACCTTGCAGACACAGATCAAAGGAATTGTATCGATCGTATTGCTTCTACTGAAAGATGTATCACAAATATGTGTCGGCCTTTTGACCCATTCGACTTTTCGACATTCGACATATTCGGCTTTTCGACATATTTGGCCATTCGGCCTTTCGACATCCGACCCATTCGGCCTTCCGACCCATTCGGCCTTTCGATATTCGGCCTTCCGACATTCAGCCTTTCAACATCGAACGATTTTTATTGTGATGCGCCAAAACTAAAAATCTCTCCAATTGGGGCTGTATAGTTTTTAAATGGGCATACTAGAAGAAGCTTGCTTTGTAAATATACCGTTCGTTCCTACTTGTATGATGTGTCACTATGTCTTTGTGTTCCCTTAAATGTAATCCGGTATTCTATCCTTCTTATTTTTATTGTTCGAAAGTCACGATCGAAATAATTTATTTCTAAATTTTTTTTTAATGTTCACCACACAACAGTAACAACAAAGACGACAGACAAATACACATATTATACTATATTATTAATACTAAGATAATCACTTGAATATTAATTTCAAAAAGTGTTTTTTGTTTTTGTTTTTATAGTTTTAATTTTCGTTAATTAAAAAAATTAAAAAAAAAAAAAAAAAAAATTCAAATTTAGTCGAATTCTGGTGGTTCAAGTGAATGTTCGCTCGCGCTAAGTTCAAAATCATCAATGTGTAGTGAGAATTTCTTTTGAATTCTATATCAACGCATCGTGTAAGCACCTGGATATCTAATCTGTATGCAAATATGGCTGCAAGCCAATCAGAAGCCAATATTAATAGTAAACATGATAACAAATCATTAGTAAATAGTAAATTTCATGATATAAAATTTGTGTTCAATGCTATTGTACCGAATCGTATGAAATTATTGTATACGACGTCGTCAAGTAATAATAATTCGTTTGATCAGTCGCTTGAATACAAGCCGATAGTACGCGGTAAAAGTGATGGTGATGTTATAAAAAATTTAAAACAAAAATTGTGGCCATCGCATATCTCAGCCGATGGTACACTGTGTGGTTCAACTTACCAGAATACGAGTATTAGTGATAGTGCTATTTATGATAAAAATTACGTTGAGTTAACGAATAGTGATAAACGTATTTTTTTGATCGGTGATCATCATCAACGTCATCATTATCATGTGGATTTAAAAAAATTGCTCGGAAATTCCTCGACGCCCAATAAAAAAATTACACCGACTCATCAACCGTATAAATTAAATTTATTAACACCGCCATCTGATACAATGTTTATCGATTCGGATTTTGAATCAATGGACCAAGATCGTTACGACAATAGTATCGGTGGCAGTCGATCAACAATCTCATCGATCGAAGACAGCCTAAAAATAATCGACGAAAATACGGTAATCGAATGCAATAACAATGAGATACATAAACCGGTAGTGAAATTAAAACGAAATCGTCGTCTACTCAATATATTCTCATCGGGGCGACGTAAAAAATACCGGTCTGTAAATAATGGATGTGAAAATGATGAGAATCGTCGTTATGCACCGTTGACCCGTGAAAATATTGCCCGATATTGTGCCGCCAAATTAAAATTATTTGGATCGGGTGAACAACACGGCGACGATCCAATTGAATGGGGTGCGAATTATGATTTTTCATTTTCATGTGAACCGCCGACGTCCGATACGGAGGAGGCAAACAATAGTTTTGATACTACAAATAAGTCAAACGGTGATTTTGTTAGTAAACAATTTGTTATACCAACATTTAAAATTGATACGGCACCACCAAGTGAATATAAATTGGAAATAAAAACAGCTGCAATTGCATCAGCATTACGTCGATCGATGAGTGATCCCAATTATTTGCAACAAATATCAAGCGGTTCAGATAAATCGATTTCACCATCTGTCTCGGATATTGAATCAGATTGTGATTTATTGGGTGTTATGGAATCTGCTCTAATGCCCGAAATAAATCGTATTAATTGCGCTAATGTTAAAAATTTGGAAACAATATCGGTAAGTCATACACAATATTTTAGTAATGAATAGTTTAATGAACTGGGTATGTAAATTTAATTCATAATATCTAAACACCCCTATATTCAAATTAATTAATTCATTTTGTATCTACGTGATTTTTTGTGCGTTTGCACAAAAATTTTCTTATAAATCACTATTGAATTGCGCATGAGCGACTTCTTTTTTTTTTTTTTTTTTGGTCGGCTGTATCTTGTCAAATTTACACTGCTAATAAATTCTTAAATTACGCGATTTATTATTTATGATTATCTTTGTTCTACGTGCGCGCATTTGACGATCGCATCGCGGATGATGTGGTGCGCATGGGCAATTACCCGATATAATTTCCATGAGGTTTTAGTTTTTGATTTTTTCATATACGGGTAATGAATTTTTATTAATTAATTAAAAGTTATAATTACCCAATTTGATTATTTATAGTTTTTTATGTACAAACGATAACAAAAAATGTCGTCCCTTAAATGGGTAAATTAAATGTTGACTGTCTTTATGTGTTGGTATATAGATGTCTCTATAAGTAAATAGGCTATTATTTTACTTTGTACCGCTATTGTTTTTTTTTTTTTTTTTTTGATTAACGGTATGTTCAGTTTAAATTTTATGTTACATGTATGTCATTCTTTAAAGGGGGGATGGTACAATCCAACGTTTATTTTTAAGTCAAATTTGGAAGGTGTTGTTTGACCATCAGGTTTGTTGATTAAAAAATGTTCATCTCTTATACACCACGAACTTAAATAAATAAGTTGAATTATTCTCAATTCAAACAAAAGTTTAAACAGCGTTATCAACCAAAATGGCACACATTACAAAAATTTGAACCGCAGAGTTCCGAACATCGTTACGTACTCCACCCATATAGCTAAGTGTTATGTACATACTTTCAGGGAAACTATCCACAGGATTAAATTTTATTTGTTTTGTGAGCCTGAAGAGAAGTGGCCGATCTTTTTGGACACACCATGTTTTCGAGTCCTTTGTGGATTCCACATTTCTTACAAAGAATAACGGTGGAACTTCGCTGGTTTACTGTGATTATCCGCGGATAGTCGCTTTATAGTAAACAAAAGACTTGTTGACATATAGCAAGTTATTCTTGTTTTGGTTTACAAGTCCCTATTGAACGCTTTTATTGCAAATGTGCTATTTGTAACGCTTACAGAGATGACCGTACGATTACCTATCATAATGATACAAAACCCTTCATCAATGTTCAATGACTAAACTTTTGGGAACTTTTGGCACCTCAAACGTTAGGTGTCTCCTAGATAAAGTGGTCATAGATAAAGTCGAGGAAGAGGAAGTAAAGTTCCTCAGAGTGTTCTATAACCGGAGGTAGCCGCTTTTTCGGTTTATTTAACCGCATACTTTTACAACAAATAACATTAAAATTGATGCAAAATTGTGACGGTGTTTACGTTTTTAGGACGATAACTTTCCACACGCTGAGTAACCCATCCGTCATGGTAGATTGTTAGTTGATGTTCCATTAATCACTTTGTATTTTATTGATTGATTGATTGATTTGGGTGTACGATCAAGACTAAGCAAGGTTCCCGGTAAGACGCCGGGTCCACCGTACACCCTTTTTACATATAACAAAACCGAAGGAAAGGAAAGGTATGTTAGTAACAAGGAATCGACCCGGTTCCAGACACCTAAGTAGTCGATAGTTAGTATGTTTTTGTTAGTAATATATATGATAAAATAGTTAGCACAGGACAATACAATTTCTAAATTACATGTTCGCTGGATGCTTGAATTTTCTGGATGCTGAGGGAGGTTTTTCCTCTATTTCTGAAAATTTAAATCGAAATTAATTACTTATAGCTAACTACTACTTTAAAATATACTAAATAATTATGCCTCTGAAAATGATGTTTTAAGTTTAGATCAAATTTTCGAGCCCTTCTAATAAATAAAATTAGTTTCCGCCACCTGAGCGCTGAATGCTTAAAGTTTCTGATAAAAGTATTTCTTGTTTAAGATATCCGAACTAGAGACCTTCAGCACATGAAGCACACATTCTGCAGTTAAGCTACCTACTCCTACATTAGCTTCTTGCTGATCCTGGAGAGTTGATTCATTCTGAAAATCGGCATTAACTTTATTCCTTAAAAATAATTAATTCTGGATTTATGTTGTATTCTGAAAATTAATTTATTTATCAGTAAACCGAGGAAAAAACTACTCTAAAAGTATATATACTCTTCACATTTATATTAATAAATAATAACTGATGAATAAAATAAAAAAGCTGCCATTCCTGGTTTCTTTATTCTGAAATCAAAGTGTTTCCAATCCAATCCTAAAACTAAAGTTTAGCTTAAACTAATCTTACACATGAAGCATTTATCCGCTAACCTGCCACTCAGATATAGAAGTTTGATCTGTGATGAACGCTGTCCTTATTTTGATTGATACGGATGTACGACCAAGTCTCAGCAAGATTCCCGGATACGCCGGATCCACCGTACACCCTTTACATAAAACAAAACCGAGGGATAGGAAAGGAATGTTAGTATTAGAGACTCGGCCCGGTTTCAGCCACCTATGCAGTCGATAGTTAGTAAACTTGTTAGTAATAAATATATTAAATTAGTTAGCACAGGACATCACAATTTCTAAACTACTAGTTTTAGCTTCTTGTTGATCTTGTAGAGATGTGTCAAAATATGACCTTATTCTGAAAGTCAGGGTTAAATTAAATATTTAATAAACATGATTAATTCTGGAACTGTGTAATATTCTGAAATAAATTACGTTATTTTCAGCAAACAAGGGTGAAACCCCATTAACTATTTAAAATTTGGTTTAAATTAATTATTTATTTATCGCTAACTACTATTGTAAAATAAACTAAAAAAAACTAAAAAATAAACTAAAAAATTATTTGAACTTTGAAAGTTGCTGAATCAGATTATTTTAATAGATATAACTAGTATCCGCTGCCTGACCTTTGAATGCCTAAAGTTTCTGGTAATCTGCCTTGGGTTTCTCCACAAATTCAGCTCTGAAATACTCGTGGTCTATTTGTTAAAATTGTTATAGCATAAGTAATTAATTAAATTCATCATTATGATCATGGTCAATTATATCCCTGAAAATTTAAATCTAAATAAAATTAATCAGTTATTTGCTATTTCTATGTAGGTGATCATCATTAAGTCAAACTACATTCAAAACCTATAGAACAGCAGCTCCAATATAACCTGTATAGTAAATCCGAACAGTATCATTCACCCACTCAAAAGCTCCCCGCTACATCAGACACCATTTCATCTCAAAAATACAGTCGTTACCCTTCCACCAAAACTACAGAACTACAGAAGTTCACCCCGTGATGAAAGTGTAACAAAAATGTGTTAAAACGAAATAAAATAAAACAACTTAGATAAGAATAAAGATGACAGCAATCAATTATTCATTTATTTCTAACATATTAATCAAAATAATCCAATTTGTTTTTATATGATATGCTATGAAAAACAAAAATCAAATTTGTGTCATCGGACCACCACAACTACTGACAAAACATCAACTAAGATCACTCCACAGCAGCTTAGCCAACACATCCTCTAAGACACTGTGCATGATGAAAAAAATCCCCCACACACACCAGCAATTCAACCGCATTTCTTTCAATTTTCACTCCACTCATCCATACTTGAGGATTCTGAAGGTTGAGCCAGGTTCTGTGCGCCTTCCTGAAAAACAATCGAGATTTATCCCCCCCCCCCACTCCACCCAATAATCGCACTCCAGAACTCTCAACTTAAAAGTCAAAATTAAATATTTAAAACTTTCAAAATGTGAACCAATTTAAAGGTTAATAAGTTAACAAATTTACTTCAGATCCATTCCCAATTCAATTTCTCTGAAAATTGAAATCAAATTAATCAGTTGTCCCAAACAACCCCCAATAAACCGAACTGGAAGATTTAAATTCAAGTTTATACACTGAAACAAAGTATAAGTTAATATCTCTGTGAAAAATCAGAAGTATCCTCCCCAGCTGATTTAGGGTCGTGGTTCCAACTTCCGAAAATCTAGTGCTGGTTCAGCTCCTGTTAGATTACTAAGTCATAATCCAATTCACCAGTTCACCCGAAGTTACGTCTTATTTCGATTAGAAATATAAGTAAACACTATTGTAGAAAACGTCCGATTTGAATCCCAATCTTGCAGTGGCATTTCCTGATTGTGCGCATTGGGTGTTCTGCTTCGGATTTTGATCATCAAAATTATTTGACATTATTGTAATTACATATTACAAATCTAATACAAATACATTTTTAATAATAATTATGAAAAACTTTTTATATGCATATCATAATAAAGTTTTTAGATTTTTTAGAATACAAAATACAATCAAAAGCAAAAATTGCTTAGTCTAGTCATTCGGCGCACGATTAAAACATTACTAGAGAACACCGCAGGTATATGGGCAATTTCTACATACAACTCGAAAATCAATTTACGGATCATTTTAAAATGAATGTAATTCACATCTATTTTAATTATTAAATTACGTGATTTATATAAAAATTTACAATTTATGTACATTTTGATAACACAAATATGTATTCATAAATTGTATATTACTATCGCGACACTGTCATGACAGCAATAACGATCGTCACTATGTACTTTCCATTTTGGTTTTCTCCTTCTTTACACTATACCAAATTCCACTAGGTATTGCGTAAATGAGATAGCCCATAGTTCGCTCAATACCAAACGAAAATTCCCCTTTAGCTACACACGCACATCTACCTTGCATATAAAATCATAAGAACCAAATGACATGTTTGATGTTCACGTTCTTACGATAAGAGAAAGACCAACTATACTATATCTCCTGCATTCTTTGCCTCGCGCTCGTACTTATATAACTCACCCATTCACACATAACAAACACAAACACGATCGAGAAGGAGATGGAAATGCCTCATGTCGGCAAACATAATCATCACAGTTGTCTCGTTCATGAATACATCGAATACAGAGAATGAGACAAGTAAAATAAACCACATAATAGAACCGTACTACATACTCAACCGCTCACACACATGAGAAAATAGATACATCAAACATTCATACATTATGTATTTTCATACAATCTTCCATGTGCGCCTGCGCAGTAGCGAAGTACCAATGCGTACATGTATTGGTATTCTCTAGTCTACATAATAAAAAATAAGACGCGTCCGTGCATGAAATGTACATAAATTCAACTGCATTTATACAATTTTCCCGATTTTAATTTTAATTAGATCTACATAATGGCCCCCACAAATATTAAAGCATGCATTATTAAGCAAGAAATCAAGAAATTAGACTTCTTCGCTATAAATCCAAAACATAACCTGACAAATGCATCCCGGTGGATTGCATTTTCCATATTCACTTATTAAAACTTTCACTGATTTCACTGATTTTACAACTTAGCACCATACTAATTAATTAATTAAATAGACACAAAATAAACACTAATTAATTAATTAAATAAAAACTCTATTTGTGACTAAAACAAATAATAAAATTAAATTAAATTAAATTTGCTAAGAGGACAACAAAAACACGTCGTTCCTCTTTGAATGTCAACGACCGACCCACTTTGTATTTTATGTACATAAATTAGGTTACTACTTTTTTTGCTACTAAGAATTTTTGTTCTACCCGTTAACATGTCGCATACAGAGCAAAGCACCATAGGCAGACAATTAAAAATCAGATTAAACGCTGTGATGCGAAGAGACACAACGCAGAAAAGATTTTAGCTCACTGTCAGACTTTGGATAGTAGAACTTGAAGGAACCTTTGATGAACGAGACACATTTGATGGTCATAAATTCCCTAATTACAATTTCTGGATTCGCAAATAGTACTCAACAAGCTGAAAGCATGTGACATTTTTTCTCTATCTTTCAATTTATTGATTTTCAAAAAATATCAGGTAGCTTCGATATGGAATTAGATTGTGGTGCTAATTTCATATGGCACTTATAATTCGACTCATCTCTTCCCACAAAATTTTACTTATATCCCAGTCCTCCTATTGTTGGCTTTGTTCTCCTAAAAAAATAATTGTCCTTTCTTTTCTCTTGTTAGATTTATTTCTCTTTTAAAAAACTGTATTTTAAATTTATCTAAAAAATGTTTTCCTAACCGGAGTGTTGCGCTAAGAAATATAAAATCAGAAATATAAATTGTAATATAAATTACAGATACAGGCACAACAACTGATGTGTTCAAAAATACAAGAACCATTTCTTCCTCTTCTAGCGTAGTTCTCTCACTAAATTTTACACTAAAAAAAATCAAAATTCTTATTGGAACACAAACATATTTTTTGTTAGAGGTTCGAAACACGATTAAACATTTACATTTCTCGACTATTATACATCCAATTCTCTTTTTACACTGTCTTCTTTTACACGGGTTTTTGTTTTTAAATGATCACAATTGATAAAAGTAATTTTACACGGTCCTTTTTACACAGTTTTTTTTACCCGGTGAAAACGGATCACGGTGTAAAAATAGAATTGGGTACTTAGTTGTAAATTTAAGATAGTCTTGATTTATAATATTAACTAATACTTACATTTCCTCAGTTGGGGTAGTCAGTGAGAATTAAAAACTTGTTTTTAAAAGTAGATTAAAATTCAATCTGCTCCATTGTATTTAATGTTCACCTTTTATAAACAATTAAATGCTAATATCAGCATTATGGTTAAAAATATAAAAGTATGACACTAGATCCATAGGTTTGGGGTTTAACGTTCTAATGTTGATGAGTCAACATATTTCCGGCTCCAGCTTTTAGGGGTGCTGGTATTAAAAACTGATTTTGTGCCTTAAATATAAAATAGCGAAAAGTCCTATCAGGATTCCTATAGTTCAGTAGGAAATTGTGTAATGACTCATTTCTGTTGGCAGTCGTGTATTTTCCTTTATCATTCCTACATATCTCCCTTTCCAAATCGGAAGCCTTGGTATGTGTTTTATTTGTTGTTTACAAAGTGAATACCTTTAGGTTGATGGCTCCATGAAATGATTTACTAATGTTGTTATTTGCTGCACCGATAGCGAAGTTGTAGAGATTTTTATTCCTTAGCGTGCAACCAGCATTTATCGTCACTAATCCAGAGCAAACAAAGCTTTATGAGATTGCTAGTTCGCACTGGTTTTTTTTAGTCAATATGTTGAAAACTGTCAAATTGCATAAGTTGAAATATTTGACAACGGTTTACTTCTTCTGTTGTTAGAATAGCAAAATGTACTTGATGATTGTCCACTGCTAGATATTTTGTTAATGTTATATGTGATTGAGTGTTGTTATGATAGAAGACAGCGTTATGACTTACAATTATCACATTTCGTTGTGTTACCCTGCTACGCACATCCATGCTTTGATGTACATATATGAATGAGATCATGAATGTTGTGGCCAGGGATGGTTATTGATACTGGTGTGTGTATGTTGACGAATAAATTGCAGTTGGTCGTCTAATTGTGATGGCGCAAGTATCGATGAATGCAAAATGCTGTTGCGTGTCTTCTAAGTTTTTTTAGTATTAGGGGCAATTTGATCACGCTCATTAATACTTATTAGGTGAACCCTTTCCTCATATGTTCGATATTCGTTCGATTGTATCATTTCCAATCTTAATCTCTCTTAATTGTTTATCTGATTTTTCAATGATATCATTGTGAGGTTAGGATTATTGTTCACCAGCTTGATTGTGTTATCGATTATTGACGTCTGGTTTTTCATTAATGCCATGATGGTCGTCGTTCCTTGTTGCTTGTTTCAGCTGCCACTGAAGTTGTTCCAGGATTACGTCGAAGCTCAAACCAGAAAATCCTTTGCAAGCTGCCGCCAGTCCGCCTTGTGCTTGCTTAAAGGCATCGATCTCCTCCCAATAGCTCGTCATGTTGTAATAGATCAGTAAAGTCCCGAAATATATGCCTGTCGAATGATTAAAGGGGGTAACTTAGACCTGGGCTTCCGCATGCAGCAAATTGAGAGTATCGCTATTGGAAGATGATTTACCTTACATCCATTCTTTGCTTGCCTGTGATACTGCATTCTTAGTTTTTGGTCGTTCTTTTTGGGCACCGGTGGTCTATTTTCCATGGACTGTGAATTGTCTCGCTGCGTTGTTGTTCTCCCTGGCACAGTTTCGTCTAGATTTTGTGAGGGTGGTAGCTGTTGCTTTATGTTTGTAGCTTTAACTACTGCTGAATGAACAGGATCATCCTTCTTGCAATGTGTGTTGATGTTAAGGGTAGTCGGCATATTTTAGTGATATTCCTTTTAAACATGTTATTATTTTATTTAAGTGTGACTACCCCTATCTTAACGACTCTTACTAGTGGTTAGTTCGTGGGAGGAAATTTTTCATCTTTGAGGATTACTAGTTCTCCCAATTGGAGGTTAGGTTCTTCTTACAACTATGTTATCCTTCGTTGTAGTCGTGAGAGATAATCCGTATGCCATTTTTTCCAGAATCCTTGACAGAGTTTGGTCAGCAAATTATATCTTACGACGGTGTGGACTCCCTCTGTCTCAGGTAGTGGCGTTGATATGATGGCCCTTTATATAAGGAATTGTGCCGGACCCATAATCCCGTCATCATCTGGGTTGTTTGAGAGAGGAGCTAGTGGCCTAGAGTTAAGCATACCTCTATTGACTTTGCGCAGGTGTTGCTTTGTCGATTTGACTCCGGCTTATCATACTCCTCCAAAGTAAGGACTTTCCGGGAGTACAAAATGCCACTCATTTCCCATTTGTGCTGTATTACTCTTAATTGCCGCCTCCTGTTGTTTTGCCTGCCCTTGTAGTTGATTGTCTGCTCAGATTCCCCTTCTTGATATGGACTGTCGGCATGCGACGGTGGATTGCCTTCGTGGCTAGGCATATGAATATAGCAAGGTAGCCCTTTGTTGTTTTATTAAAGCGGCCTTTCAATAATTTTTTGCTAGTTTGGTCTGCACAGTCTACCCCGCTAGTGCTGGTGTTACTCGTTCTAGTGCAATGCCTTTTACCTTGCTCTGATATGGGTTACACACACTCATGTATAGTTTGACAAATTATATTCTTAGCATTTATTATCCAATACTGTGCTTTTCTGTATTATTGGATATTTTCCATCAACTTATAGATTATAATTGGTTAGTCTACCATTGACCTCTTAGCAGGTTATTTTCGTCTAGAATTTCCGTTTAAAATTGCACTGCTCCTTGGTCAGTTTTGATGTGCTTTTAATTTTTTTAATCCTAGTTCAAAAGCTTCCTGCTGTGCAACGCTAATTATTGAGATGTTTCTAGTTTTTGATTTTACATTAGATGAAAATCGTAGACCATATGCAATTCTGTGAACAAGCCGTTGTAATGATGAGAATCGATCAAATTCAATTACTGGTTCTTTCATTGTTGTTGTAAATGTTCTTATTGGTTTTCGTTCCATGCCTGCTTAGTGCATTTCTTCACTATCAATTTTTGTTGTTGGATAGCTCGGACCCTTTAGTCATGTTGGTCCGTTCCACCACTAAACTTGATTTAATCCATAGATGCACAGTCAGCAGGATTCTCATTAGACACCATGTGATGCCATTGGCTAGGATCGGTGTTGGTTTTTACCTCTGTTGTTGCTAAATAAGTTGCAAAAGCTGTTCCATAGGTGATAATTTTTAAACTATAAGTGCTCATTGGCTTATTTGTCTCAAATCGCGAGAGGATTCGTTGAAAATCTTGATCTTGGCATATAACGATGTTTTTCTCATCTGATCAATATTACTGTTAAATTGTCTTGTAAGGTTGGACCTACATGCATCATTTCCATATGGTTTAGCTGGATGTATTTGCTTATGAATTTATGATATTGATTCTTAAAGTCTTCATCCTTCTTGAATATTGTTTTTAGCTGCAAGCAATCTAGCTGCTGCTTTGCTTTAGATTCTCCTATTCCCACTTCTTTGAGTTTGTTGTTCTCAAGTCGGTTCTGAACCTCAAATCATCCATTTTTTAACTGGTTGTGTGTTTCTTCATAGTACTGTTTACATTCGATCTCTTCAGCAGTTTGGTTTCGTTTAGAATGCAGTTCTTTGGATTCCCAAAAGCATTTTAATTGCTTGTCTATGTCCACTAACCGAGTGATTGGAATGCTACTTATGACGTGAATCCCTTTTTACGACTTCTAATATCATTTTCCCATATTAAAAGATCAATAGATCTGGGCGCCTATTAAAAGATCAATAGATCTGGGTGTATCCAAAGAAGGGTAGGCTAATATTATTTCGTTTTTTAGTTCGCTATCTGAACCCAATAAGTTTTTGTATGAGCTGTTTGCTCTGTGGCAAAAGTAGCTTGTGAGCCTGGATTAAAACCATCGTAAATATTCTGTAATTTACTAGGGCTGTTGCTAAAAGTACTAGACCACAATTCTTGTCGAATACTGATTTGTTCAGCTTGGAAATACTGTGTTCTTGGTTTTTCACGTGTAGCAAAGTTCACGAGAAAATTGAATTCATTTTTCAATGAAAATTAAATAGCTAGCCAAAAGACTTTAATAAAACTGTGATAATATGACCGCTTCACTAAATCTAGCAATCAGCGGTTAAACGTCCACAGCCGGTACTGTCCTGCGCAAAGCGGGTCTGACCGTTACTCCAAACCAGACCCCAAATCTTACATATAATGTATCAGGGTACACAAACATAAATTACCCGAATTGACTGTGGGAGTAAATCACCAAGGGAGCTTAAATATTGAAATCGTTGAATCGTTTATTATTGAAAGGGCACATGTCCACTTTTTGTTAAAATTAGTATTATGACAGTATTGTAGCACAGACACGTAAATAGGTTCTGTGACAAGATAACACTAGAATATGGTATCTGTACTACAATACTGTCATAATACTAATTTTGACAAAAATTGGACATGTCCCCTTTCAATAATAAACGATTCAATTACAATAACACACTAAACAATTTCAAAATTTGCCTTTGGTCGTAGGCAATTACTCATCAACTGTAAGCATGACCTTTAATTTAAATGTAAGATTTCTTAGGTTGGTCATTCTCATTGCAATGACGTTATCAGACGGCTAAGCAAACCTTGCCGCGAACCTCTGATTTCGCTCGATTTATATAAATTCGGAAGGAACTTCACCATTTCTTATCCTATTTTGATGAAATTAAGCATGTACGATGGAAATGGGATTCTAAAACGATTTTTAGATGAAGTTCTGGAAAATAACCAATTAGGAAGGAACTTGGCCATTTCTTAACCGACTATGATGTAATTCGGTAAATACGACTTGAAATCGGTAAAGAAACAACCAAGTACCATCTTAATGGGATTTGTTCCAAATCTTCATGTAAAATTCATTTTACAACTACATAATATCATCATAATCGGTTAAGAAATGAAAAAGTCCTTTCTAATTGGCCATATTCCAGAATTTCATCTAAAACTCACTATAGAATCCCATTTCCATCATGCATCCCGAATTTCACCCCAATCGGTTAACCCTCAACCACTGTTATGATTTTTATTTCATGTAATTTTAGAAAATTTGACAAACAAATCTCGTTTAATTCAATTATTTCAAATAAAAATCATAAAATCTACAGTGGAAGAGTTTAAAATCTTCGAGTGGTAATATTTAGAATAAAAGAAATATTTAATATTTACATTCGAAATAGCCGCATCGGCGCATAAAAGTGTTTAAGGGTTAAGAAATCACCAAATTCCTTCCTAATAGGCCATATTAGAATTCCGTTTCCATCGTACATGCTGAATTTCAACAAAATCGGATAAAAATGGCCAAGTTTCTTCCTAATCTAGATATAAATCGAGCAAAATCAGAGGTTCGCGGCAAGGTTTGCCTCGCCGCCTGATGACGTCATTGCAATAATATTATGCATGAAGCATGAAGCCTAAGGACCATCCTAAGAAATCATAAATTTAAATTAAAGGTAATTTTTACATTTGATGAGTAATTGCCCACGACGAAGTTGTAAAGATATAGTGCGGCAAAGAGTTGTTTTCTACACGATTTTGAACAACAAATCATCGTTGAAAGTCCTTAATATTCAAAAGCTTACCGTCTAAAACTGATTCAATAAAATAGTTTCAGTTTTTAGTTATACATATTTCAATACAAATTTTACAACAAATTAAATTCACAATAAATCAATATGGAACATTTTTTTATTAATTATTATTGCTACGATTGTAGATTTGGGGAAAATAAGTAGAAAAATTATTGTAAGTTATATTTTGCTGAACACTTGCTATTACTAATGTTTTGTTCGGAATTGTTGCTACATGTTGCGTTTTGTTCTTCGATTTAACAACACCTTTCTTTTGAAGTTCTGTTGACTTTGCTTTTTGCCTTTTTATTTGTTCTTTCTGTTTTTTCTCGATTGCTTTTTGTTTTTCTCGTTCTCTTTTTTCTTTTTCTCTAACTTGTTCTCGCTTTAGCTCTTCTTGCATTTTAGCGCGTTCCCTTCTTTTCCGTTCGGCAGCGCTTAATGGTGGGGCCATACCTGTTGAAAAAAAAACCAAATAGTTTTGTTTAGCTTTAATTTTTGAACTCTCCTAAAATATCTTAAAGTAAATGTAAAAATTGTGTTTTTAGACTGAAGTTGGGTGTGAATTTATATGAATTCTTGAGAATAACGAGATAACCAAGAGTATTTATGGTGATGTATGATTTAAATGTATGATTTCTTAGGTTGGTTATTCTCATTGCAATGACGTTATCAGACGGCTAAGCAAACCTTGCCGCGAACCTCTGATTTCGCTCGATTTATATAAATTCGGAAGGAACTTCACCATTTCTTATCCGATTTTGATGAAATTAAGCATGTACGATGGAAATGGGATTCTAAAACGATTTTTAGATGAAGTTCTGGAAAATAACCAATTAGGAAGGAACTTGGCCATTTCTTAACCGACTATGATGTAATTCGGTAAATACGACTTGAAATCGGTATAGAAACAACCAAGTACCATCTTAATGGGATTTGTTCCAAATCTTCATGTAAAATTCATTTTACAACTACATAATATCATCATAATCGGTTAAGAAATGAAAAAGTCCTTTCTAATTGGCCATATTCCAGAATTTCATCTAAAACTCACTATAGAATCCCATTTCCATCATGCATCCCGAATTTCATCACAATCGGTTAAGAAATCACCAAATTCCTTCCTAATAGGCCATATTAGAATTCCGTTTCCTCTTTTCTCGGGAAAATTGGTTAATTTGAATAACTGTTATTGTGATGTACAATTTTTTACCTTTTATTTCAGATGGTTTCACAGTTTAAACTTTGATTGATTCTCAAATTTTGACTTTTACTTAAAGTTTTATTTTTTTAAATAGTAATATGTACTTACTTTGGGTACTTTCGTACAAGAAGAGACCTTAACAAATGACTTTAAAAAATTTTAGAATAAGGGTATTTATATAAAATTATATTCTATACTTTTCTTATTTACGCCCTTTTCGTTTACTCTCTGCACTGTCTTAAATGTGTACCTCTTTTTCTTATTTACTTTATTTTGTTAAGTACATTTTGAACCTTTCTTTATTTTATTTACTTTTAATTTACACTGTCCGGTAAGAATATGGGTTTTACTTGTCGAGTTATTATTATTTTTTTCAACTAATTAGTTTTTTAGTTGCAGTAGTAGTCTGTGAAGAAGCTGCTTAGGTAAAAGAATGTAAGGCGCTAGCAAACTTTTCAACCTTGGTTAACAACAAAAACAAAACAAAAGTCATGAAGAACTTAATTACTCTTGGGTTGATTTGGTATTCATGGATTGATCTCATTACTCACTTTTTGATTCCATGCAACCACAATAAAATTATTTACTGCACCCGTCTGGGTAAATATAGTAAAATTCGCGAGCGCTCTTTTCGAGATAAAAAATGGAGAAATATTAAATAAAAATTATAAAAATTCTTGCTTGTGTAGAAAAAGTCATTCAACCCGTTTGTAATGG
Source organism: Tipula helvola (assembly GCA_963556165.1). Classification (NCBI taxonomy): domain Eukaryota; kingdom Metazoa; phylum Arthropoda; class Insecta; order Diptera; family Tipulidae; genus Tipula; species Tipula helvola. The sequence continues at coordinate 367,588,617 of OY744481.1, forward strand.
TTATTACTCATTCGGATAATTACTATGAAACTTTTTCCTCATTAGTAATAATTCAAGGGTGCTATAATGATGTGCTTAACAATTTCGTTGATTTAGAAAAGAAAAGGGTTTTGTAATTACGTGTATTTTGATTTGAATTTATGTATATGACGGGGAATTGTAGCGGAGTCTATAATTTATTTGGTTTTGTGATTGCCTTAATTAGATCAAAATGTGTAGTTCCATGAATATTGTTCAACGTTTTTTTTAACTTGGCAAACCTGTTTTCGGTATTAAATTCATTACATAATTGCACACATGGTTCGCATATTTTTTTGATTCATTGTCTAATTCAATCCTGATTATGCACGCTCGTGAAAAATCAAATTTGGAAACTAATTTGCTTAAAGCAGGGAAGCTTTGCCATAATAATAATACCAAACTACAAAGAGGGACAACAAATCAAACATCTGAAAAACTGATTAAACCAACAATAATGTGACTTTTTTATGTTTATTTCAAGTAAGCAAATTTTACAACAAATTAAATTAACAATAATTTAACATGTACTTTGCTACGATTTGTAGATACGGTAAAAATTATTATATGTTAAATTTTGTTGAAACTTTGCCACCAATAGCGTTTTGTTTGGAATTTTTGCTGCGTGTTGGGTACTATTTCTCGGTTTAACAACTTTCGCCAATTGTTTCGATTTTGCATTATTCCTCTTAATTTCTAAATTTAACTTTTCCTTTTGCCTTTTTATTTGTTCTTTTTGGCTTCTCGCCTGCTCTGCTTTCCGTTTTGCTTGTTCACGCTCTCTTCTTTCTTTTTCTCTAACTTGTTCTCGCCGTATATTCTCTTGCATTTTAGCCAGTTGCCTTCTTTTCTGTTCGGCAGTGCTTAGTGGTGGAGGCATACCTGGAAAGATATTTAGTTTGGACGATTGCTAAAATTCAATTTTTTTGAAACTCTCAAAAATATTTAAATAGAATAGGGTGGGTGAAATAATGTTTCAGGTGAAAGTTGCTTGCGTTTAGATCAAGTTCAGAAAAATAAACTTGCCCTTGATGTTTAATTTCAAGGTCATCAAAAATAATATGATAGGCTTGCTCCTCTTGAACTCAAACAACTTTTTCGTGAGACATTTTGTTCTAAAAGGCATAAATATCTCGATAATATTTTTGTGTTGTAACTTAAATCGTGCACATATACTAATATAATATGTTTAGAATCTCATTTCTATAATAGTGTTGAATATAAGTTATTGTGAACATTTCTCACCTTTTCTTGTAAACTTCAGCTTCACGATCTTAAGTGCACTAAGTTTTACTTTGAGTATCAGAACTACTCACAAGAACCGATTTTAACAAGTGACTTAAATATATTCAAGCTAAGGGTATTTATATATTTTTTTTCTGTGTGTTGCCCTTAGTTACTTTTACTCCCTCTTCTATTCTTAAATTGTTACCCCTTTTTTATTTACTTTATTTGGTTATGTACAACCAGAGACAACACATTTATCATAGATCTCTCTTTTGACTAAAAACATGAAAAAAAATAAACTTCTGATATTTCATTGTGTTGGTGTATTTTATATGGCAATGATTTTTAAATGCGTTGCGTATATAATACGTATATGCAATACAACGATAAGATGGGAAATATCAGAAGTTTACTTTTTTTCATAGATTTTAGAAAAATGAGAAATCTATGGTAAATATGTTGTCTCTGGTACAACTGTTCTTATTTCATGATTTCTTTACGTCTCTTTTCTTCATTTTATTTATTTTTAATTTTTACTATCCAGGTAAAACCAAGATATACAGAAAATAAGGTATAATATTGCGCATGCTGTTGCTATCCTTTTTTCACAATTTGACGTCACGTGAAGACAAAAATGCTGGTTTTATATGGAGTTTCGTGATATTTTTATTAATTTTTTAAATAAATGGAAATAAATGAATTTTTTTTTATTTTTGCCATTAATTATTTTTCGACTTTATGTTAAAATTAAACATTTCAATTTTGATTTTAGTTATATACTGCAATACTTTCGGAATTAAATCGCGAAAAGAGGCATGTTTTAATATTCGTGTCTAGAGCAGACTGTTTGAGCACATTGCATAACAAGTTTTGGAATTTATGAGTATAATTTTTTTGTTAAATGCAGAGAACGATTTGATTTTAATTATTTAATTCAAAAATTTGGGAGTGTTCGATTTTAAATATACTAACTTTGAATAATTCCTAGTACAATAAAACTATCAATTGTAATTCTGATAAGAACACATATAGAACACTAAACAGTGAATGGGTGTTTTGATTTATTTGTAGCGAAAACCATAAGACAATAAAGGAAATAAGCCAGATATTTAATTTTAATTTATAGTTTTATTTAATTTCCTTTTTTTCAAATTTATATTTTCTATTAACTGGGCGTTTAATAATTTGTGAACTGAATTTTTATTTATGTAATATACTTATTTTTCCATTTATATTTAACGTTGAATATGGAAATAATATTTGAATAGGTACGTGGATACCAATAATTTGAAGCCAAACGAAAATATATGGCAAAAATTTGAGTACATAACGTAAAAAAATAAAAGTTTTAATAATTGGTACGTAAAAGACCAAAAACATTTAATAATTTAATTGTTTCATGTTATGTATTCATAATTTTGTTTACCTTTTTTTCCATTTATCTTAGACATTATACACCCGAAAGAATTATTTCTCAAATATTTGGACCATAAAAAAATATAAAGCATAAAAAGGGTCTCGGTAAACTATCATTATCAATTGTAAATACAGTTTCTTAAAAAAAATTACGATTATTCTTGATTTATTTAAAAAATTAATCAAAAAACCGCCAAACTTCATATAAATGCCTGCTTTTTTGTCTTCACGTGACGTGATGCGCAAAGAAAGACGAAAATGAAACACGGGAATATACTACCTCTTTTTTCTGTATATCTTGAGGTAAAACCATTAAAATAAACGTAATTACCTTACCCGTTAAGAATATGGGCTTAACAAACTTCAAGATCTTTTTGGTTTAGTCCTTTATTTTATGACTAACAAATGTGGTTTAACAATTTTGTTAATTTTGGGAACGAGTAGGATCTAATAGGTCTAAAATTTGTCAGACCTTATGGGTGACCAAAATGCTTAGTACTCTTTTCAATACGATGTCTATTCAACTCTAATTTAAATGTGTCAAACAAGACCTCCCTTTTTAAAGTATCCCACTTGTGTTCGACACGATTTAGGTCCGGGGTTCCCCGACCAGCTGATTTATTTTTTTCAATGCATTTAATAATGTGCCCCAAGTCCGTGATAGTTTAATGCAACGTATATACATACTTGTCATGAAACGACCTTATTTAAAAATTCAGGTGACTAACCTACATTTGTCGTGTATTTGGATTAAGGCTTTATTAGAGAAATAGTACACAAGATTTCAGGTCATATTTTATGTGGGATCAGGGTGAAATTAATTAAAAACTTCAATCCTCTTCTACACTTGGGTATAAAGGAAATTATGGATGATGCGTTTAGGATGAACTCAAACTCCAAAATGGCCTGAATATGTTTGGACCATTGGGGATAAACAAAGAAACAGAATTCAGTCAAAAGTCGAGCTGGACGTTCATATTCTATCTGCAAAATTAAACTAAATTATCGCACTGTGTTTGTATCCAAAACTCTGGCACAATGAAAAATAAGGTGCTAGGTTAATTACAAAAATAGAAATACAACCAAATTTAGAAACGACTATCAAGCCAACATCCACCGAAAATGAGAGGAATGTTCCATTAGCGGGTAGGTTTCAAGGAAAAATTAAATCGTTATTGAGCTCCGCCAACTGTTGGCAATAATAAAATCAACGCTGATAGTTTAATTTTCAATTTTTCTGCAGGTAGATTCCCCATGATGGAAGAACGGCATCCCCCTGATTGAGTGATTAAATCAGCACATCAATTTTTTTTTAATTATTTTAAAATCTTACTTAATTTGTTTTCCCCCCATTTCTTGACCTTAAACTTAAAATAGTTTAAATTTTAACATTACATGCATGAGTCTTGAATCGCGGGAATTCCCGGGAATTAGAAAATCACAATCCCGTTTCCCCGGAATGTAAATGGTCCGAGAACAGGCAACCCTAATCAACACAAAATCAGTTCTCGAATAATTTCGAAAGTTGTATAATATGTAACGTCAAGCTACACTAGCTATGTCCCGTTTGTATCTCAAAATTTTTGATCTCGGCCAAGCTGAATTTTTCACAGATTAAAGTGTCATTATTAGCAAGTGATTTAACGTTAATTTAAAAAATTTTAAAAAATTGCTTTTTTTGTTATCGAGATACTAAAAAATGCAGATTAAAAAATCACCAAAATTCCAAAATTGAAAATTATTAAAAACTAATTATGTATTTCATAATTTTACATGTTCTTCTAGCTTTAAAAAACCGTTAGAAAACAAAAATTTTCCATTAGCGGGTGCGTTTCTAACGAAAATTAAATCTTTATTGGACGCACTCAGCTCCTTGGCAATATGTTGAGTAAAATCAACGCTGATAGTTTAAATTTTATTTTTTTCCGCCGGCAGATTTCCTATGATGGGAGAATGGAATACGCCAATTCAGTGATTAAATGTTGTTATATTTCATACATACATAATGAGACATTGTCGTGTCCCGCATCCCGGGAATTTCCGGGAAATGCAAAATCACAATCCCGTTCCCCGGGAATGTAAAAGGTCCGGGAACGGGCAAGCCCTAGTAGGTAGTGATTCCATGTTAGAAGACTGTCAAGCTCAAAAACTGACCAAAGTTTCCTAGAATCATTGGCACCATAAATCTCATGCAAATAATAATCTCGTTTGGCCTTATTAATAAAAGTAATGATTTGATTGCGTAACAATTTAAATTGCCGAATGTACTAAACATTATGCGGGTAGTTACGTTTTAATTTGGCGAAATTATCACGGTTCTTCATAATACTAAAAATTTCATTGTTATTCCAGGGTTTTTTAAATGTTGAGTTACTCGTAACTACAACGGCGTGCTTTTGAATAGCCGCTAAAAGATTTTTAACAAAATCATCAATATTAGAGACTTATAGCTGATTTACATTCAACGACATTCGACATCTGCAAAAAAATTGAAACACAACATATGAAAAACAACAAAGACTAAAAGAGAAAAAATAATCATCTGCTTAAAAAAGTCAATTGAAACCCGAGAAACAAACCCAAAAATCGTCGTCTGCTTTTTTTTGCAGATGTCGAGTTTCATCTTTTTTCTGTAAAATCGTCGATGCGTTGATAAATAACTATAATAAGGTTACAAAAACATGAAAATCAATCATTTGTATTGGTTTATCACATTTTTTGTTTAAATTTATTTTTTAAAGTGTAAAGAAAACGAATTTTTGATTTGATATCTGCATCTGCAAAAATCTTTGAATGTAAATCAGTCTTTATTCTAAAATTTAAATTGAAGTTGAAAATTAATTTTACTTTTTGTATGTTTAGTGCACGACAAGTTGAGATGTCTTTTACAATCAATAGAGATTGGAATTTGACGGTGTATAGAAAAGCAAACATCCTTCAGCGATATAACATGTTTATAATAAAAATTATTGGACAAAATATGATCGATGACAGTTCCTATGGAATTAGATAATCTACAAATGCATAACCACTAGCAGTTACTGTTTTACGGTTTTTTTGTACAGTTAGATCTCGTTGTTCTTTGATATTAAAATTAAAATCGCCAACACAAATACAATTTCTATAAGGACTAATTATTCTTACAAGCGTTTCATTAAAATTATCACAATTGCAAGACTGATTTCTATAAAGCGCCAAAACATTACTACCATCAAATGTATGCTTTAAAATTGTTGAGGATGATAGACTAGGGGTCCAGGGTGCCAAGAGTATCAAGTGAAATAAAATTCTAGGTGATATTAACAACACATTTTTGAACCACTTGCGAGGCGTTGTAGAGTCTAAACAAAAACTGACCAACCATATGCAAACAAAACAGGAGTGACTATTGTCCAAATTAATTTTGTTAATTTTTTCTTTACTCGATTAATCAAGTTGCAATGCACCACATAAATTATATTAAACTACAACTTTATTCGTTACCGTTGTAACAACAAATACATACACTTAAAAACTCTTTGTGAAGTGTAGGAAATCACGTTTTTGATAAAAAAAATTAATGCAATTTATTTTATTTCATGTTAAGACTTATTTGCATTACACTTTTACATAGTTTTAATATAAAATTTTATCAAATTACATAAGTGCAACTTAGTAAAACATTACGTACCATAATATTTTATCAGTATTTATAGGAAGAACCATTTAATGCTTTGCGCATAACTGCGCATGGATTGCCGAAAAAAATTCACCGACATTTTTGATTAATTCAAAAACTATTATCTCAGAATTGACGGGCTACTAAAAAATTAGTAATTTGGGGGTACAATAATAAGGTGTGCACGAGATTAATTATTTAATTAATAAATATTAATTTAATCTGAAGAAAGTACTGTACACAATCATTACTTTTATCACATTTTATTTTTAAAAAGGTTTAGACACCGTATGTCGATAATGCAGATTTCTTTGTACTATTTTGTTTCAATTGGCTTTAAAAAAAATAATGTTGCACACAATAAGTATAATAAATGTAGATGCAAAACTATTATAATACCACATACTATTTCAATTCACAAATATTATTACAAATACACAAATTTGTTAAAAAATCTTTTTTGTTGCCTTTGGTGACATTAGAATTTTATATTATGTAACTCACTAAATATTTAATTACCTTAAAATTTTTAAGACGCACCAAATTGGTTTTAAAATTAATTTTGTTATGTTTAATACACCATACACTACATAAATTAGAAAACTACAACTTTATTCGATCACGTTTTAACGACAAATAAAATAGAAAAATATTTATAAAGTGCATTAAGTCGATAAAGAAATATGTTTTATTAAATTGTGTTAGTAATCATTTCCCACAATAAAAATTTTAATTTCAAAATATAGAAAATTAAGCCACTCTTATTGGTTGGTTGCCTTCGTTCGATCGTTCATTGGTTCTGATATTTTTCTTAACCATACAAGTTTAACCAAACAAATAGAAAAGTCACAGCAACACAAAAACTTTTAACTTTTAACAGGATTGTATAAATTTTCAACATAAAGAGCCAAAATTTTTGTTCGCTATATTGGAAATTCGAATAAAGTAAAAAATTGAAAAGATTTGAAAGCGCTGTCAATTTTTTTATATTATATTAGAATTTTCCGTTTTATTCTCTATTTTGTTGTTATTTTATTTTTCAGGGCCAACAGGTAACCACTTTCGATAAAATAACGGTATTATAGCACTATAAATTTTAATATTTTATCAAAGGATTAATGATTCTTTCGAAGCGCAAAAGTTATGATGAATTATAACGTTGGCCCTGGGCCAATTAAGGTAATTCAATTGTTAGTGAGAATGAGTTGTGGAAAAATCGAATGTCAAAGCGTTATTGCAACATTTAACTTTGCTCTCGTTGTGCACTTTACTTTCTGAGAAAAAACGTGAGTTAATTTATATAAATCAATCACCCTGTATATATTATACGTTATTTTTTTTATAAATGAACAGTGACGAAACTGAAAACTGAGTATACAATGTAGTGGCTCACGTGTTATGACAGAAGTCATAAATAATAATAGCTGCATTTCTTGACGCTGAGTGATTCGGATCAGATTAACATTTATATGTGAATCAATAACACACATTTGATTCAACATTGATTTTTGATCATAAATGGTAATCTAAAAATTAGCTCAGCGCTATTAAAATGTAGTTGAATAATAATTTGGTAAAGCGACAAAGAATATGATGAATACAGTACGAGTATGAAGAGGCAGATTCAAAACAAAACGAGACAGAAAATTGACATTTGTTTTACGAATTTTGGTGTCGTTTCATGAGACTGGATCAGATCAATCGTCAAGTAATGCGACTAATAATTCTATAAAAATTAGTTTTTGTATTTTGTATAAACGACAAATGTCCACTAAACAGTGTTGCCAACTATTATTTTTGCTGGATGCCAGATTGAAGTAAAAATAGTGTTACCAAACTGAGAAATGTTTCGACCCTTTTTGACACGGTTTCTTGACAGTTTTTCAAAATTTGTAATTTCGACACATTCTGACAGAACTTTTTGACAGCGAAAAAATGGCAAAATGCACATTTTTAGCTTCATTACGTTCAGAACAAGGCGGGTTTTGAGTTGCATTCGTTCGTTCGTTCTGAAATTTTTTTTAATCTTCGTCATTTTCAAGGAATACGATTGATTAAAAAAAAATTCAGAACGAACGAACGAATACAACTCAAAACCCGCCTTTAGAACAGTTTCAAAATATGCCGGAATATTTGAAAAACTTGCTCATGAAACAATAAGAATAGTTTGTTTTCATTGTTTTGTAATACCACACACACACACACACACATACACACACAGTTTATGACAGTTTTTGACACTTTTCGATAGTTGTTGACACTTTTTAACGATCATTTAAGGCTTCTGAATGGTTTTTGACAAATTTATCGAACAGACAGCGTTATTACTAGGCCGTGGTCACATCGTGCTAAATTATTGTACTATCGAGGCTGTTCACTGATGGTTTTTTGACATAAAAAATCGGTATATTTATTTTTGACTTATGTTTACCCCAGCTAACTATGCTTTAATAAAATAACCCGATTATTTCTTTTTTTTGATTCGAGTGAACGTGTTTTTTAAGTTCTTTCCAAACTCGGCTTTGAGCTTCCAAAATAAAAATTCTTAATTTCAATTTTAAATTATGTTAGTTTATTTGCTTAAACAAGCAGTCAATTTGTTGTAAACTAATTTATTTTGTAAGTGGATTTTAACTTAATAGATGTCGTGTTGCCGGTATGCTTTAAATCGAGTTTTATGTTATACCCTAGACAGACTGCGATCTAATAAATCTGGTTTAGCTAAACTCGTTTAAGTATTCTATGCAAAAATAAAGTGGTTAGCTAAAATTGAGATTGTCAGACATAAACTCGAAAAATTCACTAAATCGGTTTTGCTTAATTAAGGGTGCCAGGGGCATTAGACTTTGTATGTGGAAGTCCATTACGTTCAGACTAGGCTAACTAGAAAGTTACACCCTTGTTTGATTAGCAAATGTTTGCCCAGTATTAAAAACAGAGAACTGCTGACAAAATACTCAGTGAACCCTTGCTTGATAATCAATAACGTTAGATTCAAATCACTGCCTTACTTGACTGTCTTCATCAACCTGCAGGCTAAATGAAATTTCTTCTTGACATGCTCACTTTGGACCTCCTCGATTATTTGATTTCACCGGTATCTATCATATCATGCTGGTACAAACTGCCTTCGAAAGAAACAGTTGTTTCTTATTGAAACTTACTGAAACCACCGATAATTTCACATTTTATGTCACAATGGAACAAGGTTTATTTTAATACAATTTGCTACATTTTAAAAAAATTATTATTATTGAAAATTTGTGGAAAATTATTGAATGTTAAAATTTGCTTTAAAGATATGACCTGACTGTTGAATGACCTGTAGATGTTCTTCGATGTGCCGCTTTTCGTCGTTGAATTGTTAATTTTAACATTAACTTTGCATTTCGCTTTTTTAGTTGTTCTCTTTTTTTTCGCGCTTGCTCCTTCTCATTTGCTCTTCGTTTCGCTTGTTCATTGAGCCTCTTTTGTTGTTCTATGGCTTTTTCTCGACGTCTCTTCTCTCGCGTTTTAACCAGTTCCCTTCTGTTCCGTTCGGCAGCGGTTAGTGCTCGGGGCAAATCTGTAAAGATATTTAAATTTGTTTTGTTTCAATTCTCGAAAGTTTGTAAAGCTTAACCTTTATTAAATTAGAGGACTCTGTACACTTTGTTAATCTTACCAGAACCATCTTGAAGTGAATAGAGCCGGCATATGAAAAATGAACTTAAAATAAGGGATATAGAAACAGTAAAAATTCATTTATTTTCATAGTGTTTATATGAAAAAACGCGATTTCGATTGACGATAAAATATGAATTAAAAGTTAAACCCAATTAAATAATTTTTTAAGAAATCGCTAACAAACAACTCAATGTCTTACTCATTTAAAACACAGATTCTCAAATTTCCATATTTTCCAGCAATAATCAAAAGAAAATAAGGGAAATTAAATTAAAAAACATTCTACAACAACAACAATGTGTATTAAAAAGAGAAAATTCAGTTTAATGACGACATCATATCTCCACATCTAAAACCAATGGTAAGAAAAAAGACAACACGTCTCCGTTCAACAATCAAAATAAAAATAAATCACAAAGAGAAACAGCAAAAAAAATAAAAATAAATAAATCGATACAATGAGTGCGAAGAAAACAAAAAATCAAAACAATCTAGCATGCTTTGCAAATTCAAAATAACTATAGAAACATATTCGAATTCAAATTTGAATGGAGGCAATGAAAGAGATGATTATTGAGTTTTTTATAAACGAGTTATGTTGATGACGTAGTATATTACAAAAACAACAATATTTAAAATTTCAAAAGTACCTTATTTTTCATGACGATTTTCACTTAGAAATAAACATTTTCAAGACTCGATTTTTCAATCAAATAATATTTCATGATTCATGAACATTTTCATATAAAAACAAAACAAAAGCTCACATTTCTAATAAACTAAAACTCTAAATGAAAATAACCGTTTCCCCATATAGTTTCATAGTAAAGGAGAAATTGTTTGTACCTTATTTTAAGCTTAGTAAAAAATACAGTCGATACTGGAGGCTCTTATTTATACAGTAGGCTCTGATCTTACTAACCCCCGACAAAATGAATTAAGTTTTCCAAAATTAATCATGAATATTTAGTTACATTGCTTTCAAAACCAACATAATTATTAATTAAATTTCAGTTGTCTCTCTCTCTCTCCATATTTTTATCTCTCTCGCTTTCTCTAGCTGTATCTCTTTCTATCTCTCTATCTTTCTTTCTCTCTATCTCTATTTTTTTCTCTCTCTATTTCTTTGTCTCTCTCTATTTATTTTTCTCTCTATTTTTCTCTTTCTTCTCTATCTCTCTCTCAAATATTTGTGAAATTTCAAATGTACCTAAGAAAATAATTATAAAAGAGTTATGGTTTACCAGATTCTACTTTTAATTTAAGCCTTGCCATAATTACGTGTTATTTTACTTTTATATAGGAATACACAATCATTTATAAATCTCAGGAAATAAAATTTAACAAGATACGTGATTAAACACGACTAAACACGTTTGTACTGAATTAATAAAAATAAAATATAATAAGATGATGAGATGACGTGCCAGTGCATGTGATTAATAAAAACCGAAAACAAAAATAAACTTTGGAAATGCACGAAAAAAACATTTTAATAAATTTCGGAAAGAGAAATTTTTATCATGGTCATTCATGATCATTTATGATTTAAAGTTTAAAGCTAAATTGATGAAAATTTATTTGTTTGTCAAACTCAATATGCCAATACGTAGAAGGTCTCAGTTTTATTCCGAAACCAGGAGCTGGGGGAGAGGGGGGGGGAGGCTAGTTTTTGCACGATTTTGAACAATAATTGATGGTTGAAGATCAACAATTAAAAACACAGTTGGAGTTGCTTTGAATTAATTAAAACACAAACAAATCCTTAGAAATTTTTCGATAAGGTTTATTTCAAAGCAAATTTTACTACAAATTAAATTCAAAATATTTCAACAAGTACAAAATTATTAATTGTTATTATTGTTACGATTGAAAATTTGTGGAAAATAAGTAGCAAAATTATTTAGTGTTAAATTTTGCTGATAACTTGATGTTGACACCAATAACGTTTTGTCCTGATACGTTGCTATTCCGCTTGATGTTGCTATTTCGTTGCCGTAATTGCTCCTGGATTTAGCAATTTTTGCATTGTTCTTTTGAATTTGTAACATTAATTTTGCATTTTGCTTTTTTATTTGTTCCTTCTGTTTTCTCTCTTGGTCTATTTTTTTTCGTTGGATCGCTTTTAGTTTCGCTTGTTCTTTATCTCTCTTTTCTTTTTCTCTTACTTGTTCTCGCCGTTTCATCTCTTGCATTTTAGCCTGGTCTCGCCTTTTCCGTTCGGCATCGGTTAGTGTTCGGCCCATTACCTGTAAAGAAATTTGGGTTGGTTTTGCATTAATTTTTTGGAAGATTTGTAAATTAAAAAGTAAATTCTTGTTAGTTGTGACTTGAGTGAGAGTAAACCTGTGTTAGGTAATTCATCAACGAATTTTAATATTTTAAACCTTTTACTCATATTACAGCATTTCCTTATCTGTAAACGCCGGAATTTTTGTAAAGATGTATCATCATCATATAAAAATTAATGAATTGTGGAGAATTAATACAAGGCTCGGAATAAGAGAAGATTTTTTTGTTGTTATTCGTAATTACTGATTGATGGTGATTACGAGCAACTTCGACAATGATGATAATCATAATTTTCAAGAAATATTCATATTCATAAGTAAATTTGTATTTATTTACTAAAAATATTTTTTTTTTGTTTTAAAGAACACTGACCTCTTTACAAAAACACATTAAAAACCAAACATTAAATTTTTGTGTTTTCTTTACAACAAAATAAACAAACAAACTAAATGCAGAAAGTATATCTAAGATGTATACAGTGCGAATACAGATACTCATATTTTGAGCAGTTTTATGTCTTAACATATTTACTTCCTCTGCTGTATTATTACACAAGAAATTAAGAGCCGTATAAAGTGGGTGTGCGATTATCTTCTTAAATATAATGATATTACGTAAGAACGATTTTTAACAGTAATAAGTCATTTATATAGAAAAAATAGATTTCATATGCGAATTTGACTATAAAGTATATAATGAGGTCTTACTAAAGTGAGTAAGGCGCTTACAGGCAAATTTGTTTACATTTAAAACCATAAAACTACCTACCTTACATCCATAAGGCGGTCAGTCATTAATTTTGTGTCTTCGGTTGGTATCGGAAATCGAATTTAGGTAAAACGGACATATACCAAAATACATACTTCTGAGCCGGAAAGACGTTTTACAGTTACTTTCAAAAATAAAGATCAGACATTTCTCTAGAAATAATGTTTTATTAATACTCATGAATCGACTAATATTTTACAAGTAAATCAAAAATCAATGTTGCCAAAATGTTTTTCCTCATCAACGTCTTTGTTGTGGTTTACTGCTAAATACCAGAAAAAATAATAACGTTGAGTTTTTTAATTGATTTTTAAAATATATTTATGTTCACTTACTTCAGCATTTCATTTTGTCGGTGGGATTATAGTCTGAACTAAATAACCATCCATCAAACGATGCCAGCCCCAATCTTCACCGTTTATATACTTTCCTTTCCAAGTTTGAACTAGTTGATATACTCGAAGTGAATGTTGTTTGGCAACTCTTTCGGTTGGTGGAATTAATTGAATACATTTTACTTGATTTTTCATTAAGCGTTCTATGAAACATTTGAATCGATACTCGTTCAAAGATTCATCTGTAGCACTTGCATGATACCAGGCTAGAAACATGCGCTCACCTGCCGCAACAATATCTTCACGCGATGATTCATAATTATTAAACACTTCAGCAATGGCATGCAATTGTTTATTTTTTTGGAATAGTTCAATGCATGATTTCTTTCCTTTATGCCAAGATGCGGACAGCATGTCGTTACCACTAAAGGCGTGCAGAAAAAGAATACTATTCGCAAGTTCCCATTTTTGTAGCTGATGTGATGAATACACTTTTTTGGTATTTCCAGTGCCTGGCTTGACGAAGCAAATATTTTTTTCTGGTGGAGCACGTGCGATTAATATTACCAGAAAATTAATGTTGTTACCAATAATAGCAATATTTTCATTCAATTCCGATAATTTGATCGCGGTTTCAACTATGCGTAAATCTAAATCTTCTTTGCTTTCCTGAACTTTGATTCCATTTTTAGTTAGCTCGTACGACAACCCCTTAATAAATTTGTTTTGCTCTGCTATTTTCGTACATCTAACCGTTTCCTCGTAGCAATCAAAAATTATTTCGCAGTTGGTATCGTAATGTTTCTTGATGTACTCTATATAGTTCAAATAAGAAGACGTATTATTGCGCCAATTGAATAAACTTAGGAGATAACCGCCATCCACAATATTAATACATTTTTTTAAATCAATATCATTATCGATGGGTGACACAAACTCATCAAAAATGTCGTATAATTTTGAGTATTGCGTCTTTCGCATATTTTTAGTGTCGTTAAAAAGAGAAGCAAATTCGAGTGTTATTGGAAGCCCACAGTTGTTGTTGAGTTTTATCTTTTTTTTGGCTGGTTGATTTAGTCCGGCTTGCTTTCTTTTCATTCTTGTTAATCTTGAGTTGTTACTAGGTTCAATCACTTGGTTACCTTGTTGTTCTGATTCTGAAGTGTAAAAAAATGCCATGAAGCAATCTTGATGGCATCTTGCGTTTTCTGACTGCAATGATTTAATACGAAGTTCAACTGCTTTGTTAGTTGTCCTCTGCGCTACTTTAAGTATTCTGTTATTTAGCTTAAAATTTGGGATTGTATAAAATGTTCTACGCTCATCAATTGGTTTGTTCATCTCAACATATTCATATTTAGTACAAAAAATACATCTTGCTTTAAAATCGAATGGGAGCATGTCTACTGTGTACACCAGATGTAGATGTTCCTGAATTTATTAACAAGCAAATTATCAGGACCAATTGGGAGAGTCTATGGTTTGCGTTGCAATACCTGGGAATACCTAAAAATATGTATATCTTTGTAAAATATCAGTAATTCAATAATAATCGTATTTCTTGGCATAATTTTTCCGCAACTGAAAAATTCAAAATTTTTCTCAAAAAATCTTTCTATTAGATACAGATTTCAAACGATACACGTTACATAACCACATTTATTAGCAAATTGGGGCTCTTTCCTGGGATACAGTTCCTTTGTGATAATTTATCAGCATAGGGAGTCAAGCCATTAGAAAAATATGTGCAAGGTATAAAAACTTTCCGAGCACCGAAAACAAATGAAGACCACCCAGGAAATAATACGCCTAAATGATTACTAATTTTACCAGCATTCCATATGAATTATAAGCGTAAAGTTTAAGTCAACACACACATCACCATGATATTTACTGCCATCTATCGTTTAACATCAGGCCCCGCCCACAAAATAATACGCCTAAATGGTTACTAAGTTGATCAGCATTCCATATGCGATACATACTTACAAAATTTTCTAGGATTAGTTAATTTTGTTCGGAAATAGATCGGAAGGAAAACTCACTCAGGAAAATTGTACGCCTCAAATTGAGCAAATACACTAGCATTGAGAAATATTGGAAACAAGAGCAAACTAAAGCTTTTGCAAGAAATATGCTTTGTCAAAGGATAAAACATTAGGTTACTATACATAATTTAAATCATCGAACGCAAGCATTTGCATACGCTATTCCAGTAGGGCTTGGTTCGGTGCTAATTTAATTCAACCAAAATGGACAACCTCGAATAATTGCATACGGAAATAAATCTTTATCAGAGTGCCAAACAGAAAAAAAGGCTTTGGCTTTGGTATGAGCCTTGGAACATTTTAATATATACTTATTTGGAATGAAGGAATTTGAAATGGTCACAGATCACAAGCCCCATGAGACTACTTTTGTCGAAAAGTTTATACGACCAATGTAACAATATACCTTCAGAAGTCAAAGACGAATTGAATGTTAAACCAGTAGTGTTTTCTTTTAACCATATCGTTACTTAAATTTGACGGAAATAAAATAATCAGGTTGGTCCGATTTACGTAAATTGATTCTGTAGAAGATATTGTCGGGAAAAGCAAAATTGATGCTTGAAGATGGATTTAGATATCCGACGATTTTTCGGCGCGGCTGCCTCCCTTAGAAAATTCGGCGAACGCTCTATTATATAATGACGTTCAGAAACCCAAGACGAATAATATGCGACGCCGGATCATGTTTTACATCAAATGAGCTTAAAAGTTATTGTAACAAACAAAACGTCGATTTTCATTCGTATACATGACCTAGAAAAGATCGATGTCATAACCTGACATAGTGACGTTTTTATATTTATTTTACAAAGCGAGAGACGGCTTAATTTTCCGATCTTCCTTTTTTTGACGCCCATAGAGAATAGGGTAGTAAAATCAAAATCAGCATTTTTTTTTCTTTTGCTCTCCTGAAAAATTTGAAATTTTGTGTTGTGTCACTATTCTTTTTCACGTGCGATATAGTGACAACCGGAGTTCCAAGAGGAAATGGTAAAAATTTGTCAATACTGCACAACGATATTTAAATGGCACTTACAACGGAGCTATTGGAAGAAGCCCGTTTGAAGTAATGATGGGAACCAAAATGAGAGACTAAAATAATTTGAGAATACAAGAAGTAGTTGAAGAGGAGCTCATTAAAATGTTCATGGCTGAAAGAATTAATGTATGAGATAAATATCGAAAACAATTACATAAAGTACAAAATGAGAACAAACATACTTACAAGAAACGACTAAAGATGGCGAACGAGTATGACGAAGGTTATCTCGTTGCAATAAAACCAACGCAGTTTGGTCCAGGATTCAAAATACATCCACAATTCCTTGGTCCCTACTAAATAATCAAACGAATGAGGAATAACCGATATCGAGTTGAAAAAGTAGATAACGGCGACGGTCCAATGAGAACCTCGCAATCAGCTAATTATTTGAAGCCGTGGTACTATTCATAACCTGACAAAAACGATATACATATGTCACGTGGCAACTCCGATAGTTCTTTTCTCCAATATAAAAATAAAATGGATGAAGACCAAAATAATTCTGAGGCGACGATATCTTAACCCTAAAAATTAATGGGAAAGAACGTTTTACAGTTATTTTCAAAAAATAAAAATCAGACAATTCTCTAGAAACAACATTTTATTAATACTCATGAATCGACTAATTTTTGAGAAAATCGAAACTTAATGTTGCCAAAATGAGTTTCTTCATCAACGTCTTTGTTGTGTTGCTGCCTTAAATAACAAACAAGTTGAAAACGTTGCGTGTTTTAATTGATTTTTAAAGTATTATATTGATCTTCTCTTGCTTCATTCTATGCATTTCATTTTTGCGCCGGAATTATGGTATGGACTAAACAACCGCTCATATGCCGTTGCCAGCCCCAATCTTCACTTTTTGTATGCTTTCCTTTCCAAGTTTGAACTAGTAGATACACTCGAAGTGAATGTTGCTCGGCAACTCTTTCAGTTGGTGGAATCATTTTAATACATTTTACTTGATTTTTCATTACGAGTTCTACGAAATATTTGAAACGATACTCGTTCAAAGATTCATCTAACGCACTTGCATGATACCAGGCTAGAAACATGCGCTCACCTGCCCTTGCGATATCTTTGCGGGAAGACTCAGAATTATTAAATACTTCAGCAATGGCATGCAATTGTTTATTTTTTTGGAATAGTTCGATGCATGATTTTTTTCCTTTATGCCAAGATGCGGACAGCATGTCGTTACCACTAAAGGCGTGTAGAAAAAGAATACTATTCGTAAGTTCCCATCTTTGTAGCTGATGTGATGAATACACTTTCTTGGTATTTCCAGTGCCTGGCTTGACGAAGCAAATATTTTTTTCTGGTGGAGCACGTGCGATTAATATTACCAGAAGATTAATATTTTTACCAATAATAACAACATTTTCATTCAATTCCGACAATTTAATCGCGGTTTCCACTATCCGTAAATCGACATCTACTTTGCTTACGTGAGTTTTTATTCCATTTTTAATCAGCTCATCCGACAGCTCCTTAATAAACTTATTTTTCTCTGTTATATGCGGATATCCAATCATTTCCTCGTAGTAATCGAAAATTATTTCGCAGTTGGTATCATAATGTTTCTTGATGTACTCTATATAATTTAAGTAATGAGACGTATTATTGCGCCAATTGAATAAACTTAGAAGATAACCGCCATCCACAATATTAATACATTTTTTTAAATCAATATCATTATCACTGGGTGACACCAATTCATCAAAAATGTCATATAATTTTGAGTATTGCGTCTTTCGGATATTTCTAGCGTCGTTGAATAGAGAAGCAAATTCGAGTGTTGGAAACTCATTTTTGTTACAGTTGTTGTTGAGTTTTATCTTTTTTTTGGCTGGTTGATTTAATCCGGCTTGCTTTCTTTTCATTCTTGTTAATCTTGAATTGTCACTAGCTTGAATCACTTGATTGACTTGTTGTTCTGATTCTGAAGTGTGAAAAAATGCCATGAAGCAATCTTGATGGCATATTGCGTTTTCAGAATTCAAATTTTTGAAACGACGTTCAACTGCTATATTAGTTGTTTTCTTTGCTGCTTTCAGTATTCTGCTATTCAGCTTAGAATTTGTAATTACATAAAATGGTCGACGGTGGTCGATTGGTTTATTCATCTCAACATATTCATATTTAGTACAAAAAACACATCTTGCTTTAAAATCGAACGGAGGCATGATCCTCTGAGTGGCCTGTTGTACATGTATTTCTGGATTTCAAACAGACTTCGATTTATCGGGAGGGTCTGCGGTGTATGCGTTGGAACACCTAAAAAATATGCGGATGTTCATATCAGTTGTGTATGTAAAATATATCAGTAATTAATCACACTGTTGTGTTAAAGTTGAGAACAAGCTATTCATTGATTGGTGTATATAAGAGGAGGAGTGAAGTTTCTAACGTTAATAAAATATCTAGTTCCAACACTAACATAATGTAAGGAAAAATTGTTACTTACATGAAATTACACGAAAAACCTCCTAAAGACAATAACTAAATTAATCTAACACATTACTTAGGAAATACCAGCAAGAGCTTCAATTTTTAGAAAAACAAACACGACACGACTTGTTAAAGTTGCTGTCTTATCTAATCGATTTGAACAATCATAAAACAGAAAATGATTTATTTTGGTTCATTGATGGTGACCTCAATCCAGCCTAAACGTTAAACTAACGTTAATAATTATTTAATTGTCCCACATCTCATAACACATCTCTGAGATTGATAAGAATCGACACAAAATTATTAAAGCAAATTGTTCTACATGCTTATTGGGTTTCAAAATAATGAAAATTGTACGAACTTCATACGAGTTATTCGTCGCTCGGTTCGGTATGAACATGATTTTTTTTGTTTGAAATTGAAGGTTTAATCAAAAATTAGTAGTGAGACGGTTTGATGGAGATAAAAACAAATTTCTTGTACGAATACGAAAAATGTTATTTGTTTTTGTAATTTAATTTTAATTTTAATAATTAATTAAATTTAGTGAACAAAATTATAAAAAAATTGATAGAACTGTATGTGATTTAGATTGTGATTGAATGTCAGCAGTTTTTAATGTGTTTAATAATTTTCACAATCTTCGAAATTGTAACGAACATGTCCAACCATGTTATACATTTTGATGTTCTTATTTGGTACCGAACAAAAATTGTTCTACACACCATAATGTTTTCAATAAGTAAATGGAACAAGAATTATTTTTATTTACCATTTCTTAAATAACGATTTGTCCTCAAAAATGTACATTTTCTAAATACATTATTAAATGGTACATTGTCGTCTAATGCCAAGCAAATTTTATTTAACAATTACACAATAAAGGGTTAAAAGGAACTTGAACATACACATTTAATTGTCTATTGTCATTTAAATTGTCATGCTAAAGAGGTTTGTATTGTATTGAAGATATTATTTGTAATAGACGAAAGGAAGTGCTGAGATTGAAATAAACCGTCAAAATTATATTTATTGTGTTTATGCTATTGTTAAACAGATTTTGTGCAAAAACTTGCTGTTCTTAATAAAAAAAATTTTTTCTGTATAATTTCAGGTAAGAAGATGAATCTACTATGAGTAAACTATAGACGTTTTTGTGTACGTACTGTACACACGGTAAGCACCACCATAATTTATATCTAGTTTAAGTAAATCAAAAATTATTTTATTTTTTTCTTGACATTTCATTTCTTAGCTTAAAGAATTTAATATAATTAAAAAGAAACATAAAAAAATTATGTTTCAATTGGACATTTTATTAAATCAAAGAATGTCATTGTATATGTACGAGTAAGTAAAAGATTAAGATCAAAAAACATTGTTTCACTTGAGTATAAATTATACAAATGTTTACACTTAAGTTAAGTAGATGGGTAGTAATGAAAACTGAAATTTGTATGTTACTAAGTGGTTCACGTTTTATACCACAAGTGCAACTATTATAAAAACTTATTAGAAAATGACATTTTTGCGCCTTAAGAATAGAATTCTACATAATCAAACAAATAATATTGCTAATTATAATTACCTTAGTGTTTCTTGTAAGATTAAGCACCAAAATCGATTTTGTTAAATTTTTCTTCAGTCAATTTAGCCAAAGTTACAATAATAAATTTCAACTTTATTCGTTCACTATTTAACAGCAAATAAATTTGAACGAGCTATTAATAAAACGTTGTAAGTTGATTTTATTATGCGCGATAAAGAAATAATCTTATCGACGCAGGCTAAATACAATTAATAATAAATAATGTTATAGAATGCGATTGAATTTTATCATAATTTTGGAAAATTCTAATTCTAATTCGACAAAAATTCATTTGTGTATTGTAACAGAAAAGAGTGTAAATGGGTGCGTAACACAAAATGTACAATAGTTGATAAGAAATATGATTAAATGGTGAAAAATGATTAATGCACAGCTACTCAATATTGAAACAATTGTGCTAATGTTGTTTGTGATCACATCAATACAGGCCATTGTTCATTTTTCAACCTGTTGCTGCGGAAATTGAAATAATTTTTTGTGGTTTATTTAAAAAAATTGTGATATCTCCTGAGGTCCAATTTCGGTTCGATGATATGATGATAATGATAAAACAAAAATATCATCGAATTTTCCATGTGCTTTTATCACCAACATAATAAAAAGCGGTTCTGGTTCATAGATAAAATATAATATTTATTGGACGATGTATGATTATATGTACTTTATGTCAAAATTGGTGAAAAAAACTGAATATTTTTCTTTTTGTTTTTGTCGCTGAAAAGTATTTATGACTGATGATAAAAATTATTTACTTCGCCTATTCGTGTTTTTTGTAGGGCGTTTCTCGATTAATCGACCATTTAAAATTGATTGATTAATCAGTGAATATTAAACGATTAATCGCAAATTTATTCTCTTAAAAACAAGAACCGATGGAAATGGGATTCTAAAATGATTTTTCGACGAATTTTTAGAACATGGCCAAGTAGGATGGAACGTGGCTATTTCTCAACTGATTATGATAGAATTCGATACGTGTGTTGGAAATGGGATTATAAAATGATTTTTGGATGAAGTTCGGGACTAATGCCAAATAGAGTAAAACTTGGCTATGTCTCAATCGATTATGTGAAATTCGACATTTGCACTGGAAATGAGATTCTATAATAATATTTCTAATTCCGAGACCCTACACCAACATTAGTAGTTTCAGTTCTACTGGGCGTGCCCGTCACACACTATTCTAGAATCTAAAAGTTCCATCCTAATTTTGCCCCTATTCCAGAAATTCACTTAAAAATCATTTAATTATCCCATTTCCAAGGTGCGTGGCGAATTTTATCATAATCGGTTAAGAAATAACGAAGTTCTATCCTAATTGGCCAAATTTCAGAATTAATCGATTAATCGGTTTAATAAAATAAAAATCTATACAATTTTTTTTAATTATTCATTAAACATTCGTCTAGTTCTCAACTAAAAAATATTTAGAATTAAACCGATAATTAATATAAATTAATATTTTCTACTAAAATCGCCTAATTTTCATATAAAAATTGTTTCGTTTTCAGTGGTGATGTATATGAACGAAAAAGGTCGATTTGGGTCAATGATCGATACTATCTTGTTAGGTAGCATGAACAATTATTAATTTCGCACTTACATATGGTATATGTATATACAAGCACACCAAAAACAAGAATAGGCGAAGTATCATCGGTCATATAGTAAATACTTTTCAGCGACAAAAACAAAATGGAAGAATGATAATTTTATTAATATTAAGTAATATAGCGGATTTGCTAGAAGTATTGAGAATGTCATTTCTAGCAACAACCAAAAAATGGGGCGCAAATTTACCATCTTTAACCATCGCTATTTGTTAACTTGGGATCCGTGTGAGCATCTACCGAATTGACTTTAACAATTGATCGGAATGGTTTATCTGGATAATGTAACCCTTTTGATTACTAGACTTGGTGCCAGAAATAATTCACGAGAGAGGTGATTGGATAAGAGCGTAAAAGTTATTAGCTGGTAGGATAGTATAATTCCTAAGATCTCTGCTCCATATACTACTACGATCAAAAAGTATTAAGACTTTTACATTTAAATCGCACCCTAACAGAACACTGTGTCAAATTTCATGTCAATATATTAGTAGTTAATGAGATACTCTTGTTTACTTTTATCTAAAAAAGTGCATTTTTCTATTTTTTTGAGAAGGTTCACCAAAGAAGTTGCAAGAATTGTGCTTCAAAAATAGATTGTCGGCTTTCCAGAACGTTGGAAATGTTGGAAATGGCTTTTGGTGACAATGCACTGTATAGAGCGAGTGATTTTGATTGGTATAAGTTGTTCACAGAAGGCAGAGAACGCGTTAAAAACGATTAACGTCCTTGCCGTCCTTCGACCTTCACCGATGAACACTACATAATCAAGGAGGAAGATCTTGTTGGCATCACGCAAATACGAAGAGTATTATTTTGAAGGGGCTGAAATAAATTTGTAAGGATAATAAGCCGTTTGGGTTTTTTTTCAGACTTCTAGACCCATTACCGAGAGGAAGGGTACACATTTGTAAAAATTAATGTGAAATTGTTTGTCTTTTATTTTAAATTCTCCGAACATATATTTTTTGAACCAAATAAAATTTCCCTTATTTTTATCAAATTTTGGGGCTAAAAACGGAACAAACCATCACACATCGTATAACTTTTAATTCTAGAAAAATTCGAATTGCTTTCAACTTAACTAAAACACAAAAATTAAATACTTAAAAGTCCTGAAATTAGTTTACAAAAAATGTAAATAACTATAACTCCTTGTGTAAATTTTTATTATTTATTTGAATCAAGCGGTTTATAAAAATGATTTAAATTATGATTGATCGTGATTGCTGTATGCGTTAAAATATTATCTTGAGTTAAATTTGATTGCAAACTTGATGTTGCCACTTGAGGTTGCAAACTTGATGTTGTGTCCGGTTGTGAATGCGTTGAAATATTAGCTTGAGTTAAATTTGGTTGCAAACTTGTTGTTTCCACCACTACCGTTGTGTCCAGCTCCGAAATCTTTGCTTCATTAACAATACGCTCCAATTCATTCAATTTTGCGTTATTCTGTTCAATTTGGAGCATTAACTGTGCATTTTTCTGTTTTATTTGTTCTATCTTTTTTGCCGCTTGCTCTATTTCCTTTCTCTTGTTCTCATTTTGTTTTGCTAGCTTTGCCTTTTCTGATACTTCTTCTCGCCGTTTCCGCTCTTGCATCTTAACTTGTTCTCTTCGTTGGCGTTCCTCAGCGCTTACCGGTCGGCCCATTCCTGTAAAGATATTTAATTTTTTTATTTCGTAATGAAATATTAGGCTCAATTCTGGAACGATAAAATACATGTTATGTTATTTTATTTCCCCGCTTCCTGTATGTATTAGTATTGAAAAAATATATTGTAACATAACATAACAATTTTCAACTCAGAATCGGGCCCATTATTTGCTGAAATTTTCTAAAATCCTTTTTTTTTTTTTGAGTCATTTCTCCTTTTTAAAGAACACTGACCACTTAACAAAAACATATTAAGGTCCCAACATTAAATTTTTGTGTTTACTTCACAACGAATTAAACAAACGGGGGGGGGGGGGGCAGGGTGGCGGGGGAGTAAACAATTGGGGATGATTATCGAACGAAATCTCGCCTTCCCCCGCCCAACCGCCGATGGGAAAAATAGTAGAGACACAAAAAAAAAAACAATAATTAATTAAAATTAAGGCTTAAAACAAAACAAAAAAATACTAACAAATTTACTAACTATTGACTACAGGTGTCTGGAACCGGGTTGAGTCTTTAACGCTAACATACCTTTCCTTCGATTTCCTTATTCATAAAAGGAAGGTGCATTCACTTCACAACGAATTACACAAACAAACTAAATGCAGAATGTACATATATCTCAACACAAACACATATTTTTAGCAGCATTAACTCTCCAATATTACATCCAAAAATGACCGAACCGGTGTATCTGCCACCAGCGCTATAATTGTGAATTTAATAACTTTATTAATAAAACTATTGCAATCGTCGAAACCTTTAGAAAAAATAGTTTTTCACCTCATCGTGGTGAAAAGGTTAGGATTTTTTGTGCCTTTCAATCAAGACATTTGTAACTTGACTGCTTCCAAAATCAACCCACAACGCTATAGCGGTGAATTTGTTAACTAAATGTTGAGAATACAATTGGAAAACATTTGATTTTCACCTGATCGTGGTGAATCTTAATAGTTATGTTAGGTGTTTTTGTTAGCCTTATTATCAACACATATGACTTCAGATTTTCTATCAAGGGTAGGCGAACCGGATTTTAATGGCAAGGAAAAGCTCATTATTTATAATCCCACATCTAATATGAGTTGCTTCTGTACACTCAACACATTGTACACCAAGATATTTCACATCCGTAATATTGGTAGAATATCTAGAACATTCTTTCATATTGTTAATTACTATTATTTTACTTTTGGCACAAAAGTCAAATTTATTACCAAAATCAGCTGTTTATTCACTATGACTAAATAAATAAGAATCACGGAACTGATAACTTAAATAAAGTAATGTTTTTTAACACACTTGTTAATTATGGTTTTAATTATACATTTTTATTAATAATATTATTATGTTTTTTAGTTTTTATAAATGAATTGTTGGCCCTTTATGCCCTCCACCCACGAAGGTTGTTTTACGACCTACCTTAAAAATCATAAGTTGCACCAAATTGATTTGAAAATTAATTTTTTTTTTACTTAATTAACCAAGTATGCACCACATAAATTATATTAAACAACAACTTTATTCGCTATCCTTATAACAGCAAATAAAGTTAAAACTATTTGAGAAGTGTCGGAAGTCGAGTTTTTGATAAAAAAAAATTAATTTAATTTATTTTATTTGATGTTAGAACATAAATATTTGCATTGCACTTTTACATAGTTTTATTATACAATTTTATCAAATTAATTGCAATTTACGTACTATAATAGTACATACAATGTATTAATTTTATTAGTTATTAGGGAGAACCATTAGTAATAATTTTCCATAGAGAAAACAAAGAAACTTACCCGCGCTTTGCGCATAAGTAGAGAATGCATTGCCGATTTCCTGTTTTTGGGAACATTATTATTAATTTCATCGTAAGAAGGTACTTATCCACCATTATTATTTGTAACTTCATTTTAATTAAAAAAAAAATCTTTAGACACCATATACCATATGTCGATAATGCAGATTGTTAAATTAGTACACGTTGTTACAATTGGCATTAAACAACATTGTTGCACACAATAAGTATAATAAATGTATAAATGCAAAACTATTATAATAAATGCATACTATTTCAATAAATAGACAAATTTGGTAAAAAAAAAAAAAAATCTGCCTTTAATCGTTAAAATTAAAATTTTATATAACTCACTAAATATTCAATTACCTTAAAATTCTTAAGTCGTACCAATTTGATTCGAAAATTGATTTGGTTATGTTTTTGTTTCACTCAATTAATCAAATTGAAATACACTTAGAAAACTGTTACTTTATTCGATCACGTTTTAACGACAAATAAAATAGAAAAATATTTTTAAAGTGCATTAAGTCGATAAAGAAATATGTTGTTACTTTACTAGTAATCATTTCCTTTTAAAAGTAGTTGGCTTCGTTCGATCGTTCATTCGTTCTGATATTTTTCTTAACCATAAGAGCAGCTTCAACGTATCAAGTATAAAAGACACAGCGCTTGCAAAAGCTTTTAATGTATACGAAATTCTAACAATACTGTAAGTCAAATGTAAAAAGTGTTTGCATTGTGTTATTTTCTATATTTTCGAAGTGCGTACACGAACTCTAGCTTGTTACGATATTGTAACAATGACAGCAAGAAAGGTAGTATTTGGCAGGGTAGAAAATTACAATGTTAGTTTATAACGCTTTTTGGTTACAATATTGATATAATGTAGAGTTCGTGAATGTACTCCAAATAAAGTGTTCCTTTGTTTTTGCTGAAACTAACTGAAGATTCTGTCGAGGCGAAAAAGTGATGAGTTACAACATATCGGCGGCTATAGCTAATTAACCTTTATGTGACTGATAGCAAAACACCTTTAGCTTATTGGAACGGGTACAAATATGCACAGCACAAATTGGGAACTTGGGTACAAATATACCCATCCAGTGACATAAAGGTTAAAGTAATTGAATTGTTAGTAAGTACAAAAATATATTTTCAAACAATTATGTAAATACATACTTATATCAAATAATCTGCATTATCGACACATTTTACTGTGCTAGGATTTTGTTTAAATTATAGTAATACATAGTAGTTTTGTATTTAAGATAATTTATGAAGTAATCTAGAATGTGCTTTTTAAAATATTTAACTCCGCTCTCTTTGTTTTATGAACAAGGCGATAAAAAATCTTCCACTTGCGTGTAATAATACTTTTGTTATATGTATGTTAATATATACATTGTATTTTATTGCTTTGCTTTTTTTATATACATACACTACAGTGACGAAACTGAAAACTGAGTATACAATGTAGTGGCTCACGTGTTATGACACAAGAACAATAATAACTCTTTAAAAGCTAGTTAAAAATTAATGCCTTTGCATCTTGAAAAGTGTGAGATTAGAATTTTACATACGACACGTAATCCACTAATATTGTATTATATTAAATTTTTTAAGTTATTTATTTTTTATAAAACGATTTTAAAATAGGTTTTGTTAAATTTTTCCTCACTCAATCAAAGTTGCAGGAAATCGAGATGATGGTGGAAGATTCCAAATCGAGCTGTACGACTAGGGTAGTGATCTTATCTTATCCAACTATATGAGTGCATCTCTGTTATGAATGAGCCGTATCAAAAGTTTATATTTAAATTATGTAATAATAATATATCAATGCATTCTTAGCCTTAATATTGATCAAGTCATCACTAACTGGCTCACTAATTGACTCAGGAACGCTCGCTTTCCGGAACATTTGATTAAATTTTTTTGAATTGAGGAAAACTTTTTCTTTGTACGACTAATGGGCTAACCAGCGAATCAGTAAGAATCCTTACAGAATTTGTCGAAATTATTTCCTTACAGAATATTTGACATATCGGCCACCGAATCCGTAACAACTGACAAACACAGTATTAAAATTGTAATGTGAATATTAAAATTTATTATTTTTAAGAAAAGTATGCTTTGAAAATTTTGATGTATTCTGACATTTTCTTCAGTTTGCGCGATAATTTTCGCTCTGTTAAGTGACAGCTGAACTGAACGAAAAGTTCTGAAAGGTTCGCTGGCCAGTAGCATGTTTTCTGTATATCGCATTATTAGGTTAACTATTTTTTATTGTTGACTTATTAATTTTTAACTTTCGGTACACTCAATTTTGAGCAAAAGCTCATTTATAACAGAGCGTACCAAAAGCGATAGATATGTAACTTCAAAATAAAATGTTCCCATACAGGATCATCACCAATCGCCAATTGTGCCTCGCCCTTTGCTAAAATCTTGCAGCAACAATTTCCAAACCCCAATCCTGCTTATAAACCGATCAATTTGTATCAAACGTTCCAATTTCAGTTTCCTATTTTCTTTGGACGTACAAATTAATTGTAACCTGTGTTGAGAAATTATTTTCTGGAAATTGTCCCGACTTTTCGAGGTTTGAGAACTCGCACTATTTGCCATTTCATAAATTTATAGTTTAGGACAAAAAAATATTTAGAAAATTTACTACTGATGAGTTACTACTCTGTTAAGTTGTTACTGATTCATTGGTTGGGCCATAAGTAGAAATAATTGTCTCATTCTCTTTCATTAAATTTTTTAAATTATTTTCTGCTTTCGTGTTAAGCTTAGCATTGAAATTTCTGTAATTTTGTTTTATCACTAATGGCTGATAGGGATGACTGCAAAAATACAAGTACATAGTTAGTTCTAGATTTTATAAGCTGCGCTTAAACGAGACAATATTAAGATGCGAATTTTTGAAAAAGTTCATCAACTTACAAATTTGTCTTTTACCGAGAAAAAATGTGGATGCAATTTTGGCGGTCCTTACCAGGTAATTATATATAAATTGTACCCGCCTCCTAGGACGGTACCTTAGTATTAAATATTGTGAATCGATTATTTAAAACTGTTTCAATATTCTCCAGGAAATAATAAATAATTCTCCAATTGTTTGGAGTAATTGATTTATAGCTTAGTATTTTGTATATTATTTAATAAAAAGCGAAACGTTTCGATATACATACTTTCATTCGATACAATTTATAGAGCACAAATTTTACCCTTGCTAATGACGGAATGTACCTTCAAAACGTTGGGTTTTTTATTAATTTTTGTTAATGAGCTGAAGCTTGATTTCGATACTGTTCCTTTGGAGGAAAGTTGCTCTAGCAAAGCGTCCGCGAACATTTTACGTGTTATGGTTGTAGTGGTTTTCCTGTCATCTGTCCCACCACATTTTGAAATTATTTTTTATCTATTAACAGTAAGATTTTAATTAAAGAATTTTATAAAATATACCGAAATAAAAACCTTACCAAATTAATCTGCAGAGAATTATTAATGTGCAGATCGTGTTCCAGCTGTTTTAAGTCTACAAGAGTCACAATTGGTAACATTACATATATACGCCTGTTTTTCTGATTGATTTTGTCTGATATGCCCTTAACCCTAGGCATTTAATTTTGTTTTGCATAGATTTGTTCTTTACATCCAATTCATTATTAACTTGTTTACTATTCCTAGACATATTAAATGTAAGTAATCATGAGATAAAACACGTTATAATAATAGTTATTTATATCAAAGTGGATGAAGGGTTATAATTTAGCCAAATGGTCAAACCAAGGGTTAGTTTAAATAGTTAAAAATAGTTTAAAAGTTACTTAAAGTTCAAATAATAATAAATAAAATTAATCAAATCATTCATTAGATAAAGGATGAAAATTATACTTAAAACAAACCATGACTTTATGAAAGTAGACAAACGGATATAATTTAATAGATATAAATGATTTGAATATTACTCAAAATAAACTATTATTTGACATACAAGTTGATAATGGGTCAAACATTTACCTAATCATTAGAAGTAGTTAGAATATTACTTAAAATAAACCATGGTTTAATAAAAGTTGGTCCGAATTTAACCCTAACAGTTAGAAAATAGTTCAAAAATTACTTAAAATAAATCACCGCCGATCTGAGTTTGAATAGGATTACATTTTAACCGCTAATAACCTGTAATATACTATTAGTTAAAAATTAACCTAATTATGTAGTTTGAAATTAACTTAAAATTACCTACAATCACATTCTAGTTTAAATTAAGTTATTTATAAGCAAGTTTAAATCAAGATAAATAAAAACCATTGAATATAGGTTTAAATTTCTAAAAGTTATTTTTTAACCCTTTCAAAAACAAATAGTTAAAAATATAAAGTTAAATTTTAACTGCAGTTTAAATTAGTTACTCGTGACTCCACGTGCATACTTACAATGAAATTTTTTAATTTAAATCAAATTATATTATTTTCAAAGCAGATTGCTTACAATTGAGATTTACCATTTTTAAATAACGTCTCGTTATCAAGCCGGCTTTTCTAAAATGCTCATTTAATTGTCCTCTTCGAATCGATCTGTAATATCTTGATTCATCACCCTCTTTGCCTCATTTCAGCAAGTTAAGTTTTAAATATGTTAAAAGTGCTTAACATATGGATGGAATGGCTGGAAATCGAAAAAATTGTATACATATTTATTTATTTAAGAGCATTTTGAAATAATACCAAACCGAAATACTCAATTCGAAACTTAACTAAATATTATTTGCAATCATTTCAATTTATTTTAGTTTTATTACTTCATCATTTTTATTTTGCTTTATTGAAAATCCTTTCCGAAAATGTAATATTACATTGGCCTTGATATTTTTGACTAAAATAACTTAAATTTTTTTGACAAGTAAGGAAAAAGGTCTATACAGAAAAAAATTTATGATTATGGTTACTCATCAAGTTTATTAATAGAAAAGCTAAGAGAGGAAATAAGGTAAAAAAATTTTTTTTGGGGCTATTTTAATTGGTTTTAACTTTTATTACTTACTTACCTACTAGCTTTTCCATTTTTATAAAAATTTCAGTTATAAATACACAAATAATTCTAGTCATAAACTGGCAAATTAATTCAAGCGCGAATCTTTCATGTGGTCCGCATTAGGAACAGCAAACGATCCACTTTAGGAAATTGAATCTTTAAAGCGATCAACAATAAGGGCATTGTAATTAACTCACTTAAGTATTTATCAAACATGGGTCGTACAAGTAAAAATTATGCATTTTTATAAATTAAATTGGGGAAAAATTATCCAAATTAGATAAAAGCTTTAAGGTTTATTTACAAATACCTTCTACAATTAATATAGAAATAATCAAACTCTTAAGTTTTAAATAGCGATCCCTAATTCGACTCAAGTCACTTATTAAAATCGAAAACTCCTCAAACTAATTAGCTTAGCATTGCGAAAATGTTTCTTAAATTTTGAATCTTTTCAAAATTTCAATTTCGGTTCAAGATCATACCATTTTGACGGTTCAAAACAATGACTTGAAGTCATATGTGGTGGCTTAAATCTCAAAACGACTTAAACAAATGTATAAAAATGGAAATATGTACATACTTATAATAACAGTTACTATCAAAAATAAAAGTCAGCAATTCTCTAGGCAACAATTAATTGTTATTATTAATATTGTTTTTCAATAAACTACAAATATTTTACAAGAAAATAAAATCACCAAATTGTCTTTCCTCATCCAAAGTCTTTATGGTGTGCTATGCTCCTACATATTCATATATAAAAAAAAAAAAAAGAAAACTGATTGTTATAATTATTTTTTAAATATTATTATTCATTTTTACTTATTCTGATTCTTGGCGGTTTTTTTTCGCAACTTGACTGGTGCTAGCTTCGTCTGCATCAGTCTGCATTCTTTTGCGTTTACCTTCTTTTTCGTTTTCGTCTTCAGAATGGATGATCGGTTCTAAACCATGCTCCGTACGTTGCCAACCCCATTCTTCAGCTTCTAAATTATTTCCTTTCCAAGCTTGAACTTGATGGTACACTCGAAACGAATGTTGCTTTGCAACTTTTTCATTTGGTGGAATAAATTTAGTAGACAGTTTTTTATTTTGGGTTACGCGTTTTACGAAACATTCGAATCGATACTCATTTAAAGATGTTTCTTCCGCACTTGCGCCATATAAGGCAAGAAACATGCGCTCACCTGCTCGAGAAATATCTTCATGAGAAGACCCTGAATTGTTAAATACTTCAGAAATGTCTTGTAAATTTATGTTGGTGTCAAATAGTTTGATGCATTTGTTTTTTCCTTTTTGGTAAGATGCCGAAGTGGTGTCACAACCAGTAAAGGCATGTATAAAAGTAATACTATTCGCTAGTTCATATTCTTTCAGCTGAATCGATGAATACATTTTTGTAGTCTTAGTCTTTTTGTCGTATTGGATAACGCCAATTTCTTTTTCTGGTAGGGCAAGTGCGGTTAATAAAACGAGAATGTCAACGTCGTTACCAATAATAACAACGTATTTATTCAATTTCGACAATTCAATCGCGGTGTTTACTATGAGAAAATCTGCATCGTCTGTGCTTTGGTCAACTTGAATTCCATTCTTCTCCAGCTTGTTCCGTAGCTCCTTAATAAACCGGCTCTTATCATCATCTGAACAGAATCGACTCCAAGTTTTTGTATTAGCAGTAATTACTGCATGGGTTTGAAGATACTTTTTCTTGTATTCCCTTCGTTGATCTTGCATATGTCTTTTCGTACTATTAGCCGTACTGTCGTAGCCGTCGAAAATTACTTTACAGTTTTTATTCTCGTTTAAATATTTCTTTTTTAAATGGTTTAAATATTTTAAGCAAGAAGGAACTAAATTTGTACTATAATTGAATAAGTCGTATATGAGAAACCCACCATCTACAACGTAATATCGTTCTAAATTGTTGTCTTTATCAGCGTATGACACAAAACGATCAAAAGTGTCAACCAAGGGCTTGTTCATTGTAGTTCGCATGTTTCCTTTGTCATCGAATAGAGATGCAGATTCATCCAATTTTTCTTGCTTTAGAAAAAAAGACATCAAGCAATATTGATGGCATTTTGCGTTTGCATTGCCTACTTCTGTAATTCGACTCGTAACTTCCCCGTTAGAGGTTTCCTTCGCTACATCTAGTATTTTGGTTTTCAGCTTAGAATTTTCAATGGGATAAAATGATTTTTTCTCATCGTTTGTTGTTTTCAATTCTAAAGGTTTATCACAAAAAATACATTTTGACCCATCAGAACTGGATATTGATGGAAAAGTCGATGTTTCTGTATCCATGTCTCCTTTTTGTCACAATGGTTTAAATGGTGTGGTGTGTAGATACTGAAAAAAACAAAAACATTTTTTCTTATATTATTATTAAGGGAAATGTGTGTCGGGAATACAATTGTTGCATTGGAAAACATTTGATTTTCAACAAAGTGGTAAATTCACTCTAGATTAAGATTTTTTCAACGACACATTCTTTAAGACTCTGCAACAACTGCAAGTGACATACATACATTTCATCCACTAGCGTCATAACGGAGATTTTGACAACCTAACATTCGAGAAAGATATGTGTGATGATTATGAATAACTAATGGTAGACTTTTCCTGACCTTTTCAGACCAAAGACCTTCCAACGGTATTTCCCGCGACACATGACGTATTGTTACATGGTGGAGTATTCGGTATTTCCCGAGAAAATATTACTACTTGTAGAATTTCCATCTTCCGAGGAAAAAACTTTTTGAATTAATTATCTAGTAACTTTGGGTTTTTCGGTCCAACCCTTGAGCCGCCTACCTGAGGACTCCAATAAATTGTGAAACTCTGTTGAAAAGAGAACTGATTGCGCTGCGAGTATTAATTTTGTTGGTGCAGTCGTTTTTTGAAGTTAGAATTCTCGTTCACATGTTATTAATAGAAAAAGAAGGACGAGAAATGGAAATACTTACCTTTAGTTCGGAAACTTTCAATCGAAGCCTCGGACCCTGGGTATACCTAATTCGGGTTATCTATAAATTGAACAAAAATATTTTTTTTAATTTTCAATTTCATATTCAAAATGTCACGTTTTGTTTTAATATTGCAGAATTGTAAAAACAGGTCAGAATCGTTTGTTTTCAAACCACTGTAAATACATACCCATATTTAGTTTGTCATTGTAAAGTTTACAAAGGAGTAACGTAAGTAACGTTTAACGGGAACTAACTGTGGATGTTGAATAAGCAAATTAAGGAGAAAAGCGGAGACAGATTAGCCTGTAGGATGAGTAGGCCTATTTCGGCAAATGGGAGGCTAATTATTCATTTTTAAATCATAAGCAGAAATTGACACGTAGTATTATTTTCATGGCGGACGTGCATACTATGTCGAGGAAGACTTAAAAAACTTATGTTGGTGAGAAACCTAATAGACAAATGATTTAGGCTTCAAAGAACACGACATAAACGAAAAAATTTGAAACAGCAAAATTTTTTTTTATATTTTAAGTGATCAAAGTTTTATTTACCGAAAAATTAATTTATCATTAGAAACAAAAATAATAAATTGGCAACAAGTTTAACATTTGGAGGAAACAAATTTAAAATTTCTGAAAACTGGAGATTTAATTTTAAAGTTGATATGTAAACCTTGCAAACATAGATCAAATACATATTAAACAATTTGTATCAATTAAATTTGATGGATTATCCCATTTTTGATGTGAAAACATCTTTAGCGAGGGTTAGTCAAAAATTTGAAACTGTAAAAAAGGAACGGAAAATCCGGTACGACCGAAATTGCAAATTAAATACGAGAAAAGCGAACACAAAATGTACCGAACTTGCATAATACAATTTCCGTCAGATTAAAATGAAAAGGCACAAAAAGTATGCATGTGTAGTGTAAGTGATTCAAAAAATCTGAAATGGAAGTACGTTAAACAAAGACAAATGCATCCATACTTTATGGTGGAAACAGACGTGCGGAAAAACGCTTGCGTTTAAATTAGAACACACTACTTTAAATATAATGAAATACATGTATTCCGCACAGTAGGCGTTTTTCCGCAAGTTCTCTCTATTTCTAATTTAGCTGCGAATTGGTAGGCTGCACTACCAAATCTAGTACAATTTTTCTACATTTTCATTTTTTCAGGGCAATTTTTTGTGTTTGTTGACTGAAAACAAACGTTTGCTGACAATTGCCATAATGGAAGATGCAAATTAATTCGTTTGTGACAAAATGCTATAAAATTTATTAAGAAAAATTGTATATTAAAATTAAATACGTGTTAAAATAAATGCACAAAATACGCAGTTTTAAGCGGTACATGTGTTTTGGGTGCGGAAAAGCGCGCGTTTCTGCAGTCAAAAGTTCCGCACATCTGTTTCCAGCATTAAATATTAAATATTGTACATCTTAGCGAGCTGTGAAAGTGGCACTTATACGTTGATATATAATAAAAAAATAATTTTGGAATAGTTTAATCGGTATGCTATGTTTAGTATTGCTCAATGCTCATGCTGTTGCTGAGTTTGGTTGTGCGGTGCACATAGGAAACAAAAACTATAATAGTGGTAAACAAATTCGAATGCCATTTTCTAAAGATACGCGCAAGGAAGAAGCCGGAGGAAGACATGCTACCGACTTTCCAGCTGCTAAGATTTTACAGTCAAAACAGCGCCTTTGTCTAATAGAACTGCCCTATTTCATTTAGTTCAAATCAATCAAATCAGCGATGTCACTTTGCTTTGTTTACCTGGTGTGCCGGGACCATTCACAAAAGTCTAAATTGGAATTTTAAAACAAATGCTGTGTGTGAGTGATGGTGAATTTTAAAGCGTTCAGGGCAGATTTAGATGATTAACTTAACAGAACTGTACTATGCTCAAGTTCACCAAGACATGGCTATACTGAAATATAGTAGGTTATAAATTTCAATTTTCAATTAAACAATTAATGTTGGTAATGTTCGTCCTCCATGTCCAAAATAGAATAAATTATTGACTTTTTAAACCAAAATTGTACCGTAATTTAAATAATGAGAGAACAGCAGCCGTCTGTCTATCTGCATTGGTTTCTCAGGCACATCGAAGAGACTTGAAATGATTCAATAGTTAAAGGTTTTCACATAATTCTTTTGCGAGTTGAGAGTGAACTCGCCCGTTGTTTTTTTTAATTTAATTTGTTACGAAAAATTATTTTTTTGTGTTCACTTTGTTTATTCCAAAATATTATTTGTGTTGCCAATTTATTAATTTTGATGCTCAATGTTTGTCGCCACAAAATAAGTCCAATCTATAATTCGATCTTCCATCTTACAAAAAATTAGAAGCAACACCTGGAGAAGCAACTGCAAGGTTAACCTTAATGTGTCACAATTTGTAAAGCCACTCCATAAACGATAATCGAATTTATATTCAAAGAATTTTGATGTTCGGGATTTGTGGCAAGAATTTTCAAGTGGAATCCAAATGCACCATAACAAAATATCAAAGAATACTGAGCAAGCAACTTTAAGACGGATCGCTTATTTATAATTTGAGCAAATAAAATTTTATCTCTTTTATGAAAGTTTTGGCCATAACTTTAAAATAACTTTTTGGTACAAAATATAATAAATATTATACCTATTTATTATATTTTGTACCAAAAAGTTAATTTTTTTGATGCCCAGGAATTTTTGTATGGTGCTCATTAAATTATATTACAATAGCATACTTAAACTTTTGAATTTTGCGCAGAAATATTAGCTGTTCTTAATAAAATATTTGTTTTTCTATTTAATTTTAGGTAAGAAGATGAATCTACTAAACTAGAAATTGTTTACGTTTGTGTATGCAACCCTGCTTATATTTTTTTCTAACTGTACAGTGTATATATCGATAAATCTCGAAAAATTATATTTCAATTAGCCATTTGCCAAATTCATTTTTTGGTTTTATCTTTGCCCGCTTGGGCAGCGCTGCTGTATACCGTGGAACAGTAAAATTTATATGTGGAAAATTTCATATAAAAACACGAAAATTGTTGATTTTTCTCTCAACATTAATGCGTAAAAACAACGTGTCCATTTACATATTATGGAATAAATAAGACGTTTGTAGTACATATTAGATTTAATTATTAGACACATATTGCGATGTTTGAATTGAAGAAACTATTAAATAAGTGGAATCAGAAACACGAATTTGGTTAAAATAATGAGGTTATGTTTCGAAGTTGTCTGTATTTTTTTATTTTAGAAAGGGTGCAAAATAAACGTAATGAATCATCTAACTGAAAGAAACAGATCAACATCAGTAATAACAGAATTGCGTTACTTTTTCATCGAAAAAGTTGGTCTCCGACAATCGGCGTACCTATACCCACATTTTGCAAAAAACAAAAATGGTTGGATTAAATAAATTTTTTTTTAAATGTATATTGGTCTATATGGTTGTCATGTTTAAAAAATATTTTTTGGGACTTTGGCGCCTCTAATGCCAATTTCGAGAATTAAGTTTGGGAAAATCACTAATTGGTTATTTTATGAAATATCGTAGAATATCAAGTAAGTATATAGAGTAAGGATGGAGATTAAAAAACATGTGGCACTTACGTATAATAATATTTACGTGACTTTAGTTTTTATAAATTAATGGTAATTCAAGCTAAAGATTGTAAGAAAATTAGGTTTTTATGTCTTGAAAAGTTGAAAATTATAATTTTACATACATAATTCACCAATATTAGTTTATCTCAAATTTCTTAACTTTGCTATTAAGAATCACCAAAAGGTGTTTTTAATCACTCAATCAAACAAACTTGTAGGACATAAATTAATAAATTTGAGCTTTATTCGAGCACTTTTTAATACAAGATAAGCTGTGCGGTTTGTTGTATAGTTGTAAAACATTAAGCCGACTTCTTTAAGGAAGATAAAGAATAATCTGACGTGACATGGCAATAAAACTTATAAGTAGCAATTAATAATATATTAATATAATATGATTGGATTTTTTTTCGATTTTTGGAAAATTCTAGTGAAAAATATAACTTGAACAATACGAAGCACAAATATTTGAGATAAGATATTATTAAATTTCCAATATCCGATTATTTATTAAATGTTTTTTGGTATAGTCCAGTAATTGTTTGATTAGTAATTCATTTCTTCAAGATTAAATAATTTCTTAATTCTTACAATGATTTGGTTAGCAAAAACATCTTGAAAGTAGTTTGAAACGGTATGCTAGATCTTAAATAAAATAATTTTGTACAAAACTCAGTTTCAACTATTCCGTTTAGGAATTACTTAAATTTAACTATTATCTCATTCATTTATACTATCTATTTAACTCTCTTCTAAAACACTATAAAATATGTCGAAAATGCAGATTTTTTTCGACTAATTTGTTTAAATTGGGATTTTAAAAAAGCATTGTTACACAATAACCGCAGTGGCTCACATATTATAACGTATGACACAAGTACAATTATATATTATTATCACTAATATTGTATTACCTTAAATTTCTTACGTAGTTTACTCTTAAAATAAGTCACCAAAATGATTTCAAAATAGGATTTGTTAAGTTTTCTTCACTTAATCTAGATTAAACTTACAACACAAAAATTTATAAATTTGAGCTTTACTCGATCACCTCTTAACACCAAATAAATTACACCAAGCTATGCGGGTGGACGGTTCCGTTATGCGAGAAAAAGAAGTAATCTTATCTACATGACATGTGATTGATTGGATTTTATAATTTTTTTGGAAAATTCTACCGAAGAAATATCGAGAAAATGCGTTTGTAAAATAGAACAATGCGAAGTAAAACACTTGAGATA
This sequence comes from Tipula helvola, assembly GCA_963556165.1. Taxonomy (NCBI): domain Eukaryota; kingdom Metazoa; phylum Arthropoda; class Insecta; order Diptera; family Tipulidae; genus Tipula; species Tipula helvola. The sequence goes on from OY744481.1 coordinate 367,627,097, forward strand.
AAATATGATTAAAAACCCGATATCCGGATATTTATAAAATATAATTTAATTTAATCGAAGAGTAATGGGTGATTTACTACACTTATGTTTATAATTGGTAATTAATTTTTTCAAGATTAAATTATTTCCCTCGATGATTTTAAACGTTTTGAAAGTAGTTTAAAATGATTTTCTAGATTCTATATATAGAAAATTCGCACAATCAAGTCGCTGAATTATTAGATTATAGATAATACTTTGAGACCTATACCTACATTTTCGATTGTCAATTGATTTAACAAATATTTTGGCAATCAATGCTTATGCTGTCCAGTTATTGTGTTGAATTCTTTCTATTTTAAACGTCTAAATATCTTTATCTATTACCGAGATATTGTAAATCAAATTATTAACACTTAATGAACGGGCCACGTAGATTTATTACTTTCTTTTAAGTAAGTAAAATAAAGTATAGTAATCATGAAAATTTTGGACTTTGAGATTATTGAAAATTTATCTGTTTTGAGATCCCCTGAGTCCGAAAAGGTGGGTGTCGAAATGATGTCTGTCTGTCCGTGTGTCAGTCTGTGTCCTGTCTAGTGTCTACAGCCCAGATGGCTTAATCAATCGAACTGATCAGTCCCACTGAATTTTACTCCAAATCGGTCAACCGGAAGTGGCCACTCCCTTGGGCCAGAAAATTTATTTTGCAAATATCTTAAAAAGTATAAGGTTTACAAAAAACTACTAATACAAAATGTTTCCAAAAAAAAAAATTGAGGTGCGGCCAACACACGACTTTCTTTTACGAACAGCGAATTTTGAGAAACTTTTATAATGCAAATTCCTTGCAAACTTAAGATTGTTTTTATTTTTTCTTGTTTTCTGTAAATTGTATATTTTTTAAATATTTGCAAAATAAATTTTCTGTTTCACGGAATCTGGGAGCTGGGACCCCAAAATGTATGTAAAAAGTTTAAAGAATTTGCAGTTTGATTGGTTAAACCATCTGGACTACAAACTGACAGACATATATACCAATAAATACCACTTCGAAAGCCAATATTTCGGACTCATTATTACACACTTAAAAGAAAATAAAAGTTGATATTTGTGAATTTAAATTTTTTCTTTTAATTTTTAATTTTTGGAATTTGTATTAGTGATTTTTTGTAAATCTTATACTTTTTAGGATATGTGCAAAACACATTTTCTGGCCCAAGAGAGTGGCCACTTCTGGTTGACTGATTTGGCAATTTAACACACATTTATGCTAAAAAATCGGAAGTACGTAGTGTGCAAATTAATTATAATTAGCATAATTGGGCTAATACACACAATAATTAAAATGACAAATGCAAGAATTGCTGTAACTACCTGTAAAAAAGTGTGGGGAGGGGAGTTGCGAAATATTTTTGCAATTATTAAACGATATACATACTAAAGGACCACAAACCCTAATAAGTCGTTAAAAAAATTAAGAAACATGAAAAAATGATGTAGTTATGTACATTCAATTATATGTAATATTTGCATTAAAAACCGGAAGTACGTCACTGTAGTGTGCAAATTAATTATAATTAGCATAATTAGGCTATATATGTATACACATATATTTTTGTGTTGGCAAAACATCAATTTTATTTTTTTTTATAAATTTTTTTTTTCTTAATTTTTAATTTTTTTTTTTTTAATTTTTAATTTTTAATTTGTTTATTTTTATTTTTTTTTAGTTTTTGGAAAAATTTTGTATTAGTAATTTTTTGTAAACCTTATACTTTTTAAGATATTTGCAAAACAAATTTTCTGGCCCAAGGGAGTGGCCACTTCCGGTTGACCAATTTGGAGTAAAATTCACTGGGGCCTCCCAATTTATCAAAAAAGCTTAAATCTGAAGTTTCAGTTCGATTGGTAAAGCCATCTGGGCTGTAGAGAGGACATAGACTGACAGACTGACAGACAGACATCATTTCGAAACCCACTTTTTCGGACTCAGGGGACCTCAAAACAGATAAATCTTCAATAATCTCAAGGTCGAAAATTTTCATGATTACTATACTTTATTTTACTTACGTAAAAGAAAGTAAAAAAAAAAATGGAGGTGTGGCCAACACACGACTTTCTTTTACGAACAGCGAATTTTAAGAAACTTTTATAATGCAAATTTCTTGCAAACTTTATTAAGATTGTTTTTATTTTTTCATGTTTTCTGTAAATTGTATATTTTTGAAATATTTGTAAAATAAATTTTCTGTTTTACGGAATCTGGGACCTGGAACCGGAAATATTATGTAAGAGATTAATGAAGATATATGTTTTGAGGTCCCTTGAGTCCGAAAAAGTGGGTTTCGAAATGATGTCTGTCTGTCAGTCTGTTGTCTGTGTCTTCTCTATAGCCCAGATGGCTTAACCAATCTAACAAAAACTTTAGGTTTAAGCTTTACTTATGTAAAAGAAAGTAATAAAAAATAATAAATTTGTAAGAAGTTTGCGTAATTGGTGTCTCAAAATTCCCTGTTCGTAGAAGAAATGTGTTGGTCACACATCAATTTTATTTTTTTTATAAAATTTTTTAATTTTTTTTTTTAATTTTTTTTTTTTTAATTTTTTTTTTTTAATTTTTAAATTTTTTTTTTTAATTTTTAATTTTTTTTATTTTATTTTTTTTTACTTTTAGTTTTTGGAAATATTTTGTTTTAGTAGTTTTTTGTAAACCTTATACTTTTTCAGATATTTGCAAAACAAATTTTCTGCCCCACGGGAGTGCCTACTTCCGGTTGACCGATTTGGAGCAAAATTCACTGAAACCTCCCAATTTATCAAAAAAGCTTAAATCTGAAGTTTCAGCTGGATTGGTTAAGCCATCTGGGCTGTAGAGAGGACACAGACGGACAGACAGACTGACAGACAGACATCATTTCGAAACTCACTTTTTCGGACTCAGGGGACCTCAAAACAGATAAATCTTCAATAATCTCAAGGTCGAAAATTTTCATTATTACTATACTTTATTTTACTTACGTAAAAGAAAGTAAAAATTGATGTGCAGCCAACACATTTCTTCTACGAACAGGTAATTTTAAGGAACTTATTACGCAAACTTCTTACAAATTTATTATTTTGTATTGTTTTCTTTTATGTAAGTAAAATAAAGTATGTATATTAGTAATCATGAAAATTTTGGACCTTGAGATTATTTGAAGGTTGTTGCTGAGTCCGAAAAAGTTGGTTTCGAAATGGTGTCTGTCAGTCTGTGTCCTCTTTACAGCCCAGATCGCTTATCCAATCGAACTGAAACTTCAGATTTAAGCTTTTTTGATAAATTGGGAGGTCCCAGTGAATTTTACTTCAATTCGGCCAACCGGAAGTGGCTATTCCCTTGTGCCAGAAAATTTGTTTTAAAAATGTCTCAAAAAGTATGAGGTTTACAGAGAAACTATTGTATACAAAATGATCCCAAAAATAAAAAAGTTGTAAAATTAACATTTCCACCTTAAGATTTTTGGGGTCCTTGAGTCCGAAAAATTGGGTTTCGAAGTAGTGTCTGTTGGTCTATACATATGTCTGTTTGTAGCCCAGATGTTTAACCAATCAAACTGCAATTTCATGTTTAAACTTTTTTCATGAAATTTTTTTTTGGGGCTATTTTAATTGGTTTTAACTTTTAATACTTACTTACTTACCTACTAGCTTTTCCATTTTTATAAAAATTTCAGAATTTAAAAATTAAAATGTTGTTCAATTAAATACATAAATAATTCTAGTCATAAACGGGCAAATTAATTGATAAAATATGGATTGAATCAAGCAAAAAGTGTAGGCCTTTTTTTAGGTCAACTTCTGCAGATATTTTTAATTAAAATTACTTTATATATAATTCTTACAACTAAATTTAATGAAGAATTGCTTGTTTTACAAATTAGGTACTCCTAGGAACTTTTTTGTACTTAATAAAGATCTTATGCAGTTAAAGAGTATTCTAAAGATGAACAATGCTCTAGAGGCAGGAAGTATGTGTATGACTATTCATATGCCCAGTAAAATCTTTGAAGGGCCTTAAACTGCACTATTGTACTTAACAATTTAAAAAAAAGCTAAATGTTGACAAAGCGAGGAGCAACAAGTATTTTGCCAACAGAAAGTGCATAAGTGCGATTCGCATAGCTAATTCAAAGAACTTACCGGATTGTATGACCACACTTTCAGAGCTATTGGTAAACCGCCATTGGGAACTGGGATGGAAACCTCTTCGTAAACACAGGTGCTGTAGTTGGCACATGGAACAATAGTTTAATCTTAGTTCCGTTGGTTTCAAAACCAACTAGCCTATGATGATTTACCATTATTCGAACGCTTTATAGCAGACTTCGAATAACGTACATATCGCAACTAGATCTATACGATCCGCTCCGGCAGATACCTTATTTGGATCCATGATCAAAGAAGAACAGTATTTACTAATCCGAAGCTATCTTTTTATATCACTTTTGTGACGGCATCGTTCGGGATGAATAATACGACGTAACAAGTCACAAAAATTAACTGTTGGCAAACTAGCAAGTTGTAAATAAGTTATGCATTCATGAACAAGCTTAATTTTTTTTTTATTTCGAATTTTTTCTGTATCCATCAAATTGCGCGCTATTTATAAAAACAAAGCTTTTCCTCATAAAAATATTAATTTTTTTGTAACCAAGCGCGAATCTTTCATGAGATTCACATTAGGGTGCACAAACGATCCGCTTTAGGAAATTGAATCTTTAACCCTAATCGGTTCCTTGTATGCGCGCACATCCAATTTTGATTTTTAAACTTGAATAAAATAAAGAGATAAAATAAAGTAGATTTATTTTGGCTATAGAATCGAAAAATCCAGTCACTAGATGTCGTCCATGTTTGGTATTGCCTGAGCAGCTTTAGTTACGAATCGGTTGCATTGTATGTGCGCATATACACATACATCTGCCGCTCGCGTATGTGTGTATGTCGACATATGTTACGCGCTATTTTTCGTTCCATTGGCATCAGTTTTTCGTAGAGCACACACGAGTAAACATTATTTACTGCGTCATTCGTATTTGGTTGTGTTTATTATTATTTTTTGCTTGTTTTGTGCCATACTTGTTGTGCTTTCGTTCTATTTTTTTGGTAAAATGGATGGAATTTTTTGCATATTTCTCAAAAATGGCGATGTTTGGTTTTGCATTTTTTTTATATTTTTTTGAGTAAATCTCCATAAATAGTATTAATTTTGATAGAGAACATTCCAATAAAGATAAAAAGTCACAAAACATATACATGGTTTTTTTGGAGGCCCTTTTTTACAGGTGAAAAGACAGGTGTGTATGCGCGCGCATATACAGGAACCGATTCGTCGTAGTTTTCGGGGGACCGATGAGGGTTAAAAGCGATCCACAATAAGGACATTGTAATTAACTCACTTATTTATCAAACATGGACGTCATACAAGTAAATATTTTACATTTTTATAAATTAAATCAGGAAAAAATTACTCAAATTAGATAAAAGCAAAAAGGTTTATTTACAAATTCATTCTACAATTAACATAGAAATAATCAAACCCTTAAGTTGTAAATAGCGATCCGTAATTTGACATTCTTAATTAAGTCACTTATTAAAATCGAGAACTCGTTATAATATTTAGATTAGCATTGTGAAAATGTTTCTTAAATTTTGTATTTTTTCACAATTTCAATTCCTGTTCATTTTCCTAGACAAAAAATTTGCAAAATTGTTCTGCAAATTTTCTGTATTTTATAACATTTTCTTCCTAATGAAAAACTTAAATCTCAAGACGACTTATTGTTAAACAAATGTATAAAAATGGAAATATGTATAATAACGGTTACTATCAAAAATAAAAAGCCAGCAATTCTATAGGCAATAATGTTTAATTGTTTGTTATAATTGTTTTTCAAAAAACTACAAATATTTTACAAGAAAATCGAAAATAAAAATCACCAAAATGTCCTTCCTCATCCAAAGTGTTTATGGTGTGCGATACTTCTATATACAAAAAAAAAATGAAAACTGAGTGTTATAATTATTTTTAGAGTATTAGTATTCATTTTTACTTATTCTCATTCTAGGCGAATTTTTTCGCAACTTGATTGGTGCTACTTAGCTAGATTCGTTTGCATCGGCGCGGCGGTCCGT